>CM038147.1:78444407-78876169 GCA_021437245.1 Aegilops speltoides | reverse complement strand
CGCTTACGAAATAGAAGTGGGAGTATCATCCACGAGGTACGAAGAAATCATCACCAAAGGTCTTTGCAGTCCTTTGTCTCTTGCCCCTACCAAGGGTTTCCTCGTCATCCTCTAAGGATTTTCATCATGTGTTTGTTCATAATATTCCATAGGGATGGCAGGTTAGAGTCTCCTCGATTCTGTCTAGAAGTGCTTTGCATATCTCTCATAGGAAAAATATCCTCGAAGAATGTAGCATCCTTAGACTCCATAATTGCACCGACCTTTTGGTGGTACCTCAATTTCACTACTAGAAATCTATAGCATTGTTCTTAGCGTAGCCCAAATTAATCTGATCCACGATCTTGGGTCCAAGCTTACGCTTTTTGGGGATAAACACGTTGACTTTCGTAAACAGCCCCAAGTCTTAAAAATGAGAGTGTCGTCCTTCTCTTTGCCCATTTCTCATAGGGAGTGATCTCATTATCCTTTATGGAACTTTATTGAGGACATGACATGCCGTCAATATAGCCTCCCCACCATGCCTTGGATAAACCCGATGTATCTAACATGGCGTTAACCAAATCAGTTAGAGTACGGTTTTTCCGCTCGGCAACCCCATTTGACTGGGGTGAATAGGGAGGCGTCCTCTCATGAATAATGCCATGTTCCTGTGAGAGACGGGCAAACCAAGCTCTAGATTGATCTACGATTGCTCTAGACATATTGTTCAATTTCACATCAATCCTGCCATTCGCCGTCGTGCCTCATGTTCCAAAAAAATGTGCAAAAGATACAAATTTATCATAAACATTCATCAGAAGTATAAAACACACCTCAAACATAATAAAAACTACTTTGGAGTAGTGATGTTAGGATTTTTCGTCATGATTCGAGATTTGGTGTCACTTATTGTAGATCTATACAAGAGTTCAACAAAGACGACTGCGGCTCTAAGCGATGGTCCTTGGGGGCACGTGCATAAAGACTTCCCGGCTGTCATTGACAAGGTCAAGCCGACTTGAATACGGGAGCGGCGACAACAATGCATCGGCATGTAGTGGTTGTTCGGTGGTATAGGAATCGCGATGCAAATTTTATTATGTTTGAGATGCTTCCTTTCTTTAAAATAATTCAAGATTTTAAAAAGTTCCAAATGAAAAAAATACAAATTCTAAAAATATGTTTGAGAAATCATAAAATGTCCCAAGTCGTTGATTCAAAAAATATTCATATTTTGGCGTGTTCAACACATGTTCTTGATTTTAAAAAATATTCCAAAAGTAAAACAAATGCTCATGATTTAAAAAATAGCCCCGCATGTTCATGAAATTGAAAAAATATATGTGAATTCAAAAAATGTCCATGATTTTTTAAAAATGTTCACCAAATTCAATTAATGTTTCTGAAATTCAAATTTTGTTCCCAAATTTCAAAAAAAATGTCGATTAAAAAGTCTTCTCTGATTCAATTTTTTGTCAATTTCACAAATTGTCGATTTTTTTTTAAAAAAGTGTGTAGATTCAAAAAACAGTTCATGAGTTTCAAAATAATCCACAATTTAAAATCTATTTCGGGATTCAATAAATGTTCATGATTTGAAAAAATACTGATGAATACAAAAAATGTTCGCAAAATGAAAAGAAAAGGAAGAAGAAAAAAACATAAAATTAGAAAATGAATAATAAAAAAAGTGACCATTTAAAAATGAAAATCATTAAAGAAAGGACAAAATGAAAAAAAAATAAAGAACGAAATGGAAAATAGCAAATAAAAACCAAAAGAAAAAACACGGAAAAACTGTAAAGTAGCTAGTTGGGCCGGCCAACTAACTGGAGGTGGACGGTGGATCTCTAGAGTCACTTCTCATGGCACCAAGTGGTGCATCCAGCCGTCGTAAAATGTCACGTGTTGGGCGCTCCATCTTGATTTCATTTTTTTTATTTTTCTATGCGTGTTTATTGTTTTCGATGGGGTTTTTCAGTATTTATCGATTTTTCTGAGGTTTTGGATATTTTTGTTTTCACGGTTCTTTTTGCGCAAATAAAAGCACAGATTTGCATCTATTGTGCTTCTCGAAAAGGAGGGAAATATGTGCTTCCGCAAGAAGTATAAAATTGCTTTTCGCAGAGGCACATATTTGATTCTGCGAGAAAGCACAATCTATGCTTCCACGAAAACCATAATTTGTGCTTCCACGAAAAGCATAGATTTTCTTCTCAAGGAGGCACAAATTTGCTTCTGCGATATTTCATGAAAAAATTATGCTTCCACAAAAGCACAAATATACTTCTTGTGGATGCACAACCGTGCTTCTATTCTTCTCAGAAAGTGAAAAAATATGTGCTTCCAATAAAACTGCAGATTTGCTTCTCGTGAAGGCACACATTTTCTTCCACGAGAAGCACACTCGGGAAAAGTAATTGTGCTTCCACAAGAAGCACAGTTGTGCTTCTCGGAAAGAGAAAAATAGTGAAAACTCGCAACCGTGCTTTCAACTTAGATTTTCTTCCTTTTTTCGTGATTCATTTTCTCTAGTCGAGTTTTTTGGGTTTTTGTCTTTTACTAGTTTCTTTTTATTATCCCTCCTCCCCCCCAGGTTTTTTCATGAAAAATAGTTAATCGAAACCTATTAACATGGGACTAGTCTTGAAGATATCGACGCAAGAAATCCAGTGGTGTAACGTATCGAGATTTGGACCCATGGTTCAAGAGGTAAAACGTTTTGAATAAACAAATCTAAAAAAACTTTCTGGTTGTGACAAGTGGTGCATATACAGTGCTCGAGTTGTCAACGCATGAGAAAGTGAGAGTAACCTTTTAAGAGGCAACTCTTAACTTTTCATCTCACAAATAGGATCTTCTCAATAGTGTGTGGATCACTTCCTTGGGAGTCCTATGCGGCACCCTCCACGCCACTTGGGGAATTGGCGCCTAAAGCGCCCCACCCTGTGGGCTAGCTCATGTCGAGTGCGGTTGACCATTAGATAATAATGAAAAAATAGAAATGAAAAAAAATGAAAAAAAGATCATGGATTCTGGAAAAACCTTCAAAAATGTTTTTAAAAAAGGTTCAATAATTCTGAAAGAAAATCAAGAATTTGAAAAAAGGTTCAAAAATTATGAAAAAAATTCATCGAATATAAAAAAATCAACGCTTTTGAAAAAAAAGTACATCAATTTTGACAAAAACATCAAAATTGAAAAAATAGTTCATTTATTCTAAAAACGTTCATGGATTTTGAAAAAAAGGTTAATCAATTTGAAACAAAATTCATGAAATTAGACAAAAGATCATCGATTTGAAAAAAAAAAGTTCACGTATTTGCAAAACAATTCATCTGACCAGGAAAAGAAGAAAAAAATAGAAACGAAAAAGGAAAATGGAAAAAAAGAAAAAGGAAAAAAGAACGATTAAAAGACAAATAGGTTAAAATGTTAGCAGGTTGGTGGGGTGGTTACACCGGCCAACCTTTAACGAGGTCACAGGTTCGAAACCTTCACGGAACGCGCTAGCCGCCACGTGTCATGCTCAGGACGCATCCTCCGGATGTTGTTTTTCTCATACGATTTTTTGCTTTTTAGATGTTTTCTTTCCGGCTTTTCGGTATTCCACCTGTCTTTCTTAGTTTTTCGACAAAAGATCAATTTTTTGGCGGGAAAAAACGTGTTTTCGGTTTCTTTCCCTTCTTCGAGAGGCAAGCATTTGCTTCCATCGTGCCTCTCAAAAGCGAAAAATGTATTTTTTTGGCTTCCACGAGAGGCACGGTTTTGCTTCGGCAAGGAGGTCATGGCCTTGCCTCTTAGAAATAGGAAAAATATATTTTATTTTATTTTCCATTCCGCGAGAGGTATGGTTTGGCTTCCGCGAGAGGCACGGCCGTGCCTCTTGAAAACGGGAAAAATGTGTATTCTCTATTTTTTCCTTCTATGAGAGGCACAGTTTTCTTCCGCGAGAGGCACGATTTTCTTCCATGAGAGGCATAGCCGTGCCTCTTGGAAATAAAAAAACATGTTTCTTCTTTTTAGTTTTCCTTCCGTGAGAGACACGGTTTTGCTTTCGCGAGAGGCACGGCCGTGCCTCTCGGAAACGGATAAAAACACATTTTTTTTCATTTCCTTCCACGAGTCGTGCCTCTCGGCAATGGCTTTCGGAAGAAGAAAAAAATGTTCTTGGTTTGATTTTTTCATGAGAAAACAGTTCGTCAAAATCTATCAACATGTGATCTAGTTTTGAAGATCTCGATGCGGCGAATCCAGCAGTGAAAACGGTTCAATATTTGGATGCATGGTTTAAGAGATAAAATGTTTTGGAAAATAGATTTGCGAAAAAAGTGAAAACTCTCAGGTTGCAACAAGTGACGCACATGCAGAGTGCCACTTGTCACAACCTCGAAAGATGTGAGTGATCTTCGAAAAGAGTACTCATTAATTAGTTATTTTGTGTTTTAACATGAAAAGAAGGAAAGCTAATTTCTTTTTAGCAAAAAGCTAGGCTTTATTCATTCATTGGTATTGCTACCGGTATTACAGCAGTATCATGTGGTAGCCCCAACCAGATGTGGCGGCCATGAACCAACTTTACAGCATGCCTAGCTAATTTATGAGGCTCAAAATTAGAGACTCTAGATTCAAACTTAAAACAACAAGAATTAAAGGAAGTTTGTCATGCAATTATCTCTTTTACTACTCCACCGTAGTTTCCACCCGTTCTTTCTTTGATACGCTTCACCACCTCTTGGCAATCCGACGCAATCACCAAATTCTGGAGCCCTAGATCTTCCGCTAGAGATAATCCTTCTCTGCATGTGAAAGATCGTGGATGTCGCCTAGAGGGGGGGGGGGGAATAGGCGCTTTAAAATAATTACGGTTAAGGCTTGAACAAATGCGGAATAAACCTAGCAGTTAATTTGACAAGCACAAAACCTACAACAACTAGGCTCACCTATATGCACCAACAACTTATGCTAAGCAAGGTAAACAACTAAGTTATAGCAAGATATATCACAAGAAACAATATGGCTATCACAAAGTAAAGTGCACAAGTAAAGGGGCTCGGGTAAGAGATAACGAGGCAGCGGAGGCAACGATGTATCGAAGTTCACACCCTTGCGGATGCTAATCTCCGTTTGGAGGCGGTGTGGAGGCACAATGCTCCCCAAGAAGCCACTAGGGCCACCGTATTCTCCTCACGCCCTCGCACAATGCAAGATGCCGTGATTCCACTAAGGGACCCTTGAGGGCGGTCACCGAACCCGTACAAATGGTGACCCTTGGGGGCGGTCACCGAATCCGTACACTTTGGCAACCCTTAGGGGCAGTCACCGGTACCCGTCAAATTGCTCGGGGCGATCTCCACAACCTAATTGGAGACCTCGACGCTTGCCCGGAGCTTTACACCACAATGATTGAGCTCCGAACACCACCAACCGTCTAGGGCACCCAAGCACCCAAGAGGAACAAGCTCAAGGGCACCAAGCACCCAAGAGTAATAATCTTCTCAACTTGTAACTTCCACGTATCACGTGGAGAACTCAAACCGATGCACCAAATGAAATGGCAAAGGCACACAGAGTGCCCAAGTCCTTCTCTCCCAAATCCCACCAAAGCAACTAATGCTATGAAGGAAAATGAGAGGAAGAACGAAAGAAGAACACGAAGAACTCCAAGATCTAGATCCAAGGGGTTCCCCTCACTTAGAGGAGAAAGTGATTGATGGAAACGTGGATCTAGATCTCCTCTCTCTTTTCCCTCAAGAACTAGCAAGAATCATAGGAGGGATTGAGAGTTAGCAAGCTCGAAGAAGGTCAACAATGGGGGAAGAACACGAGCTCAAAGGATAAGTCTCAATGGGAAGAAGACCCTTTTATAGGTGGGGAGAAATCCAACCGTTATCCCTCACTAAGCCCTTGCGGCGACGGTACTACCGCCGCGAACTGCGGTACTACTTGACAGGTTGCGGTACTACGCATGTGCATGCCTTGGCGGATGAAGGCTGTTGCGCGAGCGGCAGCGGTAGAACCGCCGGGCGGTACTCTGCGCGCCCCTACGGTACTACGTAAAGGAGGCAACACTAAGCGAGAAAGCGGAATTAAAAATTACTTCGTACCTACTTCCGGCGAGGAGGACTGCGCAAAAATCCGACGCAGTACTACCGCACCGAAGGCGGTACTACCCGTAAGGCGCGGATGTAAAAATTACATCCTCCCCTACTTCGCTCATCTTTGCTAAGCTGGCGAGCCCACGATACTACGGCGCCAGCGGCACGTACTACCAGCGTGAGGGGGCGGATGTAAAAATTACATCCACCCTACTACCGCTCGGCAGCTGCGCTGGCACGAGGCCATGGTACTACCGCTCCCGCAGGCGGTACTCTGTGAGCACTGCGATACTACCGCGAGGGACTGCGGTACTACCGCAAGGGCCTACGGTACTACCGCTTCGGAGAGCAGTACTACCGCATGCCCCAGATCAGCAACACTAGGAGTCCTTCATTTTGCAGAGAAGACAATAGATGGAAACAATAAAACCAGAACTGCCATAACTTCTGCAAATGAGCTCAAATTGAGCAAACTCAAGCTTGTTGGATAGAGGAAGACGAGTAGCATCCAACAGAGAAGAGGCAGGGGAGGTAGCTTAACAAACAAAGGAGTGAAGCCTCCAACAGAGAAGAACCGGCATACCCTCCAACATCGAAAACATCATAGAATAAGCATGTGAACTCCGTTTTCGATGAACTCGAGCTTGTCATAAAAATGACCATAAGATCTAAATCTCACAAGGAGAAGAACCAAACAAGAACCAATAAAGATGATGCAAGGATGCAATGGTTTGAGCTCTCTACGAACGATACGATCAAGCAACTCATCGAGAGCCCCCCTTGATAGTACGGCAATCGATCCTATAACCATGTCTCCCACAACTACCATGAGACCGGTAAAATAGAAAACCTATCAAGGGCAAACCTTTGCCTTGCACAAAGTCCACTTGAGCTAGATGATGACGATCTACTCCTCCTCAAGATGGACCATCTTTCTTGATTGCGTTGGCTCGATGAAGACTAGTTGATTGCTCCCCCATACTCCACTATGGGTGAGCCACTCTTCCGCTCATCTTCACAAGTCCATTGTCACCACAATGTATGGCAAGCTTCAAGCACTTGATCTCTTCGTGATGCATCACTTGAACTTGCACACCGCAACCTAACCCCACAAAGAACTCTCACGAAGACCATGGGTTAGCACACAAAGCGTAATGGATAATGCTTACCATACCATGGGATCACTTGATCCCTCGGTACATACTGTGCGCTTTGTGTGTTGAATCTTTCCAACTCTCTTCATTCGCATGATGTCTTGAAGGTAGACATGAATGATCACACAATCTTATTCTTCAAGACATGCTTGCTGTAAGTGCATCTAGTGTCACCCCTAGTTGGTTTTGGAGTATTAACGACAAAGTTGGTTGAGGGACTAATGCGTTTGTGAGAATTGGAGGATAACACAGGTAGTGTCCCTCATTGATTCGGTTTACCTACCGGATATGACCCCTAAAAATGTATGAAGACATTGAAGACAATGGTGGTATGTGAAGATATTCATATTGAAGACTATGACATGAGAAGACATTGAGTGAAGACTATGGGCCTTGAAGACTGTGTGTTTTTTGTCTCCTTTTCTTCTTTGTTGAGTCATAGGAACCACCGCACTATTAAGTGGGGTCCCGATGAACTAAGTCGGAATGGTAGTGATGCTCAACCCAAATCCTATGTCTTGGCGAAGACAATGAGAGCAAATCTTATCCAGAGCTGGATGAGTCAGCTTTGCTTGTAGCCAAGTAAAGTTGCCGTGTGTGTTTGAAATCGACCGTTGGAACCGTGTCGGTTCCTTAGTGACCAGGGTCATTTCGGACATATCAGGTCGGGTTGCCTAGTGGCTATAAATAGCCCACCCCTACACCATAAATTGGTGGCTGCTCGGAGTTAGTGCCACGGCTTTTGTCGTTTGAGAGCAACCCACCTCGAAGCCTTTGAGAGAGAAATCCTTGCGAGGACCAAGCCCAAACACCCGAGCCAAAGAGTGTTAGGCATCACTGAAGTCTTTACATGCATGTGACACGAAGACTTATTACACTTGAGGGCTGTGAATCCTCCGGCCGGTTAGGCGTCACGTTCTGAGCATCCAAGAGTCATTGTGGATTGCGGTGAACAAAGTCTGTGAAGGTTGGAAGTCTACCTTGAAGACTTACGAGTGATTAGGCGAGGCTGTGTGTCCTTAGCTCAAGGGAATAAGGTGAAGACACGGTCTTGAGTTGAATCTCAGCCTCCCTAACGGGACGTCTGATTGTCACGGTGTAGGATCGGAAGTATGTCTAGAGGGGGTGATTAGACTACTTGACAACTTAAAAATTTTGCCTTTTGATTGGAGTGGATTCTTAGCAAGTTCACAATGATAACCAAGTCAAGTATCACCCTACACATGCAATTCTAGAGTTGTGGCGGAAAGTAAATTGCACGTATAGTAAATGAGAGGTGGAGAAAAGCAAGCGCAAGATGGTGACACGGAGATTTTTCTCGTGGTTCCGATAGGTGGTGCTATCGTCAATCCGTTGATGGAGACTTCAACCCACGGAGGTAGCAGCTGCTTGAGTCCATGGAGGCTCCACCCACGAAGGGTCCACGAAGAAGCAACCTTGTCTATGCCATCATGGCCTCGTCCACGGAGGACTAGCCTTACTGGGGTAGATCTTCACGAAGTAGGCGATCTCCTTGCCCTTACAAACTCCTTGGTTCAACTCCACATCATGGCGGAGGCTCCCAAGTGACACCTAACCAATCTAGGAGGCACCACCCTCCAAAAGGTAATAGATGGGGTTGGTGATGATGAACTCCTTGCTCTTGTGCTTCAAATGATAATCTCCCCAACACTCAACTCTCCTCACTGATTTGGCTGTGGTGGAGGAAGGGATTGAGTGGAAAGCAACTTGGGAAGGCTAGAAATCAAGTTTCATATGGTGGGAGTGGAGCAACTTGATCTCAACACAAGGGTAGGTAGTTTTCTTCTCGAAATGTAAGGTAGGAGTGGTAGTTCTTTCGATGGCTCTCTCCACGAATGAAGAGGAGGTGGAGGGTATTTATAGCCTCCACACAAAATCCAACCGTTACACACATTTGACCAATCTCGGTCGGACCGAAGTTGACAACTCGGTGAGACCGAAAGTTCAAATCTTGTGAGCGTTGGGATTTTCAGTGGGACCGAAAATACAATCTCGGTTAGTCCGATTCTTCCAAAGTCTAGGGTTTGCCAGTTTGGTGGGACCGACTTTCTCATCTCGGTGACACCGATTTGAGTCTGAAGATTCTGAAGCTTGCAACACCAATTCGGAATGACCGAGTTTGGAATCGGAAAATCCGAGATTCTTAGGGTTTGGGTATATGGTGAGGTGGTTCATCTCGGTGTGGTGAGTTTGGAATCGGTGGGACCGAGATTACTTATGAGTTTATGTTGGAATGAAAGATTGCTGATAGTTTGAGAGATAAATCACTAAGCACTTAGAGCAACGGATCATCATCATAACCTCACCCCTTTTAATAGTATTGGCTTTCCTATGGACTCAATGTGATCTTGGATCACTAAACCAAAAATGGAGTCTTGAGCTTTTGCCAATATTTTCCTTAGCATTTTGAGGGTCCACATCATCAGTCATTGCCATACCCATATCACTGAACTTTCGAAATATTCTCAAGAAATGATTAGTTCAATGATATATATGTTGTTATTAATTACCAAAACCACACAGGGATTAGTTGCACTTTCAATCTCCCCTTTTTGGTAATTGATGACAACATATAGATCAAAACTTCGACAAATGATATAATCAATGAATAACATAAATCGCTTTGAGAAGTATGTGATAAGCAAGAGCTCCCCTAAATTTGTGCATTATTTAAGATTTGCGTTTGAATGCAAATGCACAATCGATTAGGATCATGGGTTACTCTTCCATGTCACATACATCTTGGTGGAAGCGCACAAAATGATAAGAATGAATAACATGCACCCAATCACCAAGACATGAGTAAATGATCATACAAGATATGAATGGAATATGATAAGCATCAAGCACACATTAAGCACAGTATGATCAAGCACTCATCAAGATAGAAACAAGCGTAGTATCAAACACACAAAGTATCTCAAAAGAACTCAAAAAGTATCTCAAGGAAAACCGCCAAGCGAAAGAGCAAAAACGAGCACTCTCTCTCGAAGCCCTATGATCTATACAATTTCTCCCCTTTGGCAACAAGTTACCAAAAGTTGAAAGGTATAGAGCTACTCGTCACTCGGGACTCTGCTGGCGGCTCACATGCGCATCGATGGAGTGGAGATAGCTGCATCTGCAGCCTGCTGAAGTCTGTGGAGCTGGAGGAGTGGATCTTGAAGGTGGTCTTTGGGCCAGCGGAGCTGTAGGAGGTCTTGATGTAGTAGCCACAGGGTGCGACCTTTGGAATAGCAGCTGATCTGGGCTTTGTGGGCCTTTGGGCAGGCTGCTCATAGTCATCTGGACCATATCACCTTCCATCTCCCTCATGAGTTCGCCTTCTCCCTCTTAGCTTCCTCGATGTCGCCTCAAGCTTGTTGGCGGTGACTGCACTTGATCGACAGCGTCGAGCATGGAACTTATCCTCAACTATCCTCTCAAGGCTCTCCACGAGGCGCACTATCTGGCAGGCGTAGCTCAATTCTCTGAGTGGCTTCAAGAAGTTGTTACACTGCGCTCTTGGGCTTCTTGCTTCCTTCTCAGCTTTAGCTTGTTTGGCAACTTAGGACTTAGCATGTCCTTCTACGGATGTGGGAGCATCCTCGGTCATTACAACCTCGTTATCCTCATGTTAGGGGCTGCGTGGCAAGTGGGGTCTATCCAGCGGTAGGTGTCGTGCCAAACTTGGCATTAATGAGCATCTGAATATCGGAGCAAACCCACACGACCTCTTACAGTGCTGCTGCTGTCCTCTTGATAGTCTCAACTATCAGGTCCATCACCTTAAAGGTGTCTTGATCTAGAATGTGCAGCATGTTGATAGAATACCCTCTTATCATGCGGTGGTCTCGACTTAGGCATCAAAGTATGCCTCGAGAATGGTGTTGGTGGTTGGGAGACCTGCTGAAGATAATAAATGAACCAAGCTTCCATATCTCAACATCCTTCTCCTTTACCTCATTGTACATGTTCTTCATTGACTCGTGATTTTTCTTGAATACCATACACATCAACATCATCATCCCTTGATCTGGTGCATTCAGCAATGCTCTCCATTCTTCAACGATAGAATGGAATCTCGCTTATACATCATCCATACAATTACGCCATCTGGATAGAAGTGTGCGGTGGCATAGAACGCATGATCATCTCATCGTTCCAAGCGGTCAATTTCGACCAGCGAACTCTGCAATCCCACAAGACAAACATGGAAAGGTTGTACTGGTTTTCCCAAGAGGGCACAGATGACCCAAGGCATGGAATAAGATGAACTCAAATTAAAAAGAAAGCCGGGAGAGTACATGTGACGGAGCAAACAAACGGGGTCGGAGGCACGAATGAGAAAGAACTGCGGGAAGGAAAGGCCCAAAAAGGGAAGGGCGCATGGCGGTCGGCAAAGCAGCAAAGCATGGAGGGCGGCGCGGCCCCCGGGGGGAAAGGCAGGGCGGCGGCGACGGCAGGCCACCAGGAGCACGGGGGGCCGGAGCGGGACCCGGGGGGGGGTGAAGCCCGGCGGGCCCGTGCGAGGAAGGGGTGACGGGGGCGAGGCCTAAAGGGAGGGGCCGGGTGGCCGGACGGCGCTGGGCAGGGGGGAGGCGGTGGGGCCAATGAACAGGGGGCTGCACCGAGGCGTTAGGCTGGAGACAGACAGAGGACCCGGTTAACGGGGAAGGTGATACAGGGTTGCCAACTGGGGCAATGTTTAAACGGAGGAAAAGCCCAAATCGGTAGAATTGGGAAAATGGAAGGAAAAGTATCGGAGAGAAATTTAATGGGTGCCAAAGACTGTACGTTGTCAAAAGCCAAAGGAAATGAATGCGTTAGGGCAATAAGAAAAGGCGTGTTGCACCTCAAAGGGATTATTACAATTAGAAAGACCAAAGGAGGAATGAAATAGAAAGAGCAAAAGCACAAAGAAAAGGACAAGAGGGGAACAAAGTATGCAAGAAGAAAGACGAACCGTAACAAATTGTTAAGGAAAGAAGTAAAATTAACAATGAGGCGAAATGAAAGAAAAAGACTGGGAATGAAATTGAATAAACCTAACAAAATGGGAACTTGGGAAAGGGATAAAAAGAGACGGGAAGGAAAAATGAACGAAGAAGAAAGAAAGATGAAAGAATCAGAAAGTAGAAAAAATCAAAAGCAGATAACGAGGAAGAAATAAAATGAAAGGACCAAAGGAAGATGAACTTGAACACTGAGAATAAATGATTGAAATAAGATTGGACGAACATAAGCATAAAAAAGAAAAGATGAACGAAAGAATTGAACTTACAATAACTTGAAAATTGAAGTTGAGAAGATAGAATAATAAAAAACTTAGGAATGATAAAATATAGAAATGATTCTGAAATGAGAATGAAGTGAATTAGAATAAAGAAACCAAAACTGAGACAGGTAAAATATTGACTGAATGCAAAAATCGAAACACTTGAATAATAGAGAAAAATCATAAGAACTAAATTAGAAGAAAAAGGAATGAAAAGATATAAGATACAAAATGAATGACATTGAGATTGATATTAAGTCACGAAGTGAGAACATGACGAAACGAAAGTTTGAACCGGAGATAGAAATAAAAAAGATAAACCCAGGTAAGATGAAGGAAAGAGATAGATTCGAATCAATGAAAGAATGAGACATAATGAAAATAAATGCCTAAGGCAGAGATTAGACAATGAGAATGAAAAGATATGAATCACTAGATTTATCATGTAAAAGCTCATCTTCACCAAGCAAGTCATCCTCATCACTATCAAAGTCAATAAACTCAGGATGTGATACCTTGGGGCCTTTTGCCATGAAGCATCTTCCAATTCCCTCATTTGGTGAATCAAATATGTCATAGGAGTTGGAGTTGGAGGACACGAGAGCAAGACCGCAACACCTTCATCTTGATTGTATTCGGAGTTGGAGTGATAGCTTCTTTCGGAGTGATTGTCGAGTCGGAGCCGAAACCCATTCACCAACATGAGCTTGATGTTTTCTTCTTGTGTAGCTCCTTGATGACTTGTCTTTCCTTTCCGAATCCTTGCTTCTCCGAGAGGATCTTCGTTCATAACGATCATCTCTACTCCTTCTCTCCTTTCGAGGCGACTCTTCTCTTGAGCTTCTTCTTCTTGGAGATTCTTCTCTTCTCTTGTGGGGAGTCGAACACTCATTTGAGTAGTGTCCGAGTCTTCCACAATTGTAGCAGTTTCGATCACGACTAGAAGATCTCTTTTCATCATATGATCTAGACTTTGAGCTTCTTTCCTTGCTTCTACTCTTGTAGAATTTGTTGAAGTTCTTCACCATTAGGCTTATCTCTTCATTGGAAACTAGCTTGTCACTTGAGGATGTGGGAGCTTTAACTGCAGCTTTGTAAGCACCACTTGACTTGTTGTGAAGCTCTTCCTTATCTTTAAGTGTCATCTCATGAGCAACAATTCTTCCAATGACTTCGGTAGGCTTGAGATCTTTGTAGTTTGGCATCATTTGGATCAAAGTGCACACGGTGTCATACTTTCCATCCAAAGCTCGAGAATCTTCTTGATGATGAATCGGTCGGTCATTTCTTCGCTTCCTAAGCCTGCCATCTCATTGGTGATGAGAGCAAGCCTAGAGTACATTTCAGCGACTCCTTCACCTTCCTTCATCTTGAACTTGTCAAGTCGACCTTGAAGAACATCTAGCTTTGATTCCTTCACGGACTCGGTACCTTCGTGCATTTCACCAAAGTATCCCAAATCTCTTTGCATTCTCAAGGCGGCTGATCTTGTTGAACTCCTCGGGACACAAAGCATTGAAGAGAATGTCACAAGCTTGAGCATTGTTACGTAACATCCGCAACTCATCCGCATAGCTTCACGATCCGAACTTTTCCTTCTTGAAGAACTCACCTTGCAAGCCAACACAAATAATGCCCCATGCGGCGGGGTTATGTCCAAGAATATGCATTTTCATTTTATGCTTCCAACTAGCAAAGTTTGAACCATCAAAGTAAGGACCTCTCGAAAATTACCCTCACTAGACGCCATACTCTCCTAGGTTGTGAGACCAAGCTTATGGAGTCAATGCAATGAAACCAATCCAATGGAGACCAAAGCTCGATACCACTTGTAGGATCGGAAGTATGTCTAGAGGGGGTGATTAGACTACTTGACAACTTAAAATTTTGCCTTTTGATTGGAGTGGATTCTTAGCAAGTTCACAATGATAACCAAGTCAAGTATCACCCTACACATGCAATTCTAGAGTTGTGGCAGCGGAAAGTAAATTGCGTATAGTAAATGAGAGGTGGAGAAGAGCAAACGCAAGATGGTGACACGGAGATTTTTCTCGTGGTTCCGATAGGTGGTGCTATCGTCAATCCACGTTGATGGAGACTTCAACCCACGGAGGGTAGCGGCCTGCTGAGTCCACGGAGGCTCCACCCACGAAGGGTCCACGAAGAAGCAACCTTGTCTATGCCATCATGGCCTCGCCCACGGAGGACTAGCCTTACTCGGGTAGATCTTCACGAAGTAGGCGATCTCCTTGCCCTTACAAACTCCTTGGTTCAACTCCACATCATGACGGAGGCTCCCAAGTGACACCTAACCAATCTAGGAGGCACCACCCTCCAAAAGGTAATAGATGGGGTTGGTGATGATGAACTCCTTGCTCTTGTGCTTCAAATGATAATCTCCCCAACACTCAACTCTCCTCACTGATTTGGCTGTGGTGGAGGAAGGGATTGAGTGGAAAGCAACTTGGGAAGGCTAGAAATCAAGTTTCATATGGTGGGAGTGGAGCAACTTGATCTCAACACAAGGGTAGGTAGTTTTCTTCTCGAGAAATGTAAGGTAGGAGTGGTAGTTCTTTCGATGGCTCTCTCCACGAATGAAGAGGAGGTGGAGGGTATTTATAGCCTCCACACAAAATCCAACCGTACACACATTTGACCAATCTCGGTCGGACCGAAGTTGACAACTCGGTGAGACCGAAAGTTCAAATCTTGTGAGCGTTGGGATTTTCGTGGGACCGAAAATACAATCTCGGTTAGTCCGATTCTTCCAAAGTCTAGGGTTTGCCAGTTTGGTGGGACCGACTTTCTCATCTCGGTGACACCGATTTGAGTCTGAAGGTTCTGAAGCTTGGCAACACCAATTTCGAATGACCGAGTTTGGAATCGGAAAATCCGAGATTCTTAGGGTTTGGGTATTATGGTGAGGTGGTTCATCTCGGTGTGGTGAGTTTGGAATCGGTGGGACCGAGATTACTTATGAGTTTATGTTGGAATGAAAGATTGCTGATAGTTTGAGAGATAAATCACTAAGCACTTAGAGCAACCAGATCATCATCATAACCTCACCCCCTTTTAATAGTATTGGCTTTCCTATGGACTCAATGTGATCTTGGATCACTAAACCAAAAATGGAGTCTTGAGCTTTTGCCAATGTTTTCCTTAGCATTTTGAGGGGTCCACATCATCAGTCATTGCCATACCCATATCACTGAACTTTCTGAAATATTCTCAAGAAATGATTAGTTCAATGATATATATGTTGTTATTAATTACCAAAACCACATGGGGATTAGTTGCACTTTCACACAGCAACTGGAACTGGTCCAACAAATTCTGTGTCTTCAACAAGTGACTGGTTCTATCCCTTCCCTTCCTTTACTTAAGTTTGTCTTCGTGAAGTCATTGCTTATCTGTCATATCTGTTTGACTTCATTGCTTGACTACACCTGTCGTTTGGCTTCGTAGTATCTTCCATCCTGATCCTTACTACTTAGCTGCTATTAGTCCTGTACTTTCACATCATTGCATACTTGACTATGGTTTGTTTATTGTAGTTTATCTTCCGCTGCATATCAATTAGGTCATTTCTAATGTCTGTCTTTGAAACTATCATGTTTTGAAGACTTCCATAAAAATCGCCTATTCACCCCCCCCCTCTAGTCGATACTAGCACTTTCAATTGGTATCAGAGCAAGGTATTCCCTTGTTCTGTGTGATTTGGTTTAACCACCTGGAGTTTTAGCGATGTCGACTACAGGGATAATCAAAGTCTCCGCTGCTTGCCCCGTGTTCGATGGAACTGAATATCCCTACTGGAAGAATAAGATGCGTATGCATCTTGAAGCCATTGATGTCGACCTCTGGTATGTCGTCAAGAACGGCGTTCCCAAAACCGGTGAAGGTGTCACCCCTACTGATGTCAAGAAGTTTATTCAACTGCACTCTACTGCCAAGAACATTATCTGTGGTCATCTGACCAAAGGACAGTATGGCCATGTGAGTGCTCTGGAAACGTCGAATCTAGTCTGGGACAGGCTGTCCAAGGTCAACGAAGGAGTCTCAACCCAGAGAGATCAAAGGATCAGTGTTCTTCGCAACCTCTTCAACCGCTTTAAGAGAAACGACAATGAAAATGTCCAGCTCACGTTCGATCGCCTCACTGACATCACAAATGAGCTTCAAGCTCTTGGCGCAACTGAGATTACCAAGCATGAAATCGTCAAGACACTACTGAGATCACTTGACAGCTCCTTTGACACTCTTGCTCTCATGATACAAGAACGTCCTGACTTCAAGACACTCGATCCGTCTGATATACTTGAGAGGCTCAACACACATGAGTTCCAGCTTTCTGAGAAAAGAGATATCTATGGTCCCAACTATGCCCTAACTCGCGCTTTGAAGGCAAAAGTTGTTTCCTCATCTGAAGGAGAATCATTGCATTCGATGATCCCAAGACATTGGAAAGGAACTTGCTATGCTTGTGAAGAAGTTCCAGAAGTTCACTAAGAAGAAAGGCTTCAGAAAGTCTTCACGATCCAGCTCAAGAAATGATGAAGCTTCCACTCATGACCACAAGAAGAGACATGTCACAATTGCAAGAAACCCGGACACTATATCTCTGAGTGTCCACAGTGGGACAATGAGAAGAAAAAGAAGAAGAGCAAGGAATATGATTCAGATGATAAGAAGAAGAAGAAATCTTCAAAGTCTTCTTCCAAGTCCTCATCAAGGTCTTCATCTCATAAGAAGAGCTCATGAGGCACGGCTCGTGCTTTTGTTGGCAAGGAAATGGATTCTGAAGAGGAGTCTGCTTCTGAGGAGGTGGAGGTGGAGTCTGGAGAGGAGTCAGACCCTGGTGTTGCAAGTCTGGCTCTAGCCACAGCCTATGTTGCCAAGTCCATCTTCAACACTGAAGACAATGACTTCCACACCAACGCTGAAGCTAATGACGAAGACGATCCTACTCCCACCTACTGCTTCATGGCACGTGGTGCCAAGGTAAAATCACGTGATGCTTACTTTCAAACATCAAGTGAAGATGACTCTGATTGTGAATCCAAACCCAGCTACAAAACACTTGCTAAAATTGCAACTGAACAACAAAAGGCTATGGAACATACTCAAAAACTGTTAGACAAAAGCGATGACCTGTTGGACGCGGAAATGACACGTTCACAGTCCTTAGTTGAAGACATAAAAAATCTTCATGCTAAGTACCAAGAACTTGAAAGTCGTCATGAAACGCTCTCAACCACTTATGAAAAGTTCTCCTATGATTATCTTCAAAGGAAGCAAGAGCTTGAGAAATTGAGAGCGGGTCATGAAGATCTTCAAAAGGAGAATGAGTCACTTCGCGCTCTACAGATCAGTTCCGCTCAGGATGGATTTGAACCACCATGTCTAAAATGCATTGAGCGTGATAACGCTACATCTGTTGCTGAATGTTCCACTGCTGCTACCGTTCATTGTCTTCACCTATTGCTGTGGTTACTAACCCCTCTGCGGAGGATACCACTACTATTGCTGATAAAAATGCTAGGTTGAAGACATTGCTTGAAACAGGGATGTACAAAAGTTTGAAGGGACATCAGACACTCTGCGATGTCCTCAAAAAGAAGATTCTGAACTGAAACCCTAGGAAAGAGGGTGTTGGGTTCGAGAGGAAAATGAATGTTGATGGCTCGTACTGGAAGCCTGAGCCGTACCCCAAAACCACATGGGTTGTTGCAAAGGAACCTTCAGTAGATCCATCCACTTTATCTGGCTTTACCTGCGCTAACCCTATCATCATTGATGAATCCTTTGATGCAAACTATAAACTGTTTAAGAATCAGAATGGTGAAGTGTTTGCCAGGTATATTGGTACTAACTGCAGGAATGGACCACCTATGAAGAAGATCTGGGTACCTAAGCAGTACATTGAGAGTCTTCCTGTGAATGTCATCATGACACCACCAAGGAAGAAGACAAACCCCAGACCTATGGCTTCATATGGCCCAAAGGCTTCATACAGATACAGAACTCACCTGAGTCACCCTAACGCCAATGTTTTGCAGGGAAATCATACTCAGACTTATGAATATGAGCGTGTGTCTTCGAACCGCTATGTTCATAGAACTAAGAACTTTTCTGCTTATTCATATGAGTATCATTCAGCTCCTGCAAGGCTATTTGCTAGGGCTCCAAAGCCAAAATTCTCAGATGCTGCACTTAGACTCATTGCTTCTAAGCCACCCCTGAAAATGTGGGTGGTGAAGAAGAACTAACTTTCTTTTGCAGAGAAAGGTTTCCAGCCTGAAATCAATGGTGTCCGATGCTATTGCTGGGGACCTAAAACACACTAAGGACGCATGATAAAATGCCTTACTATATACTTCACATCTGAATCGCGTACCAGTCATACTATGTGTCCTAACTTTGATCTAAGCTGTGACAATCCTTGTATGTGTCAAATGCCTATGCTTCACAACACTCTTTGTGAAGCCTATCCTCCTAACTGCACTGTAGGGTATGTCATCAAAAGCTTCAGAATGGATTATGGACAGTGGATGCACAAATCATATGACTGGTGATCGAAGTCTTCTCATGGACTCAACCTTATGTCCATCCGACAAGAGTCACATCACATTTGCTGACGCTGGTAAAAGCAAGGTATTGGGTCTAGGTAGAGTTGCAATCTCAAAGGATCAACACATGGATAAAGTGATGCTTGTTGAATCCCTTGGTTTCAACTTAATGTCTGTCTCAATGCTTTGTGACTTGAACATGATTGTGCTATTCGGAAAATATCGTTGCCTTGTACTAATGGAATCTGACAAGTCTCTAGTCTTTGAAGGGTGTCGAAAAGATGATCTATACATGGTAGATTTCTCAGCAGGTCCACAGCTTGACGTATGTCTTCTCACAAAAGCTTCAGAATGTTGGCTCTGGCATCGAAGGCTGGGGCATGCTGGCATGAGGAACTTACACTCACTCGTCAAGAAGAAGCATGTCATAGGCATCGAGGTTGTCAAGTTGAAGAAGGATCATCTATGTGGTGCCTGCGAAGCTGGAAAGATGACTAGGGCAAAGCACCCCTCAAAGACAATCATGACAACATCTCAACCCTTCGAGCTGTTACACATGGACTTATTTGGCCCTACTCACTACTCTACCCTCACAACAACTGCATGTCTCTATGGCTTCATCATTGTCGATGACTACTCAAGATATATATGGGTGCACATAATTCTCTACAAGACTGAAGTGCAAGATGTTTTCAGACGCTTCGTCAATCGAGCAATGAACAATTATGGCGTGAAGATCAAGCATATCAGAAGTGGCAATGGCACTGAATTCAAGAACAGCAGACTTGATCTTTATCTGGATACAATGGGAATCACTCATGAGTTCTCTTCTCCATACACACCTCAGCAAAATGGCATCGTTGAGCGCAAGAACAGAACCCTCATTGAGATGGCTCGAACAATGCTAGATGAATACAAGACACCAAGAAAGTTCTGGCCTGAAGCTATTGATACAACATGTCACATCATCAACCGTGTTTACATCCATAAGCTTCTTAACAAAACATCCTATGAGCTCCTTACTGGCAAGAAGCCAAATGTCAGTTACTTCAGAGTATTTGGAGTTAGGTGCTGGATCAAGGATCCCCATCACAAGTCAAAATTTGCACCTAAAGCTCACAAAGGCTTCATGCTTGGCTATGGAAAGGACTCGCACTCCTACAGAGTCTTCAACCTCTATCTCTACAAAATCGTCGAAACTGTGGACGTGCGATTTGATGAAACAAATGGTTCACAAAGAGAACTCCTGCCAAGTACACTAGATGAAGCTCCGCCCAGCGAATCTATCAAGCTGATGGGAACTGGTGAAATCATGCCTTCTGAAGCTCAGCCTGAAGAGCACCTAACCAACCTGAAGACAATGCTCAGACCGAAGACAATCCTTCCAATGATGACAATGATCAGCAAGAGCAAAGTCTTCGTCTAGTTCATCCTCGAGTTGCAAATGAAGTTCAAAATGAGAAGATAATTGATAGCATCAATGCACCTGGTCCACTCACTCGCTCAAGAGCAACACAGTTAGCAAACTCTTGTGGGCACTTTTCATTTGTGTTAATATCAGAACCCAAGAAAGTTGTTGAAGCCTTTATGGAACCTGAATGGATTCAAGCTATGCAAGAAGAACTTCAACAGTTCAAGCTGAACAATGTGTGGGAACTTGTGAAGCGACCTGACCCACGCAAGCATAACATTATTGGAACAAAATGGATATATCGAAACAAGTAAGATGAGCACGGTCAAGTCGTCAGAAACAAAGCACGTCTTGTGGCTCAAGGATATACTCAAGTAGAAGGAATTGACTTCGATGAAACATTTGCCCCTATGGCTAGGCTTGAAGCTATTCGCATACTGTTAGCCTACGCTAATCATCACAACATCTTGCTATATCAAATGGATGTGAAGAGTGCATTTCTCAATGGCAAGATTGAAGAAGAAGTATATGTAGCTCAACCACCTGGTTTTGAAGATCCAAAGCATCCTGATATGGTGTAGAAGCTAAACAAAGCACTGTATGGCCTCAAACAAGCACCTCACGCTTGGTATGATACGATCAAAGACTTCTTGAAGAGCAAAGGCTTCAAACCTGGATCCCTCGATCCTACACTCTTCACGAAGACATATGATGGTGAACTGTTTGTGTGCCAAATATATGTGGATGACATAATCTTCGGCTACACCAACCAGAAGTATACTGATGAGTTTGGGTACATGATGCAAGAGCAATATCAGATGTCCATGATGGGTGAGCTGAAATTCTTCCTTGGTCTTCAAATTCGTCAGCAAAGGAATGGCATCTTCATATCTAAAGAAAAATACCTCAAAGATTGTCTGAAGAAGTTTGGAATGGAAGACTGCAAAGGTTACACGACGCCAATGCCAGCCAAACACCATCTTGGTCCCGACGACAATGGTAAAGAGTTCGATCAAAAGGTATACCACTCCATGATTGGTTCTTTACTTTATCTATGTGCATCTAGGCCAGATATTATGCTTAGTGTTTGCATGTGTGCTCGATTCCAAGCGGCACCAAAGGAATCACATCACTTAGCAGTGAAGCGAATTCTTTGATATTTGGCTTACACCCCAACACTCGGATTATGGTATCCAAAGGGCTCAAAATTTGATTTGGTCGGATTCTCGGATGCTGATTATGCTGGTGACAAAGTGGATCGCAAGTCTACATCAGGCACATGTCACTTTCTGGGTCGATCACTTGTCTGTTGGTCTTCAAAGAAGCAGAACTGTGTATCACTCTCAACTGTTGAATCTGAATACATTGCTGCTGGATCTTGTTGTGCTCAGCTTCTATGGATGAAGCAAACTCTCAAGGACTATGGCATCAATCTGAAACAAGTACCTCTCTTTTGCGATAACGAAAGTGCCATCAAGATAGCCAACAATCCAGTCCATCACTCGAAGACAAAGCACATTGAAATTCGTCATCACTTTCTCAGAGATCATGTCATGAAGAAAGATATCGACATCATTCATGTCAACACTGAAGAGCAACTGGCAGATATCTTCACAAAGCCCTTGGATGAGAAAGGGTTTTGCAAGTTATGGTGTGAGCTAAATATCTTGGAATCCTCTAATGTCCTGTGATCAGGCACACATCCTAACACTTATGCATGTTGATGACTTAGATGTGCAACACACAAAGTAAAGTACATCTTCAATCAATGAAGACTTACACTCCGAGTGTGAATACATTAACGTGGAATTTGACTTTGGAGCACCACAATAATTATGTGCCGTGTCTGGGTCTAATACTTCCTATACGATGGGTAACGCCACCACCAAATTTCTTTGTTTGAAGTGTTTCATGCATGGCATTATTTTTGCAGTGACTTCGCATTTGGTTTGTCTCCAGTTTCAATTTATCTTCATGATTTTCTTCATTATGATGACTTGATTGCTTTCTGATATATATATATACTAGTGTTCTGTCCTCTACAGCATCCACTTATAGCTATGTCTTCCTATTTGAATCTTTTGAACTAAGTGAATGTGATCGGACCCTAATCTCTCTATGCTTTCTATCTCAAACTCTATCTGTCCAAATCATATGCATTCTATTGAAACTGTCGAATGCCTTCTCTGCGTCCTAGTCAGCAGAAGGCATAGAGACAAACATTAAGTCTGTTTTAAATAACTCATCTTTATTGTTGAAATTCGGAGAAGTCGGAACAACCATCCGACATGCCTGGCGGGCATGGGAACGTGGGACAACTCTGAGTATGTTGCATGCTTGCCACGTGCCCCTCAGATGTGAACCGCCAGGGGCACCAGCGTAATTGTGCCGTGCCGCACACCTACTTATAAATACTTGTCCCCTATGGTAAAGAAATCCTTCTTCCACCTCTCCACCTCGTCAAAACCCTAGCGCCACCGCTAGCTCTCGACGACGCCGGCGACGAAGCGCTTAGCTGCTGCGACTTCTCCGACGCCGTCCTCACGCTGGCCGCGGACATCGTCCTCTCCACCTTCGCCGTAAGTGCCCTCCGTCGCCAAGTTAGGGCACGGTTGTCACGCCCAATATGCGACCCTATCCAAAAGGAACTCAAAGGTCCCACCAAGGATAGACCCGCATATTAGAATGCTTTTGCAAGGTGGATATCATTACATCAACATTACATAATAGATGGGGATACATACAAGAGGCATACAATGCCACATGAATACAACATCACATCATACATAAGATCAACATCCGACTACGGATGAATCATAAACAGAAACTCAAACAATATCCACCCTGCTAGCCCAGGCTGCCGACCTGGAACCTATCCCCTGATGGAAGAAGAAGCAGAAGAAGAACTCCAAAACAAGCAAACATCGCTCTCGCGTCATGATCATCGCATAACCTGTACCTGCAACTGTTGTTGTAGTAATCTGTGAGCCACGAGGATTCAGCAATCCCATTACCATGGGTATCAAGACTAGCAAAGCTTAATGGGAAAGGAAGGGGTAAAGTGGTGAGGTTGCAGCAGCGACTAAGCATATATGGTGGCTAACATACGCAAATGAGAGCGAGAAGAGAAACAAAGGAACGGTCGTGAAGCTAGCAATGATCAAGAAGTGATCCTGAACTCCTACTTACGTCAAACATAACCCAGAAACCGTGTTCACTTCCCGGACTCCGCCGAGAAGAGACCATCACGGCTACACACACGGTTGATGCGTTTTAAATTCGAATCTGGTGTCAAGTTATCTACAACCGGACATTAACAAATTCCCATCTGCCACATAACCGCGGGCATGTCTCTCGAAAGTTTAAACCCTGCAGGGGTGTCCCAACTTAGCCCATGACAAGCTCTCGCGATCAACGAAGGAATAGACCTTCTCCCAGGAAGACCCGATCAGTCTCGGAATCCCGGTTTACAAGACATTTCGACAATGGTAAAACAAGACCAGCAAAGCCGCCCGATGCACCGACAATCCCGATAGGAGCTGCGCATACCTCGTTCTTAGGGCACACCGGATGAGCAAGACGTCGGGTTGGCATAGACCCTGGTTGCCCAGGGGGCGCGGACATCGCTCGGTTTGGACCAACACTTAGACAAGCATTGGCCCGGGGGGCTAAAATAAAGATGACCCTTGGGTTAATTACTCCCAAGGGAAAGGTAGGTGGTGGTGAGGCAAATGGTAAAACCAAGGTTGGGCCTTGCTGGAGGAGTTTTATTCAAAGCGAACTGTCAGGGGGGTCCCATAAATCACCCGACCGCGTAAGGAACGCAAAATCCGGGAACATAATAACGGTATGACGGAAACTAGGGCAGCAAGAGTGGAACGAAACACCAGGCATAAGGCCGAGCCTTCCACCCTTTACCAAGTATATAGATGCATTAATAATATAAGAGATATTGTGATATCCCAACATAACCCTGTCCACCATGGGGCAATCTTCAACTTCACCTGCAACTAGCAATGCTATAAGAGAGGCTTAGCAAAGCGGTAACATAGCCAAGCAACGGTTTGCTAGGAAGGGTGTCAAAGGTTAGAGGTTCATGGCAATTTGGGAGGCTTGATGAGCAACAGGTAGGTAACGCAGCATAGCGATAGAACGAAGCAACTAGCATAGCAATGATAGTAGTGAGATCCAAGGTAGCGGTCATCTTGCCTGAAATCCCGCAAGGAAGAAGAACGAGTCCATGAAGAAGATGAAGCCACGAAGACGAATCACACGTAGGCGAACGCATCCTCACGATCGCAACGAAACGGGAGCTATCGAGAAGAAGCACACAACATGGTAAACACACCACACATAGACAAGGCATGATGCACAACAAGCATGATGCATGACAAAGTTACATGAAGCTACTCATGGCAAGAGATGATGCAAACAAGAACAACATATCAAGGCAAGGTTAAATGAGGCCGGGAACAACATATAACAATTCCGGTAAGTCCTCATATGAAAATTTCGAAATTGGTCCAGATCTGAATAAACCTTATGTTCAAGTTGTTAAACAGCAAGTTAAGATGCACCACGATGATCTACACGAAATTCTAGTCAAGTTACATATAAAGTTCATTAGATTTGGAGCTACGGGCTAGAAGATATGAGCAAAACAAGTTTAACATGGCATTGATGCAAAATGCACCCAAACATCAAGCAAACACACCAAAACAAGGATGCAACATGATAATATGAAGCTACATGCAAAATCAAGCAAGTTTCATATAGAGCACACTCAAAACGGAGCAACCGTGCAACACATACACTCTATAAAAGGCAGAACAACAATATGTCCATAACAACAACTAGGCATATTGCAAGCATCAAAACAATAAGCTACAGCACCCTAACATAATAACAAAAGGCATGGGCATGAAGTACAGGTAAAGCACAACAAAACATGAACACTGAGCTATCTCCAGAAATCAATAGATCATGCTCAAACACGCATGTTAAGATTGCAAATAATAACAGTTTCAGGTTTATCAGGAAATAAGATCAGGTTGCAATGTTTAGAGCAAGCAAACAACATGTTACAGGAACATATCATGGCAAACAAATGCATGGCATGAATCTACTAATGGCATAGAACAAGAGTCCCTTACTAACCATGAGCCAAAAAGGAACCGAAGATAGGATGGCACCCATGTAAACATGGCAAGTTCTATGACAGATTCATACATGGCAGGAACAACAATAAGTAGGCATGTTGGTGAGCTTGAACCACTCACCACAGAGCAATACATGGCATGGCGAGGCAACCAACAGTAAGAAGGCATGTTTATAAATCTAAGCATGGCAAGAGAAAGTTCATAGGATGCATGGATCACTAGAAAACAATACTGGAAACATTGAACTTAATGTTAACATGCTGACAACAACATTATTTAGCAAGTTTGGAGCAAGATTACAACAAGCTACATTAGTCTATAATTGCAACCAAGAGTATGTATAGTTAGAGGATGACATGTAGATCAAAACATGTTTATAGAACATCTCCAGATTATGCTTAGAATGATTAGTAGCAACATGTTTACATCGCAACAAAATATAACAGAATCTGTCAGGAAAACAGCAACAGCAAGTACCCTACTTAACAAGCTCGATGCACTCCGCACACAACTCACAAAAATACATGGTTGGCACCACTGGAAAGATGGCATAGCATAGATCAAAACACATGTAGACATCAACCTCATAGGATGCACACATCAAACATGGCAAAAATGACAAATGAGTAAGTTATAACAGTTTCAGCAGATTAACAGCAAAATGCATTCTTCCAACCGCATTTCGGGCATCAAGATGAGCTCAAATGAAAATGATGCAATGGAATGAAATGAGGTACTCATTGAGACGAACAATTTGACATATTACATGCACAAAACGGAGCTACGAATGCAGAGATACGATGCGATGAACATGGCATGATTATCCAAAATATACGGGACTTGGCAGTTTTCAGGAAAAAACAGACGGGCGCACGGTAACTAAAACACGCACATGCGAGGGTTAAGGGGCGGCTCACCCTGGGCTTCGGCCCAAGACGAGGAAGGAGGCAGGCCGGGGCGGGCTGACGCGGAGCTGGGCCGGCCCACGAGGGAGGCGAATGGAGGGGGGGCAGCTGGATCGAGGCACCTCCCCGATCGGTTGGAGAGCGACGGCGGCGGCGCTCCTGCGGAGGAGCAGTGGTTGTGGACGGCGCCCGCGGCGGGACCGCCGGATCGGCGGCGGCCCGGATCCGGAGGAGGACACTGGCGCTGGCGACGGACGGCAGCGGCGTTCGGGCGAGGGCGCGGGCGCGGGCTGGGCAGCGGTGCGGAACTCCGGCGAGGCGAGGCGAAAGCGGGCGGCGGCAGGCGCGCAGGCGCTGGCACGGGCTGGCGACGTGACCGATCGGGCTGGAGGTTGCTGGCTGGCCAGGGGCCCAGCGGTGGAGCCACGGTGGAGACGGCGGCGGTGACACATGGCGCTGCGCGATTCATCGGGGCGGCGGCTGGACATGTCCGGCGGCGGAGGATGGAACGTCCGGCGGCGCGGAGGGGAAAATGATCTAGGGTTAGACCGGGATTTCGGGGGAGATGCACATATATATATAGGTAGAGGGAGCTAGGAGTGTCCAAATGGGGTGCGGTTTTCGGCCACGCGATCGTGATCGAACGCTGGAGAACATGGAGAGGAGTTTGCTGGGTTTTGGGCCACTTTGGAAGGGGTGTTGGGCTGCACACAAAAGAGGCTTTGCGGTTACCCGGTTAACCGTTGGCGTATCAAACGACCTCCAAATGGCACGAAACTTGACAGGCGGTCTACCGGTGCTATACCAAGGCCGCTTGGCAAACCTCGGGCCATTCCGAGAAAGTTTAACACCCGCACACGAAAAGAGGCAAAAGGGGAACGCCGGAGGACATAGGAGTGCCGGATTGCAAAACGGACAACGGGGAAAATGCTCGGATGCATGAGACGAACATGTATGCAAAATGAAATGCACATGATGACATGATATAAAACGCATATGATGACATGGCAAAATGCAACACGCAAGCAAATGACATGGCAATGAGGGCGAATAACTGGCGAACACCTGGCGCATCGAATTCGGGGCGTTACAACACTCCTCCACTAACAAGAGATCTCGTCCCGAGATCTTAGGACTGAGACGGAAGGGAAAAGAGGATGAGATGAAACAAGAACTCAAGAGAAGAAGCAAAGAAATCGAGAGCACTCGGGAAGAAGAGAGGAACGACGAGGATGACAAGAATCGAAAGCTCACTGAAGCAGATAGACTATGAAATCACTCGTTCTAACCGGAGTGGTTAGAATGAGAAAAGAAACGGATAAGACTGAAAGGATTTAGACAGCACTCCGGGTGAACATGGAAAGAATAGAACACGAACTTGAGAGGATGGAATGATACTTGATGAAGACATGACACAAAACCTCCGGAAAGAATTGAAAAAGTTGAATGAAAAGAACGGAGAAGAAAATTACATCTTCTAGCACGAATGAATTTGAAATGCATCCTTGCGAGAAAAGATTGAACGAAGTTGTTGAGAAAATCAACAACAAAAAGAATAAGCTTGTTGTGGACTTATGGATAACATATCAAAATTATGAGGTGATCTCCGACCACAAGCGGAAATGATTGGATAGCTGAGAAGAACGAAGAAAAGCAAAACTCCACTTCAAAAGAATATGGAGAATTAATTGCACTTCGAAAAGCAAGAAGGAAAGATACTTGAACTCGTCCAACAAAATCTTGATGAACTCTTGAAGAATGAATTAAATCATGAAGAACGACCATGAAGAAACAAAAGGATGATGAAATAGAATAAAGGATGAAAGAATAAGATGAGCCTTGTGATGATTTAGATGGAGGTACCAACGAGATGGTCGAGGAAATTTGAACTCCGGAAGAGAAAAGATGAAACACTTGGAAGTAGAATTTATTCATCAAGAACAAACTCCGAAGGAAGAGATTAATCATTTGGATTAAATAAGAATAAGATTTATTGTATGCTTATCCTTCATCAAATTGAATTGATGACAAGCAATGGATTTCGCATATTACTTATTCTTCTTGAAAAGGATTGAGAAATATAGCACAAAACTTGAGAAAGTCTTCATGAACCACCGGTAGGATTGAAAAGAACGAATGGATTAAAATGATAATGAAGGAAAAAGAATCTTGAACGAACCACCGTAAGAATTCAAAATGACTGATGACAGAGAATGAATCACCGGGAAGAATTAGAAGGACCAATAAGCTAGAGGGGATTTAGATGCAAAAAAATGAAAAGATCATGAGCTGATTAAAGAACACTTGAACGAAGCGCCGGAAGAATTAGAGAACTGTAACTGGAATGATGGCCTCCGGTGAAAAGAAATGGAAAAAACAACTTCTAACATACTCCGGATGGGTAAGAAAAGAATATCTGACAAATGGAATAATTAAAAGAGGATAACAAGAAGTTAGAACCACGAATCTTCGAGAGAACGGGCAAGATTTAGAGGAAAAACTCTTCTTCGGTCTGCAAAACTGAGAAAGACGACGAGAAACACCACCGAAATTCCTGAGATACTCCGGAAGAATGAAAAGCAAAGGGGTTGAGCCAACAATGAAAAGAATTTGAAATTGATCTTGGAAAAGATCTGACTGATGAAATCCATTCTTACGTCACAGTCGAAAAGAATTGATAATAACTCCGGAAGAATTAGAAGAGTCAGGTAAGATCCTTGGAAAAGACCTGTGGGTTAGGGCCCACTAAAAAGAAAAAAACACCGTTGGAAAGGGATGTTGAAAAGATAGATGATGCACCGGAACAATTGAAATATTTGAATGAGGTGACAACCTCGAATTAAT
The DNA here is from genome assembly GCA_021437245.1 of Aegilops speltoides. Taxonomy (NCBI): domain Eukaryota; kingdom Viridiplantae; phylum Streptophyta; class Magnoliopsida; order Poales; family Poaceae; genus Aegilops; species Aegilops speltoides. The sequence goes on along the minus strand of CM038147.1, from coordinate 78,846,769 downwards.
TGGAACAGAGAAGAATCTCTTGGGATGTCTTGAACTCCGGAAGGATAAACTGGCGAGAGGCGAACGATCAGGGAAAACACTTGAGCTGTGGGAAAGAATATAATCACTACCGAAAAACTTGAGTTGAATCCACCGGAAAAGAAAAAGAGATGAAGAATGCCGAACGAGACGAGAATTCACCGGTTGAAATAATTGAGGGAAGATCGAAGAACCTCCGTACGAATGAAATAGATGGTCGAGAGAGAGTCAGACTCCGGGAAGAAAAAGGGTGGGAGGGCGGGAAAACAAAGGCAACTTTGAAGGGGAACCGACGAATATCTTGAAGAGAAAACACCGGTTGAAAACATTGAAGAAAGAAGGCAAAGACTTCACACGAGTAGGAAGGATACTCGATTACGGACTCCGGTTTCGAGGAGAAGAAGGGAGGGCAGGTGGGAAAAGAAAAACAACTGAGGATTGAACTCAAAGATGAAGAGGCTTGAGTCAACTTGACGAGAAATGCACCGGATGAAAAGAGCTGAGGAACAACGATCGGAAAACCAACTGCGTGATCCTAAAGAAAATTTGAAGGGGAAGAGGAGTAGTTCAAAACACCTACATCAGGATTCCTCACCAGAGCGACGAAGGGGCTGAGGAGTAAAAAGAACTCCTACTCTCCGATGTAACTAGACTCCGAAAAATAGTTTTCTTCTAGACTCAACAACGGCCAAACTACATGATCAATCAAGGGGGGCTCCTAAGGTCGGTCGAGGCTCTGATACCAACTTGTCACGCCCAATATGCGACCCTATCCAAAAGGAACTCGAAGGTCCCACCAAGGATAGACCCACATATTGGAACGCTTTTGCAAGGTGGATATCATTACATCAACATTACATAATAGATGGGGATACATACAAGAGGCATACAATGCCACATGAATACAACATCACATCATACATAAGATCAACATCCGACTACGGATGAATCATAAACAGAAACTCAAACAATATCCACCCTGCGCCCAGGCTGCCGACCTAGAACCTATCCCCTGATCGAAGAAGAAGCAGAAGAAGAACTCCAAAACAAGCAAACATCGCTCTCGCGTCATGATCATCGCATAACCTGTATCTGCAACTGTTGTTGTAGTAATCTGTGAGCCACGAGGACTCAGCAATCCCATTACCATGGGTATCAAGACTAGCAAAGCTTAATGGGAAAGTAAGGGGGTAAAGTGGTGAGGTTGCAGCAGCGACTAAGCATATATGGTGGCTAACATACGCAAATGAGAGCGAGAAGAGAAACAAAGGAACGGTCGTGAAGCTAGCAATGATCAAGAAGTGATCCTGAACTCCTACTTACGTCAAAAATAACCCAGAAACCGTGTTCACTTCCCGGACTCCGCCGAGAAGAGACCATCACGGCTACACACACGGCTGATGCATTTTAAATTCGGATCCGGTGTCAAGTTATCTACAACCGGACATTAACAAATTCCAATCTGCCACATAACCGCGGGCACGGCTCTCGAAAGTTTAAACCCTGCAGGCGTGTCCCAACTTAGCCCATGACAAGCTCTCGCGATCAACGAAGAATAGACCTTCTCCGGGAAGACCCGATCAGTCTCGGAATCCCGGTTTACAAGACATTTCGACAATGGTAAAACAAGACCAGCAAAGCCGCCCGATGCGCCGACAATCCCGATAGGAGCTGCGCATATCTCGTTCTCAGGGCACACCGGATGAGCAAGACGTCGGGTTGGCATAGACCCTGGTTGCCCAGGTGGCGCCGGACATCGCTCGGTTTGGACCAACACTTAGACTAGCATTGGCCCAGGGGGGCTAAAATAAAGATGACCCTTGGGTTAATTACTCCCAAGGGAAAGGTAGGTGGTGGTGAGGCAAATGGTAAAACCAAGGTTGGGCCTTGCTGGAGGAGTTTTATTCAAAGCGAACTGTCAGGGGGGTCCCATAAATCACCCGACCGTGTAATGAACGCAAAATCCGGGAACATAATACCGGTATGACAGAAACTAGGGCGGCAAGAGTGGAACAAAACACCAGGCATAAGGCCGAGCCTTCCACCCTTTTCCAAGTATATAGATGCATTAATAATATAAGAGATATTGTGATATCCCAACATAACCCTGTCCACCATGGGGCAATCTTCAACTTCACCTGCAACTAGCAACGCTATAAGAGAGGCTGAGCAAAGAGGTAACATAGCCAAGCAACGGTTTGCTAGGAAGGGTGTCAAAGGTTAGAGGTTCATTGCAATTTGGGAGGCTTGATGAGCAACAGGTAGGTAACGCAGCATAGCGATAGAACGAAGCAACTAGCATAGCAATGATAGTAGTGAGATCCAAGGTAGCGGTCATCTTGCCTGAAATCCCGCAAGGAAGAAGAACGAGTCCATGAAGAAGATGAAGCCACGAAGACGAACCACACGTAGGCGAACGCATCCTCACGATCGCAACGAAACGGGAACTATCGAGAAGAAGCACACAACATGGTAAACACACCACACATAGACAAGGCATGATGCACAACAAGCATGATGCATGACAAAGCTACATGAATCTACTCATGGCAAGAGATGATGCAAACAAGAACAACATATCAAGGCAAGGTTAAATGAGGCCGGGAACAACATATAACAATTCCGGTAAGTCCTCATATGCAAATTTCGAAATTGGTCCAGATCTGAATAAACCTTATGTTAAAGTTGTTAAACAGCAAGTTAAGATGCACCACAATGATCTACACGAAATTCTAGTCAAGTTACATATAAAGTTCATTAGATTTGGAGCTACGGGCTAGAAGATATGAGCAAAACAAGTTTAACATGGCATTGATGCAAAATGCACCCAAACATCAAGCAAACACACCAAAACAAGGATGCAACATGATAATATGAAGCTACATGCAAAATCAAGCAAGTTTCATATAGAGCACACTCAAAACGGAGCAACCGTGCAACACATACACTCTATACAAGGCATAATAACAATCTATCCATAACAGCAACTAGGCATATTGCAAGCATCAAAACAATAAGCTACAGCACCCCAACGTAATAACAAAAGGCATGGGCATGAAGTACAGGTAAATCACAACAAAACATGAACACTGAGCTATCTCCAGAAATCAATAGATCATGCTCAAACACACATGTTAAGATTGCAAATAATAACAGTTTCAGGTTTATCAGGAAATAACATCAGGTTGCAATGTTTAGAGCAAGTAAAAAACATGTTACATGAACATATCATGGCAAAAAAAGGCATAGTATGAATCTACTAATGGCATAGAACAAGAGTCCCTTACTGACCATGAGCCAAAAAGGAACCGAAGATAGGATGGCACCCATGTAAACATGGCAAGTTATGTGACAGATTCATACATGGCTGGAACAACAATAAGTAGGCATGTTGGTGAGCTTGAACCACTCACCACAGAGCAATACATGGCATGGCAAGGCAACCAACAGTAAGAAGGCATGTTTATAAAGCTAACCATGGCAAGAGAAAGTTCATAGGATGCATGGATCACTAGAAAACAATCCTGGAAACATTGAACTTAATGTTAACAGGCTGATAGCAATATTATTTAGCAAGTTTGGAGCAAGATTACAACAAGCTACATTAGTCTATAATTGCAACCAAGAGCATGTATAGTTAGAGGATGACATGTAGATCAAAACATGTTTATAGAACATCTTCAGATTATGCATAGAATGATTAGTAGCAACATGTTTACATAGCAACAAAATATAACAGAATCTGTCAGGAAAACAGCACCAGCAAGTACCATACTTAACAAGCTCGATGCACTCATCACACAACTCACAAAAATACATGGTTGGCACCACTGTAAAGATGGCATAGCATAGATCAAAACACATGTAGACATCCACCTCATAGGATGCACACATCAAACATGGCAAAAATGACAAATGAGTAAGTTATAACAGTTTCAGCAGATTAACAGCAACTTGCACTCTTCGTACAGCATTTCGTGCACCAAGATGAGCTCAAATGAAAATGATGCAATGGAATGAAATGAGGTACTCATTGAGACAAACAATTTGACATATTACACGTACAAAACGGAGCTACGGATGCAGAGATACGATGCGATGAACATGGCATGATTATGCAAAATATACGGGACTTAGCAGTTTTCAGGAAAAAACAGACGGGCGCACGGTAACTAAAACACGCACATGCGAGGGTTAAGGGGCGGCTCACCCTGGGCTTCGTCCCAAGACGAGGGAGGAGGCAGGCCGGGGCGGGCTGACACGGAGCTGGGCCGGCCCACGAGGGAGGCAAACGGGGGACCGGTGGATCGGGACACCTCCCCGATCGGCTGGAGAGTGACGGCGGCGGCGCTCCGGCGGAGGAGCGGTGGCCAGAGACGGCGCCGGCGGGACCGGCCGGATCGGCGGCGGCCCGGATCCGGAGGATGGACCTGGCCTTGGGCGGCGAGGCAGCGTCGCCGCTGCCTGGGGCTGCTGGGCGCGGGCGCTGGCCGACGGCGGCGCTGAACTCGGCGAGTGAGGTGGCGCCGGCGAGGCGAGGCTTGGCGGGCGGCGAAGCAGGCGTCGGGCGCAGGGCACGGGCTGGCGACGGCGACCGCCCAGGCAGGAGGGCTGGCTGGGCCGGCGGGCCCGCACGGTGGAGGCGCGGTGACACGTGGCGCTGCGCGATTCGTTGGGGCGGCGGCTGGACATGTCCGGCGGCGGAGGATGGAACGTCCGGCGGCGCGGAGGGGAAAATGATCTAGGGTTAGACCGGGATTTCGGGGGAGATGCACATATATATAGGTAGAGGGAGCTAGGAGTGTCCAAATGGGGTGCGGTTTTCAGCCACGCGATCGTGATCGAACGGCGGAGAACATGGAGAGGAGTTTGCTGGGTTTTGGGCCACTTTGGAAGGGGTGTTGGGATGCACACAAAAGAGGCTTTGCGGTTACCCGGTTAACCGTTGGAGTATCAAACGACCTCCAAATGGCACGAAACTTGACAGGCGGTCTACCGGTGCTATACCAAGGCCGCTTGGCAAACCTCGAGCCATTCCGAGAAAGTTTAACACCCGCACACGAAAAGAGGCAAAAGGGGAACGCCGGAAGACATAGCAGTGCCGGATTGCAAAACGGACAACGGGGAAAATGCTCGGATGCATGAGACGAACATGTATGCGAAATGAAATGCACATGATGACATGATATAAAACGCATATGATGACATGGAAAAATGCAACACGCAAGCAAATGACATGGCAATGACGGCGAATAACTGGCGAACACCTGGTGCATCGAATCCGGGGCGTTACAACGGTGGATTGAACTGCTCGGTCTCCTGTTCATCCATCTAGCAGTTCTTTGTGTGGTAAATATAACTCTATTTTTACTGCCTTTTTGATCTTCAAAGATTCATCCTATTTGCCAAAAGTGGTTTCTGCCTACACAATGTTAGATCTATTCTGTCTGCATCTCATACTGCCTAGTCTATTCACTTGAATTTCATATCGAGTTTGATTCCTCACTTGTACTTATTCACGAATTCGTACAAATCTGGAACCAACTCACATCACATAAGTGAATGTCTTTGCATCATGAGGTCAATGTCTTCAAACTGATTTATCTTCAAAATCTTCTGAGAATGCATATGACCTCTTCCCCTTCCCTCGCATCTCTAATGTTGTCACAGGTACATGTCCGTGGGAGAATCCCTTGGTTCTCATAGTCTGCATTCGTTTGCAGAATACTTACTGCATCACATTAACTCTCCTGAAGCAAGTTCCTGTTTGACCAGCAAGCGGAAGTCTCTGAAGCCTTTGAACGTATTGAAGCCATTCAGTTTGAAGTTCATGGCTACAGAAAAATCAGTAAGGAAGGGTGGCAGACAGCGTCAAGGGGGTACATCAAAAGATCTGCCTGATGACCTAGCAGAGCTCTACAAGACAGATCCCGAAGAGAACTATCATCAGCTCAAGGCACGAATCCAATGGATTCGACACTATTGGGCTGAAGAATGGTTCAAGTACAAGTTCGTGACCAAGGAATATGCAGAGAAGAATGCCATCAAAAGTCCTTGGGGTGATATTCTCTATCGAGGCCTTCAACCCAAGAACAGAGCTGAAGCTATTGCACAGGGTTTTTATCCCTGCATGGTCCGAGGACCTCATCCTGAGAATGCCAATCCCTCATCATTACTCTGGTGTCGTGATGATACTCTCTTCAACCGCAACTTCCAGCACGCAAAGGCTTCGGCCAAGGAAAACAAGAAGTCATTGGGATTAGACTTCAACCCTGGTCCCTCTGCTCCCCGTGCTGATGGCTCACATGATGCTGATCCCAATGTCATCGGCCCCTTGTCCAACCTTGATGGCCTCATCACTTACATCCTGGTCCTAGGTGCCAGAGTAGATCACTCTGACAATGATGCTGACACTGATGAAGCCCCAGCTCCTCCTCCGAAGCCACAAAAGCTAAATAAGCATAAGGCTTCAAGGTCAGCTGCACCTCCAAAAGCTTCACGTGCAAAGCCACTGGCCATTGCACCTCCTGAAGACAGTGTGCAGTCTGAAGATCAATCACGCATCTCCAAGAGGACGGAGAACAAAAAAGCAAATTGTCAGGCATACTGATCAGACCTTGACACCTGCTGCCATTCTGCGTGAAGAACCCATCAATCTGTCCAGCGATGAAGATCTTGCAGATGATGCCCTTGAGCAACTGATCAAGAGCAAGGAAGAAGCAGAGATCTTCAACAACTTGCCTCTCTTTGATCTGGCAATAATCCATAACTTCATTGATGAGTGGTTTGACACCCCAAATCTCAGCTTTGAAGATCTGCAGCTTCCCATTGGCCTCAGCGTCTCTTTCAATGGCGCCATTGCTTCTGAGCTAGTTCTCGCTCGGCGCATCGTTGAGCTGAAGAATAAGATTGACTATGAAAAGGCTCAGTTCAAGAAGCATGTGGCAAAGCTCAGTGTGCAAGATGTTAGAAACTTCAAGGTCATGTTGCATGAGCTGAAAGAAGCTTTTCTCAAGAAGCGTGAAGAAGCTTAGGGCTCTCGCAAGCACATGAAGAGTTTGGCTGACAAATGTGTGCTTGCCTACAATGAGGCTGAGAAGCGCAAGTCTCTTGGTCGACCTGGCATTGACCCCAGAATGGCTGCAAAGAAGAAGAAGCTTTCCACTGCCCAACCTGCACCTTCAAGTCAGGAAGCACCTCGCATTATCTTCCCAAGCAGCATGACTGGCTCGAAGCCAAAGGTTCTGTCAACTGCTTCAGAACAGAAGAACACGAGGGCTGCTGAGGCTTAAGCCAGAAAAAGAAAGAATACTGAAGCCTCTGATGCTTCTCCCTCCAAGAAGAAGCGCAAAACCAAGAAGAATAGGGCTGCTCCCACAGAGCCCTTGGTTGTTGAACCTATCTCAGTGGTTCGCCCTGCGTCTGAACATCAAGAAAGACGGATGATAGTTCATGAGCCCGCTTCCACAGAGGCTCATGAAGCTGAAGATATTCCAGCAGCTGAACCCACCGCTGCTGAAGACATTGGTCACGATGACAATGTTGAAGATGATGAAGTTCTTCCTCAGATTGAACACAATGTGGTATCATCGCCTGTTCTCACGAACAGCGAACTCATCAGCATTGGTCGTCCTTGGACGCCAATTGCTCAGGATGCATCGTGGGCTGATCACCCACAACAACAAGACTCCCCAAGTACTCCCCAACAACAACAACAAGTCACACCACCTGTGCAAGAAGAAGAAGAAGACTTTGAGGCCCAGCCAACTCCATCTCCAAAGGCGTTGCCAGCATTTCGCAGGCTTCGCAAAGGACAAAGGCCTCAAGTCCCTCTTTCGAGCGTTCCAGAAGGAGAAGTGCATGACCAACATGTTGCACATCAAGTGTTTCCTGAAGCCACTCCAACTATGAATGTCTCCGTGTCTGAAGCCCAAGCTGCTGAAGACAATCCAGCTGCATCAGCCGATGAAAGACAAGAAGACGTACGTGTCCCTACTCCTCCAGTTATTGAAGAAGCTGTTCCTGATGTGAACGTGCCAGTGTCCGACCCACCAGCTCATCAAGTGGAGGTTGAAAATGTTGAAGCTGCCACCACCAACGCAAATGAAGCCAATGACGTAGTCATGGCTGAAAGAACATGCGGTGCCCCCATGTTTGGTTTTGGTAATTGATGACAATCTCTATGGACTAATGGTTGTCTTGAGTTATATTTGAAGGATTTGTCCATAGGCTTTTCTTGGAGTCCATTTGTTGGTTTCAAGGAGAGTTTGTGATGACCACGGTGCTATTAAGGAATTATCCAAAGATTGGTCATGTGAGTGTTGAGCTTATTGCAAGCATGTCTTGAAGAACAAGATTGTGTGATCATTCATGTCTAGCTTCAAGACATCATTCAAATGAAGAGAGTTGGAAAGATTCAACACACAAAGCGCACAAGATGTATCGAGGGATCAAGTGATCCCATGGTATGGTAAGCATTGTCCATTACGCTTTTGATGTAGGGTGGAACCCTATAGCGGCGATCTTTCACGTTTGGAGCGGGATCCCTCAAAGAACACGATGAACATGGGGGAGAACGGGGAGAAATCACAAGGGGAAACACTCAAGAACAAGTCCAAATCACACATCCACTAGACAATCAAACACACAAGATCCACAAGGTACATGAACAACAAAGGGAAAGATACAAGGTAAGGTTCATCTCCAAGAGGAGGTCTTGATGATATCCTAGATGGATCTTTTCACAAGGGGGTCTTCATGATATCCTAGATGGATCTTCCCTAAAGAGAGGTCTTGAATCCGCAGGGGGATCTTCTCCTAGATGGAGGTCTTGGCCTCCAATGGAGTAGTGGTCTCTCTCTCTCAAGAGTGGAGATAGGTAGGAGCAAAGCTCACTTAAGAATGAGCTATCACTTTGCTAACCCTAGAAAGGAGGTGGAGGAGGTCTATTTATAGCCCAAGGGGCGAAGGGGTAAGTGAGGGGCGAAGGGGGGGGTACACGGGCTTCGGCCCAAGTCACGCACGCAGGCGGGGTCCGAATGATCCGGATGGTGGCCCGGATGATCCGGGTGTTAGGGGTCCGGATGATCCGGGCGACCGTCTGGATGATCCGGCTTCGTCGAGCAGGTTCTGTTGTCTTCAGGCGCGTTAGCCGGATTGTCCGGGAGGTCGTCCGGATCATCCGGGCTCGGTCCGGATCGTCCAGCTGGGGGTCCGGATGATCCGGGCAACTCCAGTCCTGCTCCGTTCTTATTCTTCTTTCTTCCGTCTTCTCTTCCATCTTCCCTCGCGGATGGTGTAGTCGTTCCTTGGCGCTTGCACTCCTCCTTGACATCCGTGAAGGTCCGACAATACCTATGCATGCACACGTAAGGAGTGTCAAGTAGTATACCATCCTTGAGAGTGTCAAGTGAGCACATGTAAAGGAGAAGATTCACCTTTGAGTATGTGAAGTAGATGTGGCACGTGTCACTTGCCAAACGAACTCTTGACATGGTGATGTCCATAGGATGCTCCGCATCATCCCCTCCCCCTTGGGAAAGATCCGACCTCGGATCGAAATCCAAATCACCATGGGAAAGAGATGATGTCGTCATGTAGAAGTGGACGATCACCAATCATTCATCATCTTGTAGTTCCAAATGGGCACTCTCCAATGTCGCACCGTCTTGTAATTCCTTCAAAAGTAGCAAAGATAACAAGCACTTGGAAAAACAAATGTGGTTGTTGTAAGAGCAAAACCAAGCATTCAAGAGGTGATTCACCCAACAAGTGTTGTCATCAAGGATAGCATACGGTTTGACAAAGAAGTGTGGCATGGCATTTGAGCATATAAATTGAGCACAATCAAGTTTATCATGGGAACAAGCATGCAAATGGGAGGTCAAGATGCAAATAAATGTTATAAGTGAACAAGCATCTACCTGAAGGTCATAGCAATCATGCATAAAGTGCTCAATGAACGGTCTATGGTAGGCATAAGAGTCATTCACAACACCAAATATAGTGAAATGTCTAAACACATGGGGAAAGTGCAAGACAATTCAAGCATAATGTGCATAGGGTGTAGTGAAGATATCGTAGCACTCAACACAATGGAAAGAGCAATTGTTCAACTTGTGTGAGGCAATCAAGTCAAGCATGTGATAAGCAAAGGGACATGGCATATGTGAAGAACTAGATGCAACACACAAGGCATATATGTCATGAGGCATAGCAATGGAGCAAGTAACACATGAAGTATGATCCAGAATATGCATGCTCATGGTTTGGGTGTTCTCGAGATAGAAGGATATCACCTCGAAAGCATGTCCTTGGGCGTCCTTCACAATGCCGAAGTGGTAGGAAATGTGGTGCAGAAGCGAGTCGTGGTCGAATGTATGAGGCTCGCTCTCAAGAGCTTGAATGGTCAACTCACGTGAAGTGGAACTCGACACAAAGTCCAAGTATCCTACACATGCACAAAACAAAACAAAGAAATTATGCGCATGGTAGACAAACACATCATCCATCATGATGGTTCTCATCTTTTGCACAAAACCATTAGAAGCATAAGTGCATGAATAATATGATGCAACAATGGTAATATTCATGGCACTAGGTATATGGCGCAAAGAAGTAAGACAAGCATGCTTCACAAGAATTATGTCAAAATCTCCAAACAGATGTAAGAATGCTATGGGGCAATGTTAAGAGCAAGAGCATTGTTGCACTCAATACATGGCAAACCTATCATGAGAGAGGCAACACATGGAGATATATGACACGAGGCAATATGAATCATGTGCAAAGCATATAGATGGTTGTCATCAACCGCATGAGATGAGCACTTATAACACAAGAGACAATGATCATGATATATCATGTGAGAGGCATGAGCATATATGTCATCAACCCAAGAAAGCAAGTAGTGGAACATGGGTGATGCAATATAGCGAACATTCATAGCTATCAAATCAAGCAAGCTAGTAGTGCGATACAACATACTAGGAGGAATCATGGCAAACATGTCATTGGTGCAAATAGTGGGTGTGAATAATTCACATGTCATAGCACAAGCATGAAAGCAAGATATGAGGACAATAGCATGGGGCGCATGATAAACATGGCAATAGCAACACGGATCTCCACCAAGCATGCAAATACACATAGAAGTAGCATAATGATGAAACATGGGTAGATGCAAGCAAGGGCCACAATTGCATGGCAAAGGCATAGAAGCAAGCATAGCATGCAAAGTGAACACAGTAAAATGAGCATAAGGTGACAAGTGGTAAATGGCCCATAGTCGTGTGAGAGCCAAATAGAAGAGATGCGCGTAGTCCTTGCGCGAATGGAACAGTGGTAAGGATAGTCCACGGGATCCCAAGTCATCATTGCTCTCTAGAGCTCGTTTTGTCAACTCGTGGGATTGCGAGGTTGACAAGTATTCCTGGGTACCTACACAAAAGAGACACAAACGAAAGAAATTGTGTGTGTGGTAAATGTACACATCATCCATCATGATGTGTATGTGCACGTGTGAGTTAGCACAAGATAAGCAATGCTCAAAGATATTTGATGCATGGTATAAGAACATGTCATCCATCATGAAAGAATAGTTGTTATGTATGACACGATGGGGACACAAATTGAGCAAACAAGTATAAGGCACATCAAAAGCATGTTTATTCGTGGTGAGCATATGGTGCACACAAGTATTGGGATCATGCAATGGATGTGATGTATCAAAATCTCCTAAAATGTATGAGGAAACTATGGGGGTCTCCTCATGAGCAATATCGAAAACATCATATGGAGAAAATGGACAACATCCAAAACAATGCATATCCGAAGCTAGGTGGTCATGGCATGGCATATGGGATAAATGATGCAAAGGAAGCATATCAATATCATCACAAGAGAAACAAATGCCAATAACCATGGGCTTGTCATCTATGCCATATGTGCAAATTGGGTTTATTTTAATGGCATATGCATAGTCACTATGAAGAGATTGCAAATAAGACATATGGTTGATCTCATGCATAGCATATGACAAGTCAAGCGGATTATCAAACATGATGTGACCTAAAGAATTGTCACAAGAAATCCTATGTAACATGGCATCACAACTAATAGACTCCACAATAGAATCATCATACTCATCATAAATGGGCAAATCATCGCATGGGGAAACCATACTAGCATGAATCATGGCAATAGGTGGATCAACATCATGCAAGCAATCAATGTCAAGAATGTCCATTAGTGGGACTAGAGCATCACCTTCACCTATGTTACCTTTGTCATTCCACTCAAGTGGTGTAGGTGAGGTGGGAAAGACCAAATGGTGGTCATCATCATCATCTTGATGGAACCATGTGGGCGGTGCATCATATTCCACCATGGCCATCGTCTTGTCCAATGGTAGGACGAAGTCATCGAGGATCGGCGTGTCATCATAAATGGGACCTAGCACCAAACGAGAAGACACAATAGAGGTAGAGGTCAAGTTGTTAGAAATGCAAATGGCCTCACGAGATCTATCAACTATCTCACTCTCTCTATGTGGTGGTTCACTCACTCCCTCAAAATAGGTGCACTCAAACTCACGTATGGTGGAGTCACTCATCTCACTCAAGTGGTGGGGGTTGTGGCTCTCCTCACATGGGAATTGTGGCAACTCATCATATATGGGGCTAGTGGTGAAGTCACTCTCACTCTCAATATGGTGGCACAAGTCACTCAAGTCATCATACGTCGTCGTGGTCGAAGGGAAGATCCCATGCTCAACCATCTCGTCACTATCGCCGTAGATGAAGGCCGAAGATGGCACATCATCACTCTCGCCTCCAAAGATGGAAGCATCATCCTTGCTCGCCACCTTGTCACTCGCCTCCAAAGCTTGGTCCTTGAAGGTCTCCGTAGTCAAACTCGTCGCTGCACCGTCTTGAAAAAGAGTCGAAGTAGACTCGGCATCATCAATGCCACAAAGAGGGATGGCGGTGAAGTCGCACTTGGGAGCATCGTCTTGGAGCTTGTCGGCCTTGGACATCATGGTGGTACTAGCCTCATGCTTGTCGTAGAGGTTGGTCGCCGCGAAGTGTGCTTGGGGTGGAGAAGCCTTGGCCTTCATGAGTTCTTGTTCCGCCTTGAGAGCACCAATGTAGTAGTCGTCGATGGACTTGTAGTTCTCGAGGAAGATGGTCTTGGATATGTCGTTGTGCAATCCCATCATGAAGTGGAACTTCATCGAAATGGGGTCGTCCACGCCGGCTCGTCGCAAGGCAATCATCATCTCCTTGAAGTACTTGTCGATGGACTTGGATCCTTGGGTGGTGTTCTCCAATTGGTGTCGAAGTTGTTCCGTGTAGGTTGGAGGCACAAATTCTCGCCGTAAAGCTCCCTTCGTCTTGGGCCAATTCATCTCGTAGCTCTCCGAAGGTGTGTGAAGCCACCAAGACGAGGCGTAGTCGTGGAAGTTTCTTGTGGCGCACTTCACTTGATCTTCGGGACGAACTTGATGTAGCTTGAGGTAGTCGTCCATCAAACGCTCCCACTCGAGGTACTCCTCGGGTTCTTGAGTCCCATAGAAAGGAATCGCGTGGTCGATGTCGAGGTTGTAGTAGCTCGTGGAAGTCGTGGACTTGAGCTTGGGGAGCTTCTCTTGAGCGTAGTCTTGGGGTTCTTGTTGGCGAAGATGTTGTATGTCCATAGGCGAAGATGCCTTGAAGTCGCTTGGCGAAGATGCCAAGGGAGATGGTGAAGTCATTAAGCGGTTGTTGATGTAGAGCTCTTGACCTTCACGTTCTTGTTGGTGATGGTGTCGATGCCGATGTGATCTTGCCGGAGATGGTAGCTCGGAAGCATGTGCTCTTGAGCGTCTTCTCGAAGATGAGGAAGATCGCTTGTAGGACTTGATGAGGGCTTTGATCTCCTCCATTTTAGCTTGCATCTTGGCGTCGGAGTTGTTGTTCATGGAATCGAACTCGTCGTTGTTGTTGTAGACCGAAGATGAAATGCCTTGCCTATCCATCACAAGACTCGAGTAGAGGTGAGTAGGAAATGAGATAAACAATACCAAGTTACCTTTTCCCAAAGTTGAGGATGTATCCCGTGTCACTCAATGTGAGATGAAAGAATAGTGGAATTGGTACCGGACTTGTTCACTCACACCTATCAAGTAAAGCTTATGGTAGAGCTCGGTGAGGATAGTGGCACAAAAATTTAATGCAAAATGTTAGCAAGAGTCAATAATGTTGAAAAAGATTCACAAATTCACAAGTGAAACAAGTAGACCAATAGCAAATGGTACACGGAAACACACACACGGATAGATAAATGGGGTCATGCAACCAAGGAATGAGCACAAAATGTGGAATCCACGGAAAACGCTCGTGTTGCACAACTCAAGAGAGACGCTAGCACGATTGCTCAATAGGCGGATACGACACTTGTGCACAACCTATAGATGCAAGATGGGCAAACTTTCTATCCCAAGTATGCTATGTATGTATGGTTCCCGGTGTTTCTCTCAAGCATGATATCATATGATGTAGATTTGACAATCTTATGTGCAATGGGGTATGATGCTATGGCACTTGCTCACGAGCTCTTTGCTCTCTTTTTGCTTAAAAGCTTTTTCTCTTTTTTTTTCGATGGCCACTTTTGCACAATGCACAAACCAAGATAACAATTGTGTATATGCGGGAACAAACTTGAGGCACAATGGATGATATGATACCAAGATGATATGGTATGTATGCAATGAATGGTGGATCACTAATGTGCACAAGTAACGTTGCCGGCAATACTCAAATGGCTAGTCTCGATAGGCAAGTAACGCAAAATGGGCTAGGGGTTAACAATGCAATTGCAAGGGAATATACAAAGGTGTCGTCGAGGTTACCGTCCTTGCGATGATGAGTGGCGGTGTTCTTGGTGTAGATACCAAGATGATGGAGGCTCGTCCCTAAGTAGCCGAAACACCTTAGGAAACGGAAAAACCGCAAACTCAAAATCTCAAATGACAAATGTCAAATGGTGGTAGCGGAAAGCGGTGGTGGTGTTGCACTAGGTAATGCGGAAGTGGAATGATGGGCTATACACGAGTCGGAGTTGAATTTTCCGTCCCTAAGTAGCCGAAACACCTTAGGAGACACAACTCACAACATAAACAAAATTGGTTAAGTTTGGGATGGCGGAAGTGTATGGTGGGTAAGCCTATGCGGAAGGTATGGTGGTGGTTGATGAAGAAGCAACTGTCCCTAAGTAGCCAAAACACCTTAGGAGACTCAAGTCACTACTCAAACAACCTCAAATGCTATGGTGAACAAATTGGGTTAGGTTGCGGAAGTCGGTGGTGGCTATGCGGATGATATGGTGGAAGGCCTAGGAAAACTTGCCAAATTTCAGAAAATATGATGGAGTCAAATGATGTTGGTGGTATTTTTTGGGATGGGGGATGTCAAGAGCTTCAAAACGAGCTAAAGAACGTCAAAATCGGACTCCGGATGAATTAGTTATGACCAAAACAAAATTTCAGCCGTGTCAGTTTCAGGGTTAACCGGACATCGGGAGGAGGGCCTGATGATCCGGGCTAGGTCCGGATGATCCGGGAGGAAATCCGGATGATCCGGGTTCGTCAGCTCCGGTTCGGGAATTTGGGCGTGTGGGGTATCCGGACGTCCGGGGGGGCGTCCAGCGGATCCGGGAGATGTCCGGATGATCCGGGAGATGGTCCGGATGATCCGGGCAAGTCAAACCGCTCGGGTTTTGCTCGTGGAGACGAATTTTTGGGCGGAAATGGATGATTTTCGGGGTAAAATTTGAGGGATTTTGTGGATGGAAGGTGGGGAAACTTGGGGAGATGCTAGATCCACTTGAAACCAAGCAAATCCATGGATCAAAATCAACAAAACATCATCAAACCAACAAATCACAAAAAAAATTGGGGCTATTTTTGGTGGGGATTTTCGGATTTAGGACAAAACAATAAAATCAAGCTAGAAAACACGGGGTAGGGGCTCCAAAAACGTGATCAACGTGGCTCATGATACCATATGATGTAGGGTGGAACCCTATAGCGGCGATCTTTCACGTTTGGAGCGGGATCCCTCAAAGAACACGATGAACACGGGGGAGAACGGGGAGAAATCACAAGGGGAAACACTCAAGAACAAGTCCAAATCACACATCCTCTAGACAATCAAACACACAAGATCCACAAGGTACATGAACAACAAAGGGAAAGATACAAGGTAAGGTTCATCTCCAAGAGGAGGTCTTGATGATATCCTAGATGGATCTTCCTACAAGGGGGTCTTGATGATATCCTAGATGGATCTCCCCTAAAGAGGGGTCTTGAATCCGCAGGGGGATCTTCTCCTAGATGGAGGTCTTGGCCTCCAATGGAGTAGTGGTCTCTCTCTCTCAAGAGTAGAGATAGATAGGAGCAAAGCTCACTTAAGAATGAGCTATCACTTTGCTAACCCTAGAAAGGAGGTGGAGGAGGTCTATTTATAGCCCAAGGGGCGAAGGGGTAAGTGAGGGGCGAAGGGGGGGTACACGGGCTTCGGCCCAAGTCCACGCAGGCGGGGTCCGGATGATCCGGATGGTGGCCCGGATGATCCAGATGTCGGGGGTCCCGATGATCCGGGCGACCGTCCGGATGATCCGGCTTCGTCGAGCAGGTTCTGTTGTCTTCGGGCGCGTTAGCGGATCGTCCGGAGGTCGTCCGGATCATCCGGCTCGGTCCGGATCGTCCGACTGGGGGTCCGGATGATCCGGGCAACTCCAGTCCTACTCCGTTCTTCTTCTTCTTTCTTCCGTCTTCTCTTCCATGCTTCCCTCGCGGATGGTGTAGTCGTTCCTTGGCGCTTGCACTCCTCCTTGACATCCGTGAAGGTCCGACAATACCTATGCATGCACACGTAAGGAGTGTCAAGTAGTATACCATCCTCGAGAGTGTTAAGTGAGCACGTGTAAAGGAGAAGATTCACCTTTGAGTATGTGAAGTAGATGTGGCACGTGTCACTTGCCAAACGAACTCTTGACATGGTGATGTCCATAGGATGCTCCGCATCAGCTTTGTGTGCTAACCCATGGTCTTCGTGAGAGTTCTTTGTGGGGTTAGGTTGCTTGTGCATGTCCAAGTGATGCATCACGAAGAGATCAAGTGCTTGAAGCTTGCCGTCCATTGTGGTGACAATGGACTTGTGAAGATGAGCGGAAGAGTGGCTCACCCATAGTGGAGTATGGGGGAGCAATCAACTAGTCTTCATCGAGCCAACACAATAGAGAATGGTGGTTCATCTTGAGGAGGAGTAGATCGTCATCATCTAGCTCAAGTGGACTTTGTGCAAGGCAAAGGTTTGCCCTTGATTGGTTTTCTATTTTACCGGTCTCATGGTAGTTGTGGGAGACCGGGTTATAGGATCGATTGCCATACTATCAACGGGGGCTCTCGATGAGTTGCTTGATCGTATCGTTCGTAGAGAGCTCAAACCATTGCATCCTTGCATCATCTTTATTGGTTCTTGTTTGATTCTTCTCCTTGTGAGATTTGGAGCTTTTGGTCATTTTCATGAAAAAGCAAGGGAAAAGGGTGAACAACAATGCATAAGCAAAGGTCACCTACTACAGAAAATAGAGTAAACAGTTAAACATCATGTAAAACAACCAGCAAAGGCATTCCATATCATCCGGCAGTACAGGGCAACCGGGACGTCCGAAACGCGTGCCAACACCGAGACGGTTAAAGGTGGGACTCAACGGGTAATAGTGAAGCGGGCCAAGCTGCCGCAGAATGGGAGTCCGCGGCGCCGAGGCTCGAAACCCGGGACATGAGCAAGCGGAACACGGACCGTGAACAGCGAGCATGGAAAGCCCACTGCAGAACCCCGTGCAGGATGATGCAAACGTGTAATAATAGACTATGTGCCAAGTGAAACCAACCATGAGAAACTAACGTGGCAATAATGATGAACAAGATCATGGTAAAAGTGTAAGCAGAACAATGGCACGCAAATGTTAAAGTTACCCGGGTTACCCACATGGGTAACGAATAGAGTACGATAAGAATGATGGAACTAGGGAAAAAGACAATCATAAGTTGAGAATCCAAAACAGCAAAGGAAACCAAAAGAAAAGGAATGATAATCCAGCAACATCGGGAAAATTTTAACCCAACTCAATCACATCCAACATGCATACAAGTACTAATCTTTCAAGAACAGCAAAGACAACATACAAGCAATTAAACGTAGAACATAAACAAGGATAAGACATCAATGAAATTTCAAAGCCAGATGCTAATTCCTATCAAGTATTAAACAACAGTTAGATGCATATGATTGTTAATCAAAATCTCATCGTTATAAAAGTCCATTGACTATGGAAAAGCAGTGCTACAAAAGAAGCACGCAAGAAAAGAGTGAGGCAAAGCACCAAAACAAGACAAGTGAATGGAAATTATACAGTTACAAGAATGCAGCAATTGCATTAACAAGCTAATACATGCAGGGAACCAAAATAGCAAATAAGCAATACTGCAGACAAGAATGAACATATAGGCTAGAGTAGCAATCAAGAAAACATGCAAGAAACAAAAGCAAAGATAACAGTCTGAATTAATATCCAATCATGGAATTAAACTAGCAGATTAGGATAATACACAAGTTGTAAGTTAGAGATCCACATGTACAGAATATCAAAACAAAAAGGAAATTGATCACCAAGATAGGCAAGAGTAACACATCTAAATGAACAAAAGCAAGAAAACACCGCAATACAACACAACTTATGAAGAATCAACACAAGACAAAAGAGCATAACTTGACCCTCAAACAATCATGCAAGTAATCAATCAAAGAACCAGTGTTTCAACCATGTCAAATAACTGCAAATGCAATGTAGAATAACATAAAGCATGAACATGCATCTAAACAAAACATTTGCAAAATGAGCAAGTTAAAAATGAGATAGGCTAAACATGTATACAAAAGCTGTAGTTATGACCTAGATGCAAAAGCATAACTCAATTCACAAGTAAGACATTTACATGCAAAAGATGACATGGAAAAAAGCTAATCTATAACAGTGATAAGCACCAGGCAAACCCAAAAAACCTAACGAGGCAACATGACAACATCAATGGAGAACTAACAGGAACATAAATGCTGATTCCAAAGCTACTGGAAACGGACAAAGCAGAAGCAAGAAAGTCAATGGAAGAAATAGGAATCACCAGAAACAATGAACACAAGCCTTCAAAGCAACCAGATGGCAGAAGCAAAAGAAGTTAAAAAACAAGTGCCATAACCAAACAAAGAAAAGGTAACAACCTGCATGAATTAGAGCAATAATTGAGTGGCCAGAAAACAATTGAGAAGACAGGTAGAAGGATAGGAATCCATAAAAAGTGATGCAACCCAAGCAGTCACAGACCTGACCAAGAAAGGAACGAGTGGGATCCATGGAGGTGGCCAAAAAGGTGAAGTCAACAGGGAACAAATAAAGGAAAGGGAGGCCAACACCCAAGGGCATCCAGGGAGGCAAGGCAACCCCAAAGAAGTAAGAAGCTTGTTTAAGGGTGAAAGAGTAACAGGAAGGAAAATTGATCTACGTTAGGAAGGATGTAGACAGAATAAAATGGATGAAATGGATGATTAGCAAATAAGGAACGCCGAGAAAAAGCGGGACAGGATTCAAAAGGCACTAAGTGATTGTCAAGGCCGGCTACGGTTAGGGATACAGGAGGACAAAACCTTTTAAAACCTTCAGAGGAGGCAAAGACAAGTGCATGCCCAAAGGGAATTACAGGGCCGAACGTACGAAAGAAAGTGACCATGATTCAAGGCAATTGCACTCACAGAAAAAGGCCCAAAAAATCAATTTCGAATGAAATTGCCACCGCCCTAATCTACGCAGGTGAATCCCTGAGGCGAAAACTCAAAAACTGACATTGACACCAGCCAGAAAGTGGCTTTGCGCTAATTGTTTGGCGCCGATTCCTGCGGAAGTCGAATGACGAAGGTATGAAAATTTATTAGGGTTACATTGAAAAACATATATAAGGGCATAGACGCTCCTTGATCTCGTGGTAGATCCACTATTGTACTACCCATATCATCAATATTAATCAAGCAGGACATAGGGTTTTACCTCCATCGAGAGGGCCCGAACCTGGGTAAAACATCGTGTCCCTCGTCTCCTGTTACCATCCGCCTAGACGCACTGATTCGGGACCCGCACCGAGATCCGCCGGTTTTGACACCGACATTGGTGCTTTCATTGAGAGTTCCTCTGTGTCGTCACCGATAGGAAGGATGCCTCCACCCGTCTTCAAAGACGGTATTTTCGCCAAAGGGGCCTTGGCCACCGGCCAAACTATCCGGCTAGGCGGTTTTCTTATGACCGCCTGTCCGGCCACTGCTTCGACAATGACTTCCCAAGTCGTCAAAAGCAATCTCCGCGTCAGCTCGGAATTCGCCGAGCGGCTGGATCCAATGGAGCTCTCGTCTATCAACAAGCTCTTGGATCGCATCGCAGCCCTGGGAGTCGCTACAGACTACAATCAGATTGGGCTTAAAACTGATCTGAGAGAGATTAACTCTCCCCAGGCCACCCACCACGTCGCAGTGGTAGAGGAACAATGCGGCGACTATTCGCCTATATTGAAAACTAGTCACGTCCGGATTCCCGAACCCTCCACGCCGGATTTCCGCGGAGGGACGGACTTCGATCGAGCATTGAACTTAAGATCATGCATCGTTCCGGACTCGCTAGATCGCGTCCAGCAACCCAAGCTTCCGAATTCGGAAACCCCTCGGCCTTTAAGCCCCAATACGGGCAGGGATCCGGATTTTAGTGCACCCACCCGCCCAGACATATCTATCTCTAATACGGCAAGAGCCCACTGAAACAGTACATCACTACTGGGCCAGATTCCTCCTGGTTATGGACAGGATAAAGGACTGCCGAGAGGAAAACACAATCTCAATCTTTTGCAATAATTGCACGGACAAGGGAATATTGAACGCCATGGCCGTCGTAAAATTACACGCTTCACCGATCTGGCGTCCATAGTACGAAAATACTGTGCGATGGAGAGTTTCCGGAAAACCGAAAATCAGTTTTGGGACAATCCGGCTCCAAATACAACCCTAGTCCGCAACAAAAGTGTGCATCGTACTGAGGCACCAGATGTAAAAACCAAAAAGCAAAAACCCCTTAAAGGGCACGGAACCGTACTGGAAGGATGGCTCAGCGGACCCTGTAAACTTCATAGTACAGAGGGCACCGTCCCAACACATAGCCTTCGAGCATGTTGGATACTACGGCAGGTGGCCAAAAGGGGCGAGGAGCTTCTAGCCCCGGAAAACCACTCCAACAATAGCGGTACGGTATCAACAGTCTTCGAGACCTTCGCATCAAATAATATGTGAAAATGAACAATCCGCGGCCTCGCCGAAGTCTACCAAGTAGCAACAGCAAATCCATGGAGCGACACAGCCATTACCTTCAACGCCAGCGACGAACCTAAATTCCGAACAGCCCGAGCACCAGCCGCACTAGTGCTTAGTCCCATAGTGGACGGCTTTCGACTTACAAAGGTCCTCATGGATGGCAGCAGCGGATTAAACCTCATCTACGAGGAAACTCTTCAAAAAATGGAAATAGACTGGAGCCGTATTGAGCGAAGCAGCACAACCTTCAGAGGAATAATCCCTAGCCGGAAGCGCTGCCTTTGGAAAAATCACACTCGATGTGGTGTTCGCTCACGGACAATTACAGATCCGAAGAAGTCACGTTCCAAGTGGCCCCGTTCAACAGCGGATATCACGCTATATTAGGACGAGAGGCATTCACAATTTTTCAAGCAGTACCTCATTACAGGTACATGAAGCTCAAAATGCCAGGGCTCGGCGGAATAATCACTCTCGCTAGTGATCCTGACATAGCACTCCGCGCCGAAAACAAGACAGCCGCACTAGCCACGGAGGCACTATCCAAGCCTTAGCGGCAGAAGAACTCACCGCTATGTTGTGCTCTCACGGTGAACAGGGATGATGTGATACTCGATAAAAGATCCAAGTCCACCTCCTTCAAACCAGCAGACGAAATAATAAAATTCCAGGTCCATCCAATGGACCCAACAAAGACGGCCTCCATTGGGGCACAATTGAACCCCGAAGTGGACGCTGCACTGCGCGAATTCCTTCGGGAAAATTGGGACATTTTTGCCTGGCATCCTTCGGATATGCGCGGAATCCCACGCAGGTTGGTAGAACACAGCCTAAACATCCTAAAAGTATTTAAGCCAGTCAAACAGGCTCTTCGACGATTTTCCGAACCCAAAAGACAGGCAATGGGAGAAGAGCTAGCCAAACTATTGGAAGCCGGATTCATCAGAGATATCAAACATCCGGATTGGCTAGCAAATCTGGTAATGGTACCAAAGAAGGACAAATCCTGGCGCCTCTGTGTCGATTTTAAAGACCTCAATAAGGCTTGCCCAAAGGACCCCTTCCCTCTCCCCCGCATCGACCAAATTATCGATGCTACCGCAGGGCACGATTCATTGTGCTTCCTCGACGCATACTCTGGCTACCATCAAATCAAGATGGCGGAAGCAGACCAAGCCGCAACGGCATTCATCACTCCATACGGACCATTCTGCTTCAATACGATGCCCTTCGGACTTAAAAACGCCGGCGCAACATATCAGCGCATGATTCAAACATGTCTGGCTACCCAGATCGGCAAAACAGTCGAGGCATACGTAGACGACGTAGTCGTCAAAACAAAACACGTCGAAACTCTAGTAGACGATTTGAGGCTCACATTTGACAACCTCAGAGCATATGACATCAAGCTGAATCCGGAAAAATGCGTTTTCGGCGTACCAGCCGGAAAGCTGCTGGGCTTCATTGTATCCGGTAGAGGAATTGAAGCAAACCCGGCTAAAATCCGAGCTCTGTCATAGTTGGATATTCCAAAAGACCTCAAACAGATACAAAAATTAACAGGATGCATGGCAGCTTTAAGCCGCTTTATCTCCCGTCTAGGAGAAAAGGCATTGCCCCTCTATCGCCTCCTCAGGTGCACCGAACACTTCGAGTGGACGGATGCTGCCACTGCCGGACTCGAAGAAATAAAGGCCATATTGGCAACAAATCCGGTCCTGGCTGCGCCCAATCTAGGCGAACCAATGTTGTTATACATCGCAGCAACACATCTAGTCGTAAGCGCGGTACTCGTCGTCGAACGAGAAACAGAAGGGCATAAATTCCCTCTTCAAAAACCAGTGTATTATGTATCCACTGTGTTAACTCCCTGCAAATCCCGTTACCCACACTATCAGAAGATAGCGTATGCGGTGTTCATGGCATCCCGGAAGCTCCGACACTACTTTCAAGAGTGTTCGATAACAGTGGCCTCCGAAGTACCACTCAATGACATCATAAATAACCGTGACGCAACGGGTAGGATTGCAAAATGGGCCATTGAGCTCTTACCATTCGATATAACTTACAAACCTCGGCGAGCTATAAAGTCACAAGTTTTGGCTGACTTCATCGCTGAATGGACCGAAGACGAACTCCCTAAAGAGTACGGCGCATACTCCAATTGGGTTATGCATTTCGACGGCTCTAAAATGTTGGCCGGACTGGGGGCTGGCATCGTATTGACGTCCCCAACCGGGGACACAGTCCAGTATGTACTTCAAATAATGTACACAGACTCCAACAACGCAGCCGAATACGAGGCCCTGTTACATGGTCTCCGGATGGCAGTCTCCATGGGCATTCAACGCCTAGAGGTGCGCGGGGATTTAAACCTTGCAATATCCCAAATAAATGGAGACTTCGACGCCAAGGATCCGAAAATGGCAGCATATCGCAACGCTGTCCTAAAAATGTCAGCTCGGTTTGAAGGACTCGAATTCCATCACATAGCCCAAGATAATAACCAAGCGGCCGATGTACTGGCACGCATCGGCGCGAAACGTGATGATGTCCCTCCAAATATCTTCCTGGAACGGCTCTTCAAGCCATCCGTACTATGGGAAGAGGAGCCCGGAAGTGACAAACCGGAAAAAACCGCGCCAATCGGCAATTCAGCCGATGACATAACACCTTCAGCCCATGACATAATGGCAGTAATCGCCCCGTGGATAGAACCATTCCTAGCCTACTTGCTTAGGCAGGAACTTCCCGAAGACCAAAACGAGGCCCGGTGCATAGTCCGGCGATCGAAAGCCTACAAGGTCCATGAGGGACAACTTTATAAGAAAAGTACAACCGGAGTCCTTCAAAGGTGTATCTCCGAAGAGGAAGGGCGAAACCTCCTGGCTGAAATTCATGCCGGACTAGGCGGACACCACGCAGCAGCCCGGGCCCTTGTAGGAAAGGCATTCCGTATAGGATTTTATTGGCCGACGGCCCGGGCAGACGCCCGGGACTTAGTCCGAGATGCGTTGGTTGTCGCTCTTTGCTAATCGAGCCATATGCCGCCCACCACCCTCAAAACTATACCCATTACCCGGCCGTTCATGTCTGGGGGCTTGATATGGTTGGACCCCTTAAAGGGGGAACCCACAAGCAAAGGTACCTATTGGTCATGGTGGATAAACTCACCAAATGGATAGAGGCCAAACCGGTCAAAACGGCAGAGTCCGGACCAGTGATAGACTTTATATCCGGGGTAGTACACCGTTACGGAGTCCCCCACAGCATCATCACCGACAATGGCACGAACTTCACAGCCGACGAGGTTAAGTCATGGTGCAAAAATATGGGCATCAAGCTCGACTACGCTTCAGTCTATCACCCTCAAACCAATGGTCAAGTGGAACGAGCAAATGGTCTAAAAATGAGCGGCATTAAACCCAGACTAGTGCGGTCACTTACTAAATCTGACACGCACTGGGTCGAGGAGCTCGACTCCGTACTCTGGGGGCTGTGGACAACGCCTAACCGCACTACCGGATTCACACCATTTTTTATGGTCTACGGTGCAGAGGCAGTCCTGCCGTGCGACATTATTCATGACTCACCTCGAGTGCGCATGTACGAAGAAAGAGAGGCCGAGCTGGATCGGCAGGACAGCCTGGACACATTGGAGGAAGAACGCGACGTCGCCAAGGCTCGTTCCGCATTCTATCAGCAGCAGGCCCGAAGATATCAAAGCAGAGAAGTACGGGCCAAGACTTACAACGTTGGTGAACTAGTTCTACGCGTGCCAGACAAGAAAAAGGACAAGCTCAAGCCCAAATGGGAGGGGCCCTTCATTATCGATCAAGTCCTGACCGGCGGAGCGTACCGTCTACTAAATGCGTCGGATAACCGACTCGAGCCGAACCCATGGAACGCAGCCCGCCTCCGAAGATTCTATGCCTAGCGCCGGACTAAGAGTTCGTCCCCTTCCTCCGTTCAAATTTTTACACTTTGGTTGTCTTTTGTTTCTCTTTTCATAACCTTTTTACTAAAAAGCCCCTAAGGGCCTACTTTCGCATCGTTCGCATACACTTGATGTGCCATCCGCACTCATTATACCTGGGGGCTTCTTTTCCAGAAGCTCAATTATAAGGGTTTCATGCCCAGTACATGTGTCAAGCTTCCACATGTACCTTTTACTCACCATTATATGCATCGATATGACTTAAGTTTTGGCCAAGCTGGGTTGCCTGGCTCTTGTGCTTACCCCTACGTTCCCGATTGTTCGGCTAGGAGGTAAAGGGAGCACCTCTGCGATTGTTACTGCCGGGTTAGCCGGATGTGTACCTCAGACTGGGTGAAGCCGAAAGCTAGCGTTCTTAAGGGAATATTCGGTCGGTGACCTAAAAGATGATTTTTTACCTACTCATTTATCCACCCCCAGATGTTTTTCTACTTTTTTCGCAGTCCGGACATGCACTTTAGGGCATGCCTCCCAGGGAAAGGAACCCTTAACGGAACTATTCTCCCTGGAAGATGTTTCTTACTAACCATGTAATATAACATAACTAGTTGGGCACTTGTCTGATAAAGCACTAATGACCCCTACGCCTGGTCTCCATGCATACCCCGGTTGTCCTTAACCAAAAAGGTATTCGGACACACTCCGGACTCTAGGGTCCCGAGGTTGAAGCGAAAAGGTCAGCAAAGACAAACGATCTACAATCCGGCTAGAAGGCATTTCACATGTCACTTTAAAGGAAAACATACATTGTCAAATTTACTGATTGTATTCCTCCTCAATCCCGTCTAACAGGCTGTCTAACTTACAATCCCGTTGGGAAAATTTAGCAGCCAACTCTACCTGGCTGTATACTAAACTCACAGGGATCTCCTTCCCATCGGGCCCCACCGGTCCAACTTCGGCCATGTGGTTGGGATCCGCCTTCTTGTAATGCGTATTCACCATGGCCCAAGCCTCCCTGGAACCTTGACGGCAAGCTGGAATCTTCCACAAACGGAAGCGCTGTCGCACTCCCTAAAGCTTCTCCGCAAGCTCCCCAAGGCCCTCGGATAGGGAGAGGGCTGGCCAAAAAGCCTGGACGACGCCGCTCATTGCCTGCCGAACTCGTTCGAGCAGTTGAAACAGCTCGGGAAGTTGATCACCAGTTGATATGGGCATCTCCTCTGCAGGGAGACCTGTGAGTATACCTACAAGACATATTATGTCAATTTACTTCCTCGCCGAACTCTTCTTTTCAAAGGAGTCCGCTCAAGCACTTACTATAAATGCCGCGACGAAGCCGCTGATTCTCCTTCATGGAGCTGGACAGCCCGGCTCGAGCGCCTTTCAGCTCTTCTTTGAGCTTGGCGTTGGCATCCTGGAGCTTGCTCCTTTCTTGCTGCACCCTATTCAGCACCCTCTCGCCGGCCTTTAGCTGGCGTAGTAATTCTTGCCTATCCGGATCTTGTCCGGCGGCACCTGCAATGTCACTATTAGACTTGCGCACACGCCGCACAGTGCTTATATTTATTAATAAAAATGTGTTACCAGGAGGGGTCTTTGCGTCTCCTCCTGCGGCAGCAAGTGCGGCCTCAAGTTGGGCCTTGCATTCTTGCAGCTCCTGAGACAGCTGGGCATTCTTCTCGGTAAGAGCCTGCGTTTCAAATGATCCTTAAATCAGTTAACATAACTACTTTAAGTCTCGGGGGCTACTAGTGTATATAACCATTAAAATTCCCTTACCCGTATGTCTTTCACATACTGCTCCGTGGCTCTGGTAAAACCATCTTGAGTGGCACGGAGGTGCGCGGCCCCTGCGCTAAAGGCGCCCAATGCCTCGGGGAGAAGCACGCTTCACTAAACACTTGTCGGCGGCGCCTATGGTTCATGGCGCTCTCCACCTCGCACTTGGTGGCGGACGATGCTGCCGGTGTCCTCCGTTGGAGGAGGATCCGCCCGCGTCTTGCGCTTGCCTCCTCCGGGCCGGGCGCCTGGAGCCTGGCCGTATAGGTTGGATCGGCAACTTCCACGCCTGCAGTCCGGCGAGCGCTTTTTCTCCTATAAAGATCATGAGCATTCAGACGCTTCCTAGGAACGTTGCTCTGAAAATTTAAAATACGAGCTATACCTTTGCGGCGACGTTTCAGTCCGTGTCGTGCTCCTTTTCCGCCTGCTGGTCCGGACTGACCTTTGTTGGCCAGCCACCGCGGGCTCGGCTTCCCGCCCTGAAGGCGCTCCCTGTAAAACACCATCGTTCGCGAAGGTCAGAAATGGGCAAGGAAGAGATAATGGTGTCCGGACCTCGGTCACAGTCACCTGGGAAGCCGGATACAATCCGGGGTAGTCCGCCGTTATGGCGACCAAAGCATTGTCCATGCTGAGCTGGTGAAACACCCCGTCGATCAGCTCCACCTTGATGTCCGGATCCTCTTCAGAGGCCGGATCCAGGGATCTTTCTGGATCCTCGGGTTGCGGAGCGGGACTTACCATGTCCTCCACAGTCCGGCGTAGATCCTGCGCCAAAGACATAATGTAAGAAGCCTAAACTTCGAAAGCATGGGTTGAGCCCTTAAAAGCGTTCGCTTACCCAGCCTCTAGGGTTGCCATTCAAAGGGTTCATTCAAAGGAAGTCCTCCTTCTCCCCCTTATACAGGCTGGACAGGATCTCCACCAGATCCTCGGTCGAATCCGGCCCTTCGCGGCCATGACGGGTGGCATCGTCTTCCCCGTTGAAATCCCACATGGGGTGGCCTCTGTATTGCAATGGCTGTACCCCCCGCATGATGCATGTCACCATGATTCCAATCATGGTCAACCCAGAATGGGCCAGTAATCTTATTCGGCCCATCAAGTAATGGACACTCTTGTCTTCCTCCAATCGGGGGCTCCGTGGGCGCCAGCTGAGGCGTTTCTTCAGAGGAGTAGCACTAAACTCCGGGAGGCCAATCCGGACTGGGTCCGGCAGCGGAGCGTCTCCTATGTAAAACCCCTCTGAAGGCCAGTCTTCGGACGCATTCTTGGGAGTACCGGATGGGTATCTGGTCCCGGCAATGCGCCATATTTCGGCGCCGCCCACTTGATATATGGATCCCTCGTGAGAACGGGGTACGAGGAAGAACAGCCTCTTCCACAATGAAAAAATGGGGCTCAATGCCCAGGAATAGCTCGCAAAGAGCTACATAGCCCGCAATATGCAGGACAGAGGCGGGCGTAAGGTGGTGGAGCTGGAGTCCGTAGAACTCCAGGAGCCCGCGGAGGAACGGATGTATTGGGAATCCGAGTCCCCTTATCAGATAAGGGACGAAGCATACCCTCTCCCCTTTATTGGGACTTGGGGTAGCCTCCACTTGCCTCCCACCTTGGTAGGTGACCAGCCCGGCTCGAACCGGGACCATGAAGGCCGGAGGGAGATATCCCCCCGCTTGGAGCCTCACTAGCTCGTTGTGTGGAACAGAGCACCTCCTCCAATCCCCTGGCGGTGGGCTGGGAGCGCGAGAAGAGGAGCCGCGTCGACGGTCCATGATGGAATGGATTTTAGGTCAAGGGCGCCCGATGAAGTATTCGGAAGGAAGATGGTGTGGTTTGGATCTGGATTTTTGCCTCTTTTGTAGGCAGATGACTCGCACGACTAGGGGGTGAAACATAAAAGACACCCTGGCTTTTCGCATTCATGCGACGCGTGGAAGAAGGCCATTATTGGGCGTAAAAGCCAAGAAACATAGTATTTATGATGAAGCGGACACTGCTCGCGGTAGATGGAGTTGAAGGAGAACCCGCCTTGCAACGCCAAGACTATATCGCTACTGGACTTATCGTCATTGAAGCCTGGTTCGGGGCTACCGAGGAGTCTGGACTAGGGGTGTCCGGACAGCCGGACTATCATCGTCCGGCGGAATCCAAGACTACGAAGATACAAGATTGAAGACTCCGTCCCGTGTCCGGATGGGACTTTCCTTGGCGTGGAAGGCAAGCTTGGCAATACGGATATGTAGATCTCCTACCATTGTAACCGACTCTGTGTAACCCTAGCCTCCTCCGGTGTCTATATAAACCGGAGGGCTTTAGTCCGTAGGACACAACATACATTACAACAACCATACCATAGGCTAGCTTTAGGGTTTAGCCTCCTTGATCTCGTGGTAGATCCACTCTTGTACTACCCATATCATCAATATTAATCAAGCAGGACGTAGGGTTTTACCTCCATCGAGAGGGCCCGAACCTGGGTAAAACATCGTGTCCCTCGTCTCCTGTTACCATCCGCCTAGACGCACAGTTCGGGACCCCCTACCCGAGATCCGCCGGTTTTGACACCGACAAAGACATTGGTCTTTTACATCATCAATGGCATCAGCTTCAATTCCCAAGAATTCTTCATCAGGCAACTTGCTGTGTCTGGATCTGACCTTTTTGGTCTGAAATTCTATGCTCCATGGGTCATGCGCCTCATCAAGCGACATTCTTCTATCAACTATCAGCCCTCTGCTCGCAATCATCTGATCTTTCTACCAGAGGTTGATATGTTAGTTGAAGCCATATACCCTGAGCCTGCCAAGGAGCCTCTTTGTCTTCAAAATGCTGATCACCAAAGCTTCACTCAACCCATTGAAGGCATCCAAGCAGTAACACGCATCTACCCGATGGCTGGAAATACTCGTCTGCCTCATCGTGCGCAAACAGAAGCTACTTAAAGCACCATTGCCCAAAGGCCTCAGAAGCGCTCTCGCGTTCTCAATGACCGAGAACTTCTTGTGGCCCTTCATCAAAAACAAGATAAGCATCACTATTGGCTCAAGAGACAGATGCAAAGCCTCTTGGTGGACGTCAATCGTATTCAAAATCTTGCCACCAAGAATGCATTTGTTGCTCACGAGACTTGACGCTGCTTAGTGCTGAAGCAGATCTTCAAGATGACGGCTTTACTGAAAGATTCAAGTTTGACTCCACTCCTCCACAGACTGCAGTCCTACATCGAACTCCATCCCTTGAAGACTCTAACTATTCTTCCTCCGCGGCAACGGTGAATGCCAGAGTGATCGATGATGAAGATGATGCTACTTCACCGCCACCTACTTCTGCACGCATCGACATTGCACCAAGTACGTCTGCACCACCAAGCAACAACGACAACCCTGCTGCTTCACCTACTCATGAGGACGAGTAGATGCTCTATGTCTGCACACCTTTTTGGTCCTTACTGACAAAAGGGGGAGAAGCTTATGAGTTTGATAGTCTTCAAGCGGGTTCATATGGGCGGTTGCTTTATATTTTGCCTCGTGCTTACAACTCTTGCTTTTGAAACATTTGGTTCTTTGAGTTGTAACACTTAAACTCGATGATAAATTCCGCATGTGCGATGATAACTTCCGCACTTAGATCATTCTGCAGATGTCCATTTTTCATTATGCATGTCATTCTATGTGCTATATCATTTCATGCATGATGAATTATCTTCATAAGTTGAAGAGGATCTCCACAAGTACAACCTGCCATGTGCATTTGCATTCCAAAAGCAAATTACTTATATGCACATCTTCAGGGGGAGCCCTTGCTACTTATGAAGACAATACCCTATCCTTTAAAATTTCACATACTTTATCCCCGTTGAAAACTTCAACCAGTTTGTCATCAATCACCAACAAGGGGGAGATTGTAAGTGCATCTAGTGCCACCCCTAGTTGGTTTTGGAGTATTGACGACAAAGTTGGTTGAGGGACTAATGCGTTTGTGAGAATTGCAGGATAACGCAGGTAGTGTCCCTCATTGATTCGATTTACCTACCGGAGATGACCCCTAAAAATGTATGAAGACATTGAAGACAATGGTGGTATGTGAATATATTCATATTGAAGACTATGACATGAGAAGACATTGAGTGAAGACTATGGAGCGCGAAGACTGTGTGTTTCGCTGTCTCCTTTTTCTTCTTTGTTGAGTCATAGGAACCACCACACTGTTAAGTGGGGTCCCAGTGAACTAAGTCAGAATGACTGAAGTGATGCTCAACCCAAATCCTATGTCTTCGAGCGAAGACAATGAGAGCAAATCTTATCCAGAGCTGGATGAGTCACCTTTGCTTGTAGCCCAAGTAAAGTTGCCGTGTGTGTTTGAAATCTGACTGTTGGAACACGTGTCAGTTCCTTAGTGACCCAGGGTCATTTCAGACATATCAGGTCAGGTTGCCTAGTGGCTATAAATAGCCCACCCCCTACACCATAAATTGGTGGCTGCTCAGAATTAGTGCACGACTTTTGTCGTTTGAGAGCAACCCACCTTGAAGCCTTTGAGAGAGAAAATCCTTGCGAGGACCAAGCCCAAACACCCAGAGCCAAAGAGTGTTAGGCATCATCAAGTCTTTCATGCATGTGACCAAGACTTATTACACTTGAGGACTGTGAATCCTCCATCCGGTTAGGCGTCGCGTTCTGAGCATCCAAGAGTCATTGTGGATTGCCGGTGAACGAAGTCTGTGAAGGTTCGGAAGTCTACCTTGAAGACTTACCAGAGTGATTGGGCGAGGACTGTGTGTCCTTAGCTCAAGGGGAATAAGGTGAAGACACGGTCTTCTGAGTCGAGTCTCAGCCTCCCTAACCAGACGTACAGTTGTCACGGCGACTGGAACTGGTCCAACAAATTCTGTGTCTTCAACAAGTGACTGGTTCTATCCCTTCCCTTCCTTTACTTAAGTTTGTCTTCGTGAAGTCATTGCTTATATGTCATATCTGTTTGACTTCATTGCTTGACTACTCCTGTCGTTTGGCTTCGTATTATCTTCCATCCTGATCCTTACTACTTAGCTGCTATTAGTCCTGTACTTTCACATCATTGCATACTTGACTATGGTTTGTTTATTGTAGTTTATCTTCCGCTGCATATCAATTAGGTCATTTCTAATGTCTGTTTTCGAAACTATCATGTTTTGAAGACTTTCATAAAAATCGCCTATTCACCCCCCTCTAGTCGATACTAGCACTTTCACTTGCAATAAGCTCAACACTCACATGACCGATCTTTGGATAATTCCTTAATAGCACCGTGGTCATCACAAACTCTCCTTGAAACCAACAAATGGACTCCAAGAAAAGCCTATGGACAAACCCTTCAAATATAACTCAAGGCAACCATTAGTCCATAGAGATTGTCATCAATTGCCAAAACCATACATGGGGGCACCGCATGTTCTTTCAGCATGCAATAGCTTCGAGAGTAGGTGGATCTATCAACCCTCTAATGACAAACACCGAGGAGCCCAAGTAAGCTCCGTTACTATCCATGCACACCGCAGCAACTGCACCAACTCTGTGTGAGACAACATCATCAACATTGATCTTAGCAGAACCACTAGTAGCCGGAATCCATCTCCTCGGTGCTGTAATCACTGGGTTAGTCATGCGTTTCGGGATTTGATTCTTCTCCTCATCCAGCTCTGAGATGAAATGGGTGATGAACATGTATGTCGACAAAGGGCTTTGATTTAACCCTTCATGGATTAGCTTCCGCCTCGCCCACCATATGGCCCAAAGGGTAACTGCTACCTTGGTAAACTTGTCATGTGGAAGTTAATCGATCATAGTGAATAACCATCTCTTTGCGTTATTTTCAGTGTTAATCTGCAGACCATCAATTAGCTCCTGATCAACTAGTGACCAAACACATCGAGCAGCGGTACACTCAAGTAAGCTATGCTTCCAAGAGTCCGGAGCTCCACAGATAGCACAGGTGCAACTTGTAGTCATGTTTCGGTGCATTCTAACATCCTCCGTTGGGATAGACTGGCGCGTAAGCCTCCACAAGAAAACCTTGATCTTAGCAGGAACAATGGTTTTCCATAGCCGTACCCAAGCCGACTTCTCCTCTTCGCGATTTGATGATCCTGGGCGTGATTCCAGCCAATCCTCCCGCCTCTTCTTCATTTCAACAATCATACGATAATAGGACCGTACACTGAAAACACCTGATTTCTCAAACATCCAAGACCAGTAGTACTCCACATTCCTTTGACAGATCGGGATTTGAAAGATTGCTTGTGCATCAAAAGGCAGAAAAACCTGCTTAGCTAGCTCCATATTCCATCGAGCATTACCTGAATCAATAAGTTCAGCTACTAACTGGGGTGGATCAGGCACTCTAGCAACTAAAGGCCTCATTAGTTCAGTCCGGGGGATCCAGTTAGTGTTCCATATTTCCGTCGATGATCCATCACCAATCCGCCTGATTAGACCCTGCTTCATGATATCCCTTCCTTCCAGAATAGATCTCCAAATCTTCGATGGATGACTTCCAATATTGGCTTCAAGAATTGAGCAACTTGGGAAGTACACAGCTTTTAAAACCAGAGCACTAAGGGACTCTGGATAGACCAAAATCCTCCACTGGGTGTCTTGGGATAGCATGACAATGCCAAGGGAAGAGGATTTTTAGAAACCCTACTGGGGTAGCAAACAAGGGAAGAGGAAACCCTACTGGGTGTCTTGGGATAGCATGACAATGCCAAGGTATATGGGCGGCCTTGGTTTCCGTGATTTTTAGAAGGAAAGCAAATGGGAGCCCAACTAGCACGCCTGTAGTAGCCCGTTTGCCGAAACGATAAGAACGGGCGCCCACAATGCTAAATAGGAATCGCCCACTTCCTTGTCCACCCCATGTGTGATGGTTGGCCCAACATTTTTGGGCCATTGCACCAAAGGTATAACTGTGCAGTAGTAATAGCCTATGATTAATCGGGTTGAGGAGAAGGCAAATAGGCCTTCAATTATTGGCTTGGTCGATTTCCTGATTGCCTGAAGTCTTGGATAATATAAATTGTGTTATGCACTAGATCAGCTGGAAATATACAAGCCCTAGAAAAACAGAAATATAAACATGCAATCTGATTTTTCTTTAAAATGTATATCCAAGAATAAGTACTACAACTTCCCACCAATTTTGGACAATAACTACACAACATAGTTGAAGTTGACACGCAATTTTTTTTCTTTTTTGAGTTAGAATACAAAGAAAAATGTGTTGTTTTAATAATCATAATTGAGTTTTAATCATATACTCGATCCTTATTGTATCTATATGTTTATAAAGTATAGATCACTCCATAGCATATGAACGGGCGGGTAACACGCATCATCATGATCTAGTATAGTGTTAAATTAGTAAGAAATCTTGGCAAAACTCATGAATAAGATAGAGAAATTTTGGTTTTGATTAATTTTGTGATTTTGACAGTCTTTTTATCCATTGTTTGATTCGCTCCTAATAAATGATTTTAAATGCTTGTTCGGTAGTATATTACAAAGAAAAATCATAAAAATAGATGTTCTCACTAATAGCTACTAAAGAATATGTATAGTAACTTTTTTTTTTGCAAAAATGAGTCGGCTCTATTAAAAGTTCATTGAAAGTACAAAGCACCCACATAATAGAAATTAAATCATGGACCCTGGACCATTGAATGACCACTGCTAGAGAACAAGTCGCCGCTCCTATATTGGAGCCGGTTTGACCTTGCTGATGACAGGTGGAAAGTCTTCGTGCACATGCCCCTAAGGACCAGCGCCCCAGAGCCGTAGTTGTCACAGTTGAACCCTTGAATCGATCTGAAGAACATGACACAAAATCTCGCCGGAAAATCAGTTAATTTGTGGCGACTGCGCCCAGAACATTGTGCTCTTTCAGTGGTTGTAGTGGTTGGTGTTTGTGAGCTCCTCACTTGTAATATTTTGCTTGTTTCAAGTTTTTCTCATGTATCAACAACATTGTATCCTAGCCAGTTGAGGCTTCATTAAGTTGAAGTTGGCTTATTTTCTTTTTTTTTACTAAAAGAATAAAGTATTTTTCAATTAGGTGTAATAAAATTTAGTAATCAAATAATTTGTTTTGAAATCAATTGGCAATGGACACGGGAGGTGCGTGTACGAGGGAGAGGCAACATACATGCACCGGAAGTATTCCGCAACACAAGGCGGACTATTAAACTAGCAACTACTAGCATGCATATGTAGGGTAGGGAGAATGAGCCGACTGGCCACAAATCAACTGACTCTTTCCCAACTAAAATTAGACACATGCATGACAACATAGCTAGTTTTATAAATACTCATCACTCCTCTACAATTCTAGGGGCAATAGAAATGAAATCAATCGCCTACCGATTGGCCACCTCGCCACCATACCTTTCATGCTTCTATCTAGGCCTTGCCATGGCTACAGTTTCCCAACCAGGTTCCAGTGTGCATAACGCCCGGCATTGACACCGGGTCCCGGCGTCATTAACACTGGGCCCTGGTTCTGAAAACTGTAGTACATGCATATGAACGCAATCGAGTCGTATCTTAAGTTCAGTGGACAATCGAGATGTTGGGACGCCGGCCAAGGATACCAGGCACACCATAACTAATTAAGATCATGCATGTTAGGACATGATGGACAAAGTCCCCTCCATGCAAGCCGGCACGGTGACATGAGCTAGTGAAGCAAACTGCAAGGATCCATGCAGTGATCAAAGCACCCACGACAAAGGTAAGTTCACCTACTTACCGAGAGGTGGCGAAAGGAAATGCAGGTACTGACTTCTTTCCGGTGACATATAGAGAACAAGGTACTTGGATTATTTTTTTACGACATCTTGAGTGTGATGTTTAAGCTTCTTATTAGGAAAACTCTCTCCTGATCATAAACCGTAGTGACAAGCACAACATATTGAAGACATTTGTAAAAAAAGAAAAGACATCATGTAGCAAATGTCGCCTCAGAATAGTCCTCCCTCCCCACATTTCCTTTCGGATTAATACATGACTCCTAACTCCTAAGTCGGCTTTGTGAGCGCGGGAGGCTTGCAATCAACTTTTCTATTTTGATGATGTCACTGCCTCACCGGTGCAAATCGATGAATCGCTTGGAGTGGTGTTGGTCCTTTGTGGTTTGCGAGATCATTGCCTTGGACTTGGAGGAGCGGTGCTTTGGTGAGGGACGACTGAAGGCAGGGCCTACTGAAGGGGAATGCGTTCTCCACTCATCTTGGGCCAACATTCGTTCATCAACGATGTCCCTTGGTGAATAATCGAATATTATTATCTCAGGAAAAATGATAAGGCACCAATGGGGATGTAGCTCAGATGGTAGAGCGCTCGCTTAGCATGCGAGAGGTATGGGGATCGATACCCCACTTCTCCATTACTATTTTCGTTTTTTTTTTCATTTTTCCGTTCGTTCCATGAGGTATCAAGCGAAACAATGGCATGCCAGGGCAGAGAGGCTCGATCGCTCCGGAAGGTAATCAAATCAGCAACGCCGGCCAGCTGCGCCGTCACAGAACGGCGGCATCCTCAGAACCAAATTACCTGGACGCCGACGCGAAGTTGCAGTCCATAGAAATGGGTTCGCGCGTGAGCGGACGCGATCTTTGGACGAGCATCCGCTCTCGTGCTCTGCCGAATAAGTTTTCAGCCATTCAATCCTGAATCGAGAGAACTTCGCCGGGCATATTCAGTTGGTTCTACGTAGAAAACTAACCTGGCTCACTGGGAGACGTAAATTTAGTAGACACGTCCCAGCTGCTCGGTGTGCACTAGTAAAACCTGTAATTCTAGGCATTCGTTTCAAATCGAGGATGCCCTGGATGCATCTGCCTGGTCGATGCCGCTCCTCATGACAGATTCCGGCCTTGTGTTGGCGCACCGATTTTTGTACAGATAATTGATTGTGCAAGTGCTACCAAGTGTTTGATGGCAGACAGGTGCGCCCCCAATTCTGACCCGATCCACATGCTATGAATTCTAGCTTGAACCTCTCGAGTTTGGGCACCGCGCCTGCCTGGAAGTTCAAGTGCGCAATGCTTCGTAGCAGGATCGTAAAATGCTTCACTAGTGCAAGGATGCGATGAAATTTGTTGAATTTGTTTCAACTGTCAAATCGAGATGAGCGAGGGCGGACAGCTCTACAGGGATACCAATATCATTCCCTCACAAAAAAGAAGACGCCAATATCATCATTTAGCAGCTCATTTAACACTAGAATTTAACCCGCTTTCCCTAAAAGGAAGTATAACTCGCTAGCTAGCGAGGTTACAAAGTCTTTCGATCCGGCATCTACGCAGCCGATTAGGCGGACATTGCCACAAGCCCACAATGGCCGGCATCAAGCCATCACCGTAGCTAGATGCCCTCCACAATACTGAAGCCCACAATGGCCAGCATCAGCCGACTAGCCTAGAGTGCACATGCATGTTCCAAGCGAGTCAGAGTCACCGGTTTAGTTACTCCAGCGGCCATGCGACTGTTGAGTATCGTGATTAGTTAGGAAACATAAGATAGACTAGGAATTATTCTGGCTTGTCTTGTACTCCAAGTTGATCATGTACTCCTATATATATGCCCACGAGGCTCAAGCAATACATCAACTATTCCACCAATCCCTCTCTCCCTTCTAACATGGTATCTATCGCAAGTCGATCCTAAACCCTAGCCGCCGCTCAACTTCAAGGCTGCGCCTCGGGCGGTCGACCTCTATGACCGCCGCCGGGCCGCGCCGCCTGCATTTAGGGTTTGTCCGCCGTGGCCGTGTTGGCGGCTGCCCTAGAGAGTCTTTTTCCGAGCCCTTGCTCGGGTTTTTCGCTCTCTCGCGGTCGTTTTTGGGGTGTCCGTCGGCTTGCCTTCGATTCTTCTCCGATCTCACCGTCTGCGTCGCTACCGTTAGACTGGGGGATGTTGAGTATCGTGATTAGTTAGGAAACATAAGATAGACTAGGAATTATTCTGGCTTGTCTTGTACTCCAAGTTGATCATGTACTCCTATATATATGCCCACGAGGCTCAAGCAATACTCAACAGCGACCTCATCGTTTCCCTCATTCATGCTGTATTGTTGTTCACTGTCATGACACCTGGTAAACTCATTCTCATGTCTCCTTCGCTGAGAAGCGCCAGCTCCTGCTTCATCTTGCCCGTTTTGTGCCCAAAACTTGTTCCCGCTTAGGCGGGGTGATCATTTTGGTTTGTGTTTTGTGATCTTTAAACACACAGGAAAAAGGCTCACTTTGGTTCCTGCTTTGTTCTACCGTGTTTTGTATTGATCACTAAGTGGACAGAAAACAATTGAATATCGATGGGGATGTAGCATGCGAGAGGTATGGGGATCGATACCCCACTTCTCCAATTACTATTTTCAATTTTTTTTTCTTCCGGAGACCAGAGGAGAGACTCTGGCTATATGGCTCACTCTGTGCATTTTATGGCACACCGTGATATATGGCACACCGTGGGATGCCCGTTGCAGATTAAAAATTGTTCGAAAA
Organism: Aegilops speltoides; assembly: GCA_021437245.1. Taxonomy (NCBI): domain Eukaryota; kingdom Viridiplantae; phylum Streptophyta; class Magnoliopsida; order Poales; family Poaceae; genus Aegilops; species Aegilops speltoides. The sequence continues at coordinate 78,808,041 of CM038147.1, read as the reverse complement.
ATTTCAGAAAAAAATTAGTGCATTCAGACAACATCAATGTACGTTGTCACAAAAATTCAAATCAAAGTTCGAAACATTGCTTGAGATACAAAAATGACAAATTTGGCATTGAACAGTACATAAAACAAGTTGGGCTTCAGTTTTGGCCCATTAGCACATTGACGATAAATTTGTCATTTTTGTATTTTGAGCATTATTTTGAATTTTGATTTGAATTTTTATAACAGCATACATTGATGTTGTGTCGATGCACTAAATTTTTCTCAGATTTTTCCGAACATTTTTTAATGTGTAACATGGTCCGGTGCACCGGTAGCACCAATTGCTCCGTTGCACCAGATACGTCCCCTGGCACACCGGCGCGCATCCCTTCCCCTGCGCTCGGCCGTCCCATTCCACTCCTTTTTTCTGTTTAAATACATAAAAATGTTGCGCGGCAGAGACTCAAACTCACGACCTGCAGCTTATTTGTCTTTTTTTTTATGCTTGCAGTCTATTTGTCACTCGCACTAAAATTAGCAACAGGACACCCCCTCAGCAATAAAATTGCCAACAAGACAACCCCACACGTTGTAATAATGTTTTTTCTCCTTTGCATTTATACTTTGTCCAGCCGGGTTTGTTTTCTTTTTTTGCTGCGGATTTTTTCTGGAATGATTTTTTGTTTTTGTTTTTGTATTTCTATTATTTCATCTTTTTTTCAAAATGCTCAAACTTTTTAAAATTTGATGAACTTTTTTAAAAATTATGATTTTTTTCAAATTTTGATGCACTTCGAAAATTTGATGATTTTTTTTCAAGATAATGAAAATATTCAACTTTTGCTGTAGTTTTCAAATTTGATGAACTTTTTCCAAACTCGTTGAACTATTTTCCAAGTAAATGAACTTTTTCCAAATCCAATGAACCTTTTTCAAAAACCGATGAAGCTTTTTCAAAATTGCTGAATTTTTTTTGAATTTGATGAACTTTTTTAAAAATCAATGAACTTTATTCAAAATTATTTTTTTTGTCAAAATCAAAACTTTTTTGAAATCAATGTTTTATTCAAAATGAATAAACCTTTTATCTGAATTGATGAACCATTTTCAAATATGTGAACTTGTTTCAAAATATTTTCTATTTTCATTTTTTTTCTTTGGGAAACCAGGGGAGAAATGCTGGCTATATGGCAAACTGGCGCACATCCCTTCCCCTGCACTCGGTCGGCCCATTCGACTTTTTCTGTTTAAATACACAAAAATGTTGCCCGGGGGAGATTCTCAAACTCGCGACCTGCAGCTTATTTGTCACTCGCACTAAGGCTACCTCCAATGCATTGGTGTTTACATGAGGTGCTAATCACATTAAAAAAATTAGCAACTAAAATCCCCAATGCATAGGTGCTTAATTTGTTGGTGCTAAGCATCCTTCATTTAATGGTTTTGCAACTAAAGTTCTTCATGCATTGGTGAGATTCTTCTCTTTAAGTCTTTTCCCTAGATTCTCACGCTTGGCATTTTTTCTTCCTGGGGTCACCACACTCATCTCTCTCCTCTTAATTACCTTGCCACATCAGACTTTTTGCCTACATGGCAGCCATAGCACCTGTACAAGGTGAGCATTGGGAGGGGCCTAACCAACAGGACACCCCCTCTGAAATAAAATTACAAACAGGACAACCCCACAAGGTACTAAGCACATTAAAAACTTTCTCCTGCTGGGTATGTTTTCTTTTTTCGTTGTGGATTCTTTCTGGAATGATTTTTTATTTTTTTTGTATTTCTATTCTTTCATCTTTTTTTTTCAAAATGCACAAACTTTTTAAAATTTGATGAACTTTTTTGCAAAATGATAAAAAAATTCAAATTTTGATGCACTTCTAAACTTGAAGATATTTTTTCAAAATGATGAAAATATTCAAATTTTGATGCAGTTTTCAAATTTGATGAACTTTTTTCCAAGTAAATGAACTCTTTTCCAAATCCGATGAACCTTTTTCAAAATTGCTGAACTGTTTCCCATTTTGGTGAACTATTTTCGAATTTGATGATTTTTTTAAAAAAATCAGTGAACTTCTTTCAAAATTGATATTTTTTTGTCAAAATCAAAACTTTTTTTGAAATCAATGATTTTTTTTTCAAAATCAATAAACCTTTTATCAAAATTGATGAACCGTTTTTGAATATGTAAAATTGTTTCAAAATATTTGATTTTTCAAATGAAATTTCCTTGGATACATGAAGGTTTTTCAATTTGGTGATCTTTTTTTGAATACATGATTTTTTTGGCATTTTCATGAACTTCGTTTGAAATCTGTGTACTATCAAATTTGCTTCACATTTTTCTTTAGAAAAACTCGTTTCCAAAATATTTTCAAATAATTCGAAAATCTAAACGGTACAATATAATGTGCAATAAATAGCGCATTAAAAGATCCACGCTCTAAATAGTCACTACACTTAGTTGGTCTAGCGAACTATCAAATTTGCTTCACATTTTTCTTTAGAAAAACTTGTTTCCAAAACATTTTCAAATAACTCAAAAATCTAAACGGTACAATATAATGTGCAATAAATAGCGCATTAAAAGATCCACGCTCTAAATAGTCACAACACTTAGTTGGTCTAGCGATTAGCGTGAAGCGAACCAACTTGTTGTTGGATGGTTACAGGGACATTGGTATTCCCAGCCCACCAGGGTTCAAATCCTGGTGCTCGTATTTATTTCTGAATTTCCAGCGATGCGCATTTAGTGGGAGTAGATGTTCCCGTCGACGATGAGGCGCCTGCGGTAACTTCGTCAATTTGAAGATGATATGCCGTCTCAGTCTTTCGGAGGTGCTTATAGGGATAGGGTGTGCGTGTGTGTAAGCCGATAGAGTCCAAGGGCACGAGTTTGATTCCTCATCAGGGAGCCAATTTGGGTGGTGTTTTTTCGTATTGCGTTGCGCTGCCGTTCGTGGGCGCCTGGGCGGGCCCACCAGATGCTGAAGAGCACGCCAGTTGCCTTCCATGGCGCTTTCAATGCGGAATAGGAGGTCGACGGTTGCATGCCCTAAAAAGTTTGTCAGCAAAAAAAAAAAACGCACGCCCATAAAGGAGTATATGTTTGTCTAATAGAATATATGCGGTTTTTCAATTAAAAAAGGAATATACGTAGTAATTAAAAAGGAGGATCTTGCGTGAGGTCTGTATGTATAGCGCGCGGCATATCGCTTGTGCGTGCTGCATGGCTGCATGGGCTTTCTCGGAATGCACGAGAGCGCAACGCCATGGAATGGAAGTGTGAGAGATCGCCGACAAGGCCGACCGGCCGGGAGACGCCCCGCCCTTCCTCCTCCGGGGGACATGCCGGCAGGTACCCTACTTCCCCTATGCCTCCCATGCATCGCCCGCTCCGCCTCCGGTCTCCCAGCCACATACCATGACATATCAACCACAGAAACCACATACACAAACCACGTGCAGTATTATCCACAAGCATCCACTGCATGGAGCCTGTACCCACTGACCATCAAATCTCTCGTGCTCCGCAGCTAGAGATGCAGAGCCACTTATTAAACTAAGGGAAGAGCTAGCTAGTGCCGGCCGGCCGCTGGACGATCGAGCCAATTAACTAATACTCCCTCCGTTCCAAAATAGATGACCCTAATATAAAGTTGGGTCAGTTCCAAAATAGATGACCCAACTTTATATTAAAATTAGAATAAAGTTGGATCAGTTTCAAAATAGACGATCCAACTTTATATTAAAATTAGAATAAAGTTGGATCAGTTTCAAAATAGACGACCCAACTTTATATTAAAGTTAGTATAAAGTTGGGTCAGTTCAAAAATAGATGACACAACTTTATATTAAAATCAGTATAAAGTTGGGTCATCTATTTTGAAACGGAGGGAGTACTTGTCATTCACAATAGTTTGGCGGTCGAATCTCCACTCTCGGTAGAGAGATCGGCTCGGTGCAAGTGCACCGGACGGAGAGAGGCAGGTTGCGATGTAAACTGAAACGCTTTCTGCTTCTCAAGTGGAGTTCTCCTCCGTTTTATAATGTAAGATGTTTTTTGACACTACACTAGAGTAAGGACAAAGGGAGTAATTACCAACCTCTGTTCGTCGATTCCCGGTTGTCTCGCTCCTTTTGTGTTTGGCGGGTCGGTGGCCTGGACTTTTTTTTACGATGAAGGATGAACGGTGGTCTGGACTCGATACTAGTACTTGTTGCCAGCCTCGATCCTTCGCACCCAAAGTTCAATGCAACAGCTGCAGCTAGCACAAACAAGTCAAATCTAGCTGCGAGTTAAAAACCTGATCCTGCTGTGCATCATGTCATGTGTCCCTTGATGCTTCTTCAAAGATATCCTCGACGGGATGCCACATGCACGCACCGGTCAATTAAGCCACGCAATGCAGTGCCTAAGTCCCGACTAATTAAGCTACTCAATCACGGCGGTAATGGCATCGATATTGCGCTTTCATCGGCCGTGTCGTGTCACACGGAAACTGATCCATACATGGCACTACTTGGACAAAGCATTCATAGCAGACACATTTCACCTTTTGCTAGCGAGTGGAAATAAACGCTGCACTACGCCCAAACTTTTGACAAACGGCACACCCTGTGTAATTATCCTGTCTCCCCTCAGAAATTGCACGTTGATGCATGTGTACGCGCATAAACTGTAGTGTGGTGTAGGGACGTGAAGGACACGCTCCATTTTTCTGCTGCTACAGTATGAGAGAGCCGGCAGAGGATGGGCAACCATGCACGATGTCCATAGTTCGTGTAGATCGATGCTGCACGTAATGGGGCAGACATACTGTCACATGTACTGTGACTGACTGGAGTGCGCGAAGCATGGACGAGTGGCAGTGGCTGGTTGGTCTCCCTTGACTTGGGGGCATGCGCTGCGCCCATGTGGGGAACGTCCGCACCGGAGGATGAGGAGCCTCCATCATCAAGTTTTTTTTTTTTTCACGTGCATGACACGGCGATCTAAGAACTCAAATCACTAGCCCATAATCATCGAATCACAAGCGAACCAATCTGTGGTTGAACGGTTAGAGGGACTGTGGTATTTCCAGCGAGTGAATTGCAAAAAACCACCACATTTTAAGTTCAATCCCAGATTTGCTACCACATTCCTTGGCCTTCCCAAAAATCTACCAGTATCCTTGCTAATTTTCTCAATAAACCCTAATGACCGGTTTGAACCATTTAATCAGATTTCTGACCGGTTGGGCCCACCTGTAAGCGCTGACTTGGCACCGAAAGTCAAATCCGTTTGTTTGACCGTTATATTAGACCCGGGGTCCACATGTAAGTGTTAGCACTACTCTGTCACATAACACTTTTATGTTTGCGGCATTTTCTCAAACATGTTGCGTGCATGCGGTGCTGCGGAGCTCGCGAACGCCGAGGGCATCGCCGCCGGATAGGTCGTCGTTGTTCCCGCTACTGGATGGACGGTGAACCCCATGGACACTCACCCTGCACCTCCCACCGTTTTCCCACACACGGCGTCGTCCGTTCCGGCCGGCCGCCATGGCCACGATCGTGCGCATGACCCCGCGGAGCTGGGCAGCTAGGAGGACAGAACGGAGATAGCGAGGAGGACGGAACGGAGCGGGAGGAGGGTCGGCGCTCTCGGTGGCGCGGCCGGAGGCCGGCGGGAGGTAGGTGCGCGGCGCCGGGCCGCCACGGCCGTGAGCACGCATGAGCTCGTGGCTGCTCAGGGCGTCGCAAGGGAGGGCGGGAAGGAGCGGGCGGAGGTGCGCAGGTACTGTGGTGCGGCGCCCTCCGGTGGCTCGCCGGAAGTCGGCGGGATGCGGGTGCGTGAGGCCGGCGTGCCACGACCGTGAGCATGCATGAGGTCGAGGCTGCTCAGGGTGTCGTGAGGGAGGACGGGAAGGAGCGGAAGGAGGTGTGAAGGTCCGGCGGAGCGGCGCTCTCCGGTGGCGTCGCCGGAGGCCGGCGGGAGGCAGGGCGCGGCGCCGTCCAGCGCTCATGCGTCTCTTGGTGGCTGCGCGATTCGGTGGGAAGAGGAGCGGCATGGGAGAGATGGGCTGAACGCTGTTGACCGTTTTATGCCACGTTAGCACTTACAGGTGGGACTTTTCTGTCAAAATCGGTTTAAATCTGTCCAAACATGTCATTAGGGTTTATTGAGAAAATTAGCAAGGATACTGGTAGATTTTTGGGGCGGCCAAGGAATGTGGTAGCAAATCTGGGATTGAACTTAAAATGTGGTGGTTTTTTGCAATTCACTCATTTCCAGCCCACCAGAGTTCAAATCCTGGTGCCTACGGCGACTTCGTAAATTTCAAAATAATATGCCGGTTCAGTCTTTCGAAGGTGTTCATAGGGATACGGTGTACGTGTGTGCATTCATAGAGATGAGCGTATGCGCGTGTGTATAAGCGCTTGCGTCTACTGTGTTTAAAAAAAATCATCAAATCACACTCGTGTGTGCACGTATGCATGCATGAATGCAGTTGCGATTCCTGGACCTGCACCGTGTGCGCGCGCGTGCACAAAGAAGTGACTGGCCAAAATACACCGATCGACGTAGAGACACGCACCACCTACGCCCACAAAACGGGCAGGCACATCAGCATGGGTCGCTATCGATCGATCGACGTAGCGCGGCACACCACGCAAGAGAGCGCCGCGGCAGCTGGCAGACAGCCCGCCCGCTGCTTGCAGCTTGGCACCCTTGAGCCCCGACACCATGTCCCCCGCCGCCGCGAGTTCACCCTCTCCGGATCGACCTCCACTATCGCCGAGCATCGACCGTAATATCTCTCTCCAGTCTCCACACCCGCATGTGCGTATTGTCGGCCCCGGTGCCCCGCGCGTGCGTGTATATATACGCCGCGCATCGATGCCAGTTGTTGCCGGAGTACGCAGCTAGCTTAGCTACCTCGAAGTCTTCAACTGTGATCAGATCACGTACAGGGGAAACCACTGTCCTGTCCAAGGAGAGGAGCCACCGGCGCCATGGAGCTGGAGCTGGAGCTGGGGCTGGCACCGCCGAACCACGTGGGTTCGTGCGGCAAGAGGGGGACGAAGGAGGCGTTCGGGATCGACAAGGCCGGGCTGCCACTCTTCCTGCACGACGATGACGGTAACCATGGCAGCGGCGACACCCGCAACTGGGAAATGAGCAACAAGTGAGTTCTTCATCGATGGTGCATGTGTTCTTCGCTTTCGTGGAACTGACCGCAGGGTTGCCCTGCAAGTCGTGCAGGAAGAAGAGGCTGGTAGGTTGGCCGCCGGTGAAGAGCGCGCACCGCCCGCGCAGCCGCAGCAACGGCGGCCACGTGAAGGTGAAGATGGAAGGGGTGGCCATCGGGAGGAAGGTGGACCTGTCCCGCCACGCCTCCTACCACCAGCTCCACCACACGCTCCGCCTCATGTTCCCCTCCTTCACCATTCACCAAGGTGATCCAGATGTACGGGAGGAGCCGGACCGGCATGGCTGCCGCCGTGGTCGCGCCCCATACGCGGTCACCTACGAGGACGCGGATGGAGACTGGTTGCTAGTTGGAGACGCGCCGTGGGAGTAAGTCGTGGTTTAATTTCCCTGTCTACGCATCAAATCCGGTTGAGCAACACAAAATCGTTGGCGTTGCCACTAACAACATTATCGAATCGATCGATCTCTTGCAGGGACTTTGCCAGGTCGGCCAAACGGCTCAAGATACTGCTCGTGTAACCGACTACAGTACTTGCCATTGCCAGTCGAGTTCGGGCGTCATGGGGCTGCACCGGCCGCCGTGTGTGACTAGTTAGTTTTAGCTCACTGAATTGTACATGTTGCCGTCACGTCAACAAGTCTATGGAACATTCTGAGTGTCTCTCTCTGGTCCAATGTTTAATATTTGGGAAACGATTGGGCGCGGTGCGCCGGCCGAACTTTGGGCCGGTCGCGTCCACGCGTGCTTCGCCCCAGCCACCCACCAGGCGACACGTACACACGGGGCCACCAAACGTTATCTCTATCCATCCCTCCTTGTGTCGTTTTCACGCAGCAGCAGCTCTGCGAAGTCGTGCCCCACACGAGCCCGTCGTCCCGCGCCTCGCCTCCTCGTCGCCCGCACCGCCGCCGCCGGCTCGATCGCCGAGGGCGCCGCCACCCGCTGGTCTCAACCCAATCCACTGCTTTTTTCCGGCTGCTCAGGGCGCTGACGGCGAGAATCAACGGGATGAGCTACTACCTCGACCGGCAGCCACGGCGTGGGAGCACGCAGATGCTACAACCGGCTGGGGAGGGAGCTGCAACCGCGTACTGTTTTTGCTGGAACCAGCAACGGTGGCGAGCTGCGGGATTCACCCCGACGAGCCGTTTGGAATCATCCCGACAAGTTGGACTAGGAGTGGGCGGTGTGATGCTGCAACCAGGGATTAGGATTGCTGGAACCGGGGCAGTGTTTTGCTGGAAGTAGCACCCAAAAATTCTTCCATCAAAGTCTTCTTTTGCTGGACAAGCAATTTTTTGCTACATCCGGCATCTTTTTTTGCTACATCCGGCATCGTTTTTTGCTGGAACCAGTCGACTGTCCGCTACGAACGCCAACGCGACAGAAGCTGTAACCAGGGTAGAGGAATGCTACAACCGGTGTATAAATTTGCTACTAGCGGCAATGGAAAAGCTTCAGAGCGGCATGAGGAGAAATCTGCCATCGCGGGAAAAAGGCTTCAACGGTGGAAAAAGCTTCAAGCGGCAGTGGAAAAGCTTCAACGGGCGGAAGAAAAAGATTCAAGAGCTAATGACAAGAAAAGCTTCAACCGAGGGTGCCGGGCGATGACCGGCGACGAGGACCGTGACTGGGGGCGAGGCCGGCGACGGGACGGCGACCGGGGGCGAGGACGGCGACCGACCGACGACGAGGACGGCGACCAGGGGCGAGGACGGCGACCGACCGACGACGAGGACGGCGACCGGGGGCGAGGACGGCGACCGGCGGCGAGCTGGTGATACTTCAAGGTCGGGCATCGCAGCGTCCATGGCGGATGGATGAAGGGGCGATGCTGCTGTTCGTGCGTGCGAGAAAGGGGCGATGCTATTGTTCGTGCGTGCGTGATCTAACGGCTCCAGGCAAAGCGATCTGACGGTTGGCAGCTGACCGGCCGAATCGTTCGGCCGGCGCACCGGCGCAGATCATCGCCCTTAATATTTCGGCAACAGAACAAATTCGGTCTTCACCGAAGTGTCGAAAAATTATTTCATAATTCGATCCATCGTAAATTTACTCAACTTATATGGATGTTGACCGAATTTTGTTTGAAATTAGTGAAATGACACGGAATTTTGAGTTACAAATATTTCGGTACCCGCGGAAGTTACCAAAATATTGGAAAATTCGTCCAGTTTTAGAGTTAACTACACTACTGCCCAAAACCTCCTTTACACATGCTGTGCATAAATCCATTGTCCAACTTGCCTCTAGATTTGTACCATATGACCATATGACCAGTGGTGGAGCTTCATGGCAGCCAACCTGGGCCATGCCCATATGACCAGTGACCAGTTTAATGAGGCCTCTTCCAATGCTCCACCTTGTACAGGTGCTAAGCTTGCCAACTAAGCAAAAAATCTGATGTGGCATGCTAGTTAAGAAGAGAGAGAGAGAGAGTAGTATGGTGACCCCAGGAAGAAACGGTGTTAAGCACGTGTACCTAGGTGGAAGCACAATTCTGAGGCCCTGTTTGGTCCATAAGTCCTAGGACTTTTTCTAGTCCCAACTAAAAAGTTCCTAGTCCCTAAAAAGTCCCTCCCTGTTTGTTTCCAGAGACTAAAAAGTCCCTAGTCCCTTCCTAGAGGTTATTAAATTACCATGTTGCCCCTAGTATATAGAAAAATAACAATCAAACAACATCATGGGGTGGCGGGCCAATGAATGCATGGAGGGGCATTGTTGGAAAAGTCCCAAAAAGTCCCAAAAAAGACTCTCCTTGAGAGTCTTCTTTATTTAATCCCAAATGCCTAGTTTAGTCCCTAAAAAGTCCCTCCTATTTGGTAAAAAAGTCTCCAAGAGGGACTTTTTCTAGTCCCTACACAAAAAAGTCCCTTGAAACAAACACCCCCTGAGTCTACAGCTAATTAAATGCATGAAGCTTAACACCCAAAAGCTTAGCACCTTTGCATTGGAGACTTGAGTTGCTAAGGCATTTAATATACTTAGCATCATATCTAAGCACCTTTGCATTGGGAGAGGTCCGATGGATGTAATTATACTGATTTTGTATTGTACTATAGATGTAAATATTAGTTTAAACAAACTTGTTCAAAGATAGAACCGTTTGATTTTTCTTCTTCTTCGAAACAACACATCTTAGGAACCGAGGATCAACATTCACATATTTAATTTATTTCATTAAAGTTCTAGAACTAATTCATAACTTTTCCAACGAAATTTTATTGTTTAAGAAACATCAATTTCACACAATTCAAACAACACAATTTTTGATCATTTTTATGTAAGTTTCAATAATTATATCAGTCTTTTTTCATTCCATTTTCAAAACCATTTTGACCATGTTCAGTTTTTACAGTATTCTTTCAATGGTTTTCAGGAGCATTCCACAGACAATTTGCATAAACTTTTTTTAAATGCATGTTCAGTGGCAATACGGAACCAACACAAAGAAACTCGAGAGACATTGCACTGATTTTTTCACAAAAACTAAGTTTCGCATAAATTTAACAGGCATGTTCATGTGGAATTTCAAAACTACTTCAATGACATTCAGAGACATTTCACGAATGAATTCAGAATGAATTTCTAGAACCAAAAATGAAATCTCAGAAATATTCCAAAACAACAGCAAAACTACAATCAAACTGTACGTTGGAAACCGTCGTTGCAGTGGTGCTTTTGTATGTTCTGGACATGGACTTCTCCAAATCAAACAAATATCATTGTCCAGATTATTTTTTTAAAGGAGGTTGTTCCCCGACCTCTGCATCTGGACGATGCATGCAGCCATATTATTAATTATTCATAAAAACCATACAAGGTGATACATCAATAAGCCTGAAGCCACCATCTTGACAACGATGTTGCTACTCCCATCCCTTTCATGAAGGCGTGCCGAATGTCCGGGCCTAATACCAAACAGACATCGATCTGGATGACTCTAAGTCTCTATCTAGATACATATTGAAAGTGGGAGCAATTAGCTAGAGTAGCTCCGTGCAGAGCATTGTAGACATAGAAAATTGCAAAATACATAACGGATCTGAATGTGAAAGACCCGTTGACTAAGATTCTCTCACAAGCAAAACATGATCACACCTTAGTACTCTTTGGGTGTTAATCACATAGCGATGTGAACTAGATTACTGAATCTAGTAAACCCTTTGGGTGTTGGTCACATGGCGATGTGAACTATGGGTGTTAATCACATGATGATGTGAACTATCGATGTTAATCACATGGTGATGTGATCTAGATTATTGACTCTAGTGCAAGTGGGAGACTGAAGGAAATATGCCCTAGAGGCAATAATAAAGTTATTATTTATTTCCTTATTTCATGATAAATGTTTATTATTCATTCTAGAATTGTATTAACCGGAAACATAGTACATGTGTGAATACATAGACAAACATAGTGTCACTAGTATGCCTCTACTTGACTAGCTTGTTAATCAAAGATGGTTATGTTTCCTAACCATGAACAAGGAGTTGTTATTTGATTAACAAGGTCACATCATTAGTTGAATGATCTGATTGACATGACCCATTCCATTAGCTTAGCACCCGATCGTTTAGTATGTTGCTACTGCTTTTATCCATGACATATACATGTTCTGTAACTATGAGATTATGCAACTCCGTTTACGGAGGAACACTTTGGGTACTACCAAACGTCACAACGAATCGGGTGATTATAAAGGAGTACTACAGGTGTCTCCAAAGGCGATGTTGGGTTGGCGTATTTGAGATTAGGATTTGTCACTCCGATTGTCGGAGAGGTATCTCTGGGCCCTCTCGGTAATACACATCACTGAAGCCTTGCAAGCATTACAACTAATGAGTTAGCTGTGAGATGATGTATTACGGAACGAGTAAAGAGACTTGCGTAACGAGATTGAACTAGGTATTGGATACCGACGATCGAATCTCGGCAAGTAACTTACCGATGACAAAGGAACAACGTATGTTGTTATGCGGTCTCGACCGATAAAGATCTTCGTAGAATATGTAGGAACCAATATGGGCATCCAGGTCCCGCTATTGGTTATTGACCGGAGACGTGTCTCGGTCATGTCTACATTGTTCTCGAACCGTAGGGTCCGCACGCTTAAGGTTTCGATGGCGGATATATTATGAGTTTGTGTATTTTGATGTACCGAAGAAGTTCGAGTCCCGGATGTGATCACGGACATGACGAGGAGTCTCGAAATGGTCGAGACATGAAGATTGATATATTGGAAGCCTATATTTGGAGTTCGAATGGTTCCGGTGAAATCGAATTTCTCGAGTACCGGAGGTTACCGGAACCCCGGGAACTATATGGGCCATAGTGGGCCTTGGTGGAAAGGAGAAAGGGCCAGCCCTAGGTGGCAAGGCGCCTCCCCTTCCCTAGTCCTACTAGGACTAGGAAAGGTGGGCCGCCCCCCTCTCTCTTTCCCCTCCGGTGAATCCTATTCCAACTAGGATTGGAGGGGAATCCTACTCCCGAGAGGAGTAGGACTCCTGGCGCGCCTCCTCTTGGCCGGCCGCCCCTCCCCTGCTCCTTTATATACGGGGCAGGGGCACCCTAGAACACACAAGTTTGATCTACGGATCGTTCCTTAGCCGTGCGGTGCCCCCTCCACCATATTCCACCTCGGTCATATCGTCATGAAGCTTAGCGAAGCCTGCGCCGTAACACATCAAGATCGCCACCACGCCGTCGTCGTCTTGTGGAACTCTCCTCGACACTCAGCTGGATCGAGTACGAGGGACGCCATCGAGCTGTACGTGTGTCAAGAACTAGGGGCGCCGGAGTAACGGCGCCGGATCGGTCGGATCGCGAGGAGAACGACGACTACTTTCTCTACGTTGTGATCGCTTCGCTTCAGGTCTCACGAGGGTACGAGACAACACTCTCCCTCTCGTTGCTATGCATCACCATGATCTTGCGTGTGCGTAGGAAATTTTTGAAATTACTACGTTCCCCAACGGTGGTATCGAGCCTAGGTTTTATGGTTTGATGTTTTGCACGAGTAGAACACAAGTGAGTTGTGGGCGATACAAGTCATACTACCTACCAGCATGTCATACTTTGGTTCAGCGGTATTGTGAGATGAAGCGGCCGGACCGACATTACGCCAGACGCTTACGCGAGACTGGTTTCACCGCCACGAGCACTCGTTGCTTAAAGGTGACTGGCGGGTGTCTGCTCTCTCACTTTAGTTGAACTGAGTGTGGCTACGCCGGTCCTTGAGAAGGTTAAACGGAGTCTATTTGACGAAGTATCGTTGTGGTTTTGATGCGAGGTGAGATTGGTTCTTGCTTAAGCCCGTAGCAGCCACGTAAAATTTGCAACAACAAAGTAGAGGACGCCTAACTTGTTTTTGCAGGCATGTTGTGATGTGATATGGTCAAGACGTGATGCTATATTTTATTGTATGAGATGATCATATTTTGTAACCGGTTATCGCAATGGCAGGAGCCATATGGTTGTCGCTTTATTGTATGAAATGCAATCGCCCTGTAATGCTTTACTTTATCACTAAGCGATAGCGATAGTCGTAGAAGCATAAGATTGGCGAGACGACAACGATGCTACGATGGAGATCAAGGTGTCGCGCCGGTGACGATGGTGATCATGGTGGTGCTGCAGAGATGGAGATCACGAAGCACAAGATGATGATGACCATATCATATCACTTATATTGATTTGCATGTGATGTTTATCTTTTATGCATCTTATCTTGCTTTGATTGACGGTAGCATTATAAGATGATCTCTCACTAAATTATCAAGAAGTGTTCTCCCTGAGTATGCACCGTTGCCAAAGTTCGTCGTGCCCAGACACCACGTGATGATCGGGTGTGATAAGCTCTACGTCCATCTACAACGGGTGCAAGCCAGTTTTGCACACGCAGAATACTCAGGTTATACTTGACGAGCCTAGCATATGCAGATATGGCCTCGGAACACGGAGACCGAAAGGTCGAGCGTGAATCATATAGTAGATAGGATCAACATAAGATGTTCACCATTGAAAACTACTCCATCTCACGTGATGATCGGTTATGGTTTAGTTGATTTGGATCGCGTGATCACTTAGATGACTAGAGAGATGTCTGTCTAAGTGGGAGTTCTTTAGTAATATGATTAATTGAACTTAAATTTATCATGAACTTAGTCCTGGTAGTATTTTGCAAATTATGTTGTAGATCAATAGCTCGTGTTGTTGCTTTCATATGTTTGTTTTTGATATGTTCCTAGAGAAAATTGTATTGAAAAATGTTAGTAGCAATGATGCGGATTGGATCCGTGATCTGAGGTTTATCCTCATTGCTGCGCAGAAGAATTATGTCCTTGATGCACCGCTAGGTGACAGACTTATTGCAGGAGCGGATGCGGGACGTTATGAACGTTTGGCTAGCTCAATATGATGACTACTTGATAGTTTTGTGCACCATGCTTTATGGCTTAGAATCGGGACTTCAAAGATGTTTTGAACATCATGGACCATATGAGATGTTCCAGGAATTGAAGTTAATATTTCAAGAAAATACCCGAGTTGAGAGATATGAAGTCTTCAACAAGTTCTATAGCTAAAAGATGGAGGAGAATCGCTCAACTAGTGAGCATGTGCTCAGATTGTCTGGGTACTTCAATCACTTGAATCAAGTGGGAGTTAATCTTCCAGATAAGATAGTGATTGACAGAATTCTCTAGTCACCATCACCAAGTTAGTAGAACTTCGTGATAAACTATAGTATGCAAGGGATGATGAAAATGATTTCCGAGTTTTTCATGATGATGAAATCAATGAAGGTAGAAATCAAGAAAGAACATCAAGTGTTGATGGTTAACAAGACCACTAGTTTCAAGAAAAGGGCAAAGGGATAGAAGGGAACTTCAAGAAGAACGGCAAGCAAGTTGCTACTCAAGTGAAGAAGCCCAAGTCTGGACCGAAGCTTGAGACTAAGTGCTTCTACTGCAAAGGGACTGGTCACTGGAAGCAGAACTACCCCAAGTATTTGGCGGATAAGAAGGATGGCAAAGTAAACAAAAGTATATTTGATATACATGTTATTGATGTGTACTTTACTAGTGTTTATAGCAACCCTCGGTATTTGGTACTGGTTCGGTTGCTAAGAGTAGTAACTCAAACGGAGTTGCGAATAAAAAGAAACTAGTTAAGGGTGAAGTGACGATGTGTGTTGAAAGTAGTTTCACGATTGATATGATCATCATCGCACACTCCCTATACTTTCGGGATTAGTGTTGAACCTAAATAAATGTTATTTGGTGTTTGCGTTGAGCATGAATATGATTTGATCGTGTTTATTGCAATACGGTTATTCATTTAAGTAAGAGAATAAACTGTTATTCTGTTTACATGAATAAAACCTTATATGGTTACACACCCAATGAAAATGGTTCATTGGATCTCGATCGTAGTGATACACATAATATTGAAACCAAAAGATGCAAAGTTAATAATGATAGTGCAACTTATTTGTGGTAATCGCCGCTTATGTCATATTGGTGTAAAGCGCATGAAGAAACTCCATGCTGATGGGATTTTGGAATCACTTGATTATGAATCACTTGATGCTTGCGAACCATGCCTCATAGGCAAGATGACTAAGACTCCGTTCTCCGGAACAGTGGAGCGAGCAACTGACTTATTGAAAATAATACATACAGATGTATGCGATCCAATGAGTGTTAAGGCTCGCGGCGGTTATCGTTATTTTCTGACCTTCACATATGATTTGAGCAGATATGGGTATATCTACTTGATGAAATATAAGTCTGAAATAGTTGAAAAGTTCAAAGAATTTCAAAGTGAAGTAGAAAAATCATCGTGACAAGAAAATAAGGTTTCTACGATCTGATCGCAGAGACAAATATTTGAGTTACGAGTTTGGTCTTCAATTAAAACAATGTGGAATAGTTTCACAAATTCATGCCACCTGGAACACCAGATCATAATGGTGTGTCCGAACGTCATAACCATACTTTATTGGATATAGTACAATCTATGATGTTTCTTACCGATTTACCAATGTCGTTTTGGGATCATGCATTAGAGACAACTGCATTCACGTTAAATAGGGCATCATCTAAATCCGTTGAGACGACACTATATGAACTGTGGTTTAGCAAAAAACCAAAGTTGTCGTTTCTTAAAGTTTGGAGTTGCGATGCTTATGTGAAAAAGTTTCATCCTGATAAGCCCGAACCCAAATCGGAGAAGTGCGTCTTCATAGAATACCCAAAGGAAATTGTTGGGTACACCTTCTATCACAGATCCGAAGGCAAGATATTCGTTGCTTAAGATGGATCCTTTCTAGAGAAGGAGTTTCTCTCGAAAGAAGTGAGTGGGAGGAAAGTAGAACTTGATGAGGTAACAGTACTAGCTCCCTTATTGGAAAGTAGTTCATCACAGAAATTGGTTCCTGTGACGCCTACACCAATTAGTGAGGAAGTTAATGATGATGATCATAAAACTTCAGATCAAGTTACTACCAAACCTCGTAGGTAAAACAGAGTGAGATCCGCACCAGAGTGGTACGGTAATCCTGTTCTGGAGGTCGTGTTACTTGACCATGACAAACCTACAAAATATGAGGAAGCGATGATGAGCCCAGATTCCGCAAAATGGTTTGAGGCCATGAAATCTGAGATGAGATCCATGTATGAGAACAAAGTGTGGACTTTGGTGGCGTTGCCCGATGATCGGCAAGCCATAGAAAATAAATGGATCTTCAAGAGGAAGACGGACGCTGATAGTAGTGTTACTATCTACAAAGCTCGACTTGTCACGAAAAGGTTTTTGACAAGTTCAAGGTGTTGACTACAATGAGATTTTCTCAACTGTAGCGATGCTTAAGTCTGTCCGAATCATGTTAGCAATTGCCATAATTTATGAAGTTTGGCAAATGGATGTAAAAACTGCATTCCTGAATGGGTTTCAGGAGGAAGAGTTGTATATGATGCAACCAGAAGGTTTTATCAATCCAAAGGGAGCTAACAAAGTGTGCAAGCTCCAGCGATCCATCTATGGACTGGTGCAAGCATCTCGGAGTTGGAATATACGCTTTGATGAGTTGATCAAAGCATATAGTTTTATCTGAGACTTACGGTGAAGCCTGTATTTACTAAAAAGTGAGTGGGAGCACTACAACATTTCGATAAGTATATGTGAATGACATATTGTAGATCGAAATAATGTAGAATTATTCGCAAAGCATAAAGAAGTGTTTGAAAGGAGTTTTTCAAAGAAAGACCTCGGTAAAGCTACTTACATATTGAGCATCAAGATCTATAGAGATAGATCAAGACGCTTGATAAGTTTTTCAATGAGTACATACCTTGACAAGATTTTGAAGTAGTTCAAAATGGAACAGTCAAAGAAAGAGTTCTTGCCTGTGTTACAAGGTGTGAATTTGAGTAAGACTCAAAACCCGACCACGACAGAAGATGGAAAGAGAATGAAAGTCATTCCCTATGCCTTGGCCATAGGTTCTATAAAGTATGCCATGCTGTGTACCAGATCTATTGTATACCCTACAATCGAGTTTGGCAAGGAAGTACAATAGTGATCTAGGAGTAGATCATGGACAGCGGTCAAAATTATCCTTAGTGGAATAAGGATATGTTTCTCGATTATGGAGGTGACAAAAGGGTTCGTCAGAAGGGTTACGCCGATGCAAGTTTTGACACCGATCCGATGACTCTAAGTCTCTATCTAGATACATATTGAAAGTGGGAGCAATTAGCTAGAGTAGCTCCGTGCGAGCATTGTAGACATAGAAAATTGCAAAATACATAACGGATCTGAATGTGAAAGACCCGTTGACTAAGATTCTCTCACAAGCAAAACATGATCACACCTTAGTACTCTTTGGGTGTTAATCACATAGCGATGTGAACTAGATTACTGAATCTAGTAAACCCTTTGGGTGTTGGTCACATGGCGATGTGAACTATGGGTGTTAATCACATGATGATGTGAACTATCGATGTTAATCACATGGTGATGTGATCTAGATTATTGACTCTAGTGCAAGTGGGAGCTGAAGGAAATATGCCCTAGAGGCAATAATAAAGTTATTATTTATTTCCTTATTTCATGATAAATGTTTATTATTCATGCTAGAATTGTATTAACCGGAAACATAGTACATGTGTGAATACATAGACAAACATAGTGTCACTAGTATGCCTCTACTTGACTAGCTTGTTAATCAAAGATGGTTATGTTTCCTAACCATGAACAAGGAGTTGTTATTTGATTAACAAGGTCACATCATTAGTTGAATGATCTGATTGACATGACCCATTCCATTAGCTTAGCACCCGATCGTTTAGTATGTTGCTACTGCTTTTATCCATGACATATACATGTTCCTCG
Source organism: Aegilops speltoides (assembly GCA_021437245.1). Classification (NCBI taxonomy): domain Eukaryota; kingdom Viridiplantae; phylum Streptophyta; class Magnoliopsida; order Poales; family Poaceae; genus Aegilops; species Aegilops speltoides. The sequence continues at coordinate 78,789,464 of CM038147.1, read as the reverse complement.
TAACTATGAGATTATGCAACTCCGTTTACGGAGGAACACTTTGGTACTACCAAACGTCACAACGTAATCGGGTGATTATAAAGGAGTACTACAGGTGTCTCCAAAGGCAGATGTTGGGTTGGCGTATTTGAGATTAGGATTTGTCACTCCGATTGTCGGAGAGGTATCTCTGGGCCCTCTCGGTAATACACATCATGAAGCCTTGCAAGCATTACAACTAATGAGTTAGCTGTGAGATGATGTATTACGGAACGAGTAAAGAGACTTGCGGTAACGAGATTGAACTAGGTATTGGATACCGACGATCGAATCTCGGCAAGTAACATACCGATGACAAAGGAACAACGATGTTGTTATGCGGTCGACCGATAAAGATCTTCGTAGAATATGTAGGAACCAATATGGGCATCCAGGTCCCGCTATTGGTTATTGACTGGAGACGTGTCTCGGTCATGTCTACATTGTTCTCGAACCATAGGGTCCGCACGCTTAAGGTTTCGATGACGGATATATTATGAGTTTGTGTATTTTGATGTACCGAAGACGTTCGGAGTCCCGGATGTGATCACGGACATGACGAGGAGTCTCGAAATGGTCGAGACATGAAGATTGATATATTGGAAGCCTATATTTGGAGTTCGAATGGTTCGGGTGAAATCGAATTTATCGAGTACCGGAGGTTACCGGAACCCCGGGAACTATATGGGCCATAGTGGGCCTTGGTGGAAAGGAGAAAGGGCCAGCCCTAGGTGGTCGCGCCTCCCCCTTCCCTAGTCCTACTAGGACTAGGAAAGGTGGGCCGCCCCTCTCTCTCTTTCCCCTCCGGTGAATCCTATTCCAACTAGGATTGAGGGGAATCCTACTCCCGGAGGGAGTAGGACTCCTGGCGCGCCTCCTCTTGGCCGGCCGCCCCTCCCCTTGCTCCTTTATATACGGGCAGGGGGCACCCTAGAACACACAAGTTTGATCTACGGATCGTTCCTTAGCCGTGCGGTGCCCCCTCCACCATATTCCACCTCGGTCATATCGTCGCAAGCTTAGGCGAAGCCTCGCGCCGCTAACACATCAAGATCGTCACCACGCCGTCGTCGACGGAACTCTCCCTCGACACTCGGCTGGATCGAGTCGAGGGACGCCATCGAGCTGTACGTGTGTCAAGAACTCGGGGCGCCGAGTAACGGCGCCGGATCGGTCGGATCGCGAGGAGAACGCGTCGACTACTTTCTCTACGTTGTGATCGCTTCCGCTTCAGGTCTCACGAGGGTACGAGACAACACTCTCCCCTCTCGTTGCTATGCATCACCATGATCTTGCGTGTGCGTAGGAAATTTTTTGAAATTACTACGTTCCCCAACAATATCCATTTAGGCCACTAAGTAATTCTGGACGGAGAATTATTATTTTAGATAATAAAAATCAGGTGTCACATCATCTAGGACACACTGCATACATGAGATGTAGATGAGTGCAAAGAGAGCCTGGGCTCAGTGGTTGGGCATGCGGTTGTGCAGCCTAACGACCCGAGTTCAATTCCTAGAATTGACAGGTGATGCACAGAGGTTTTCCCCCATTTATTAAGGATCAAGTTTGGTGTGTGGTGAAACCACTCATCAAAAAATATCTTGATACTCATTTTAAAAAAGAAACTAAGGACCATGTTTATCTTGGTACTCATACTAAAATGGCCGTATGCATCCCTAGTTGGTGTAGAGGCCGGGGAAGTGAAATTCTCCCCCTTTTTAAAGGTATGCACTAGAATGGTACAGAGGGGCGGGTTTGAGGACATGAGGGGGCGGACGACTCAGGCGACTTCCGCTGCGCCCACGGCGCCCACCGCGGCCTTGTCGCCGGCGTCTGCCTCTGGCGCGGGACACGTCGGTGGTAGGTTCTGGGCCCTAGCGGAGTCGGACGCGGAGGACGAAGACGACGCGGAGTGCGCCGGAGTCTCGCCGGAGGTGTACTCGCCGACGCCGTCGTCTGTTATCTGCGAGGCGTTCGATCCTGGATATTCTGAAGAGGAGGTGGCTGCGATCGTGGATGGCGTCGTGCCGGTCGATGATCCGGCGCGGCAAGGCTTGCGGCCAGAAGATAAAATCAAAATAGTTCGGTGCATAGTTCATCGACGGACTATGGCTGCGGCGATCCGGCTTTGGAAGGGGCCGATCCCTAAGGTTAGTCTTCCAGAACCGACTTTGTCAGATTTTATTACTGAGGGTTCGTGGAAGGTAGTGAAGAGGAAGAAGAACCAGCGATCGTCGGTGGCGCAGGCGCCGGCGCCGGCGATCGACCGTGCGACTGTGATTGGGGATCAGCGGATCTCGCGTTTGAAAGCGATCTTGGGCCGCGATGTCCGTTTGCTTGCGGGTGGGCCGGTTCTGAGTGAACCGGGCCAGACGGCTGCTAGGCCTGTGATCGCCGGGTATGAGGCCCGAGGCGAATCGGCACGTAGGTCTACACCCCCATGCATCGACAATACGATCTGGAGTCGATCGACACGGCCTAGGGTTCGCAGTGGAGGGCGCCGATCGAGCTTCTGCGATCGCGGTGGTGCGCGGGCTAGGCGCATCTCTCCTCTCCGAAGCATGGCGGGACGAGGAGTTCCCTCTGCCAAAGACGCTGCTCAGGGCGCTGCGGGCCGCGGAGGGCCAACGCAGCCGCGGTGGTGGTCGGGCGGAGGCGGCATCTTTGGCGGGACGGAAGCGGCGGCGCGGGTGTGCCGCTCGGTGCCGGCCGGGGTGGTGCGCCACCGCGTCCAGGGAATGGAACCGGCCGCGCGACACCGGTCGTCGGCGGCCCAAGACCGCCAGTGGGTGGCGCCACTATGGCCAGTCAGGCTGGCCGCGGGGTTGCTGCTACTGGAGTTCGGCCTACCACGCCGGTGATGATGCTGCCTGCTGCGGGGCGGGGTGGACTTAGGCCGCCCGTGCCGACCAATGGGGCTGTCGCGGGCCGGGGTGCCCCGACCCCAAGGCCGCCTCCTCCTGCCGCTAATGGCCAGCGTCCGGTGGCGACTCAGGCAGGGGCTAGACTGCCGCACTTCGTGGCAAGGCAGACGAATAACTCGACGACGCCTGTTTTGCAGCAGGCACAGGCGCCGCAGGTCTCTGCTAGTGTGGATGTTCATTCGGCACTGCGTGGGCAGTGGGGTGATGATGGTTATAATGCGTATGGAGATGGACACCACCGGGGATCCTCGTCCACAGGTGGTGGACGGGGGTATGCCTGGCAGAGTGATGGTTCGGCCGAGAGGCCTTTCTTGGGGCCGACAGGCGGTTTTGTCGAAGGGGCTTCTGGACCGGCTCATCGTAACCGAGGCGGTTTCCGTGGCAATCGTGGTGGCCGCGGTGGCTGAGGGGGTCATTACCGTTCAAGGCAGCATCATGTTACCGTTGATGAGACGGTGGTCGGCGCTGTTACTGAGGAGACAGGGTTGTCTTGCCAGGCTATGGAAGTGGTGACGGAACTGGCGGCTGTGGAGGTTCCTGATGCGGTTGAGGCCCAGCCTATGTCGGTGGAGGCTTCTGACAGAACAGAGATGGACAGGGCTGCAAAGTTTGCAAGGAAAAAGGAAAGAATGCTATGTTATCGATGTGGTGATAAGGCCCATTTTATTGCTGAATGTGTGGCTATTTTATGTGATACTTGTGGTAAGCCTGCACACGAGTCTGGGGCTTGTCCGCTGTTGCGGGAGCAGACACCAAGCCTTATGACGTACGGTGTGTTCTATTCTGAGCTCACATTTTTTGAGTCGCCGACTGAGAGGGAGGTTCCTCAAGAGGTGCACAGTATGACAACTGGGGTGGTGAAAGTGACTAGAGGTCAAGTGTCTGAGTCCCAGATTATTTAGCGCCTCCGGGAGCTGGCACCAGGAGACTTCCATTGGGAGCTTGTCAGGCTGGAGACCAACTTATTCAGGGTTCAGTTCCCGATTGTGGAGGATTTACAGAGGTTGCTGAGCTTTGGGATGTGTAAGGTACCAGGTACGGAGGCCATTCTTGAGTTCCAGGAGTGGAAGCTGGTTGAGCCTCAGGGTAAACCCCTCACCCAGGCCTGGCTGCACTTTTCGGGAGCTCCTTCCGCGCTCCTGCAGGATGCCAGGGTTGTTGCTAGTCTGGGTATCATGGTGGGAAAGACCGAGCGAGTGGATATGGCCTTTACTCGAGCTCATGGGATTGCTCGCCTATTAGTCAGTATTTTGGACATTGACTTCGTGCCAGACGTGGTTAAGTGGGCTTATCGTGGTCAGGTATACAGCCTTGAGATTGAATTTGAGGATGATAGCCTCTTTGCCGAGGCTCCGGCTGCCACTGGCGACGATATGAGCGAGGGTGATGATGATACGGCCGGTAAGGAAACTCCGACCGATGATTCTGGGTGTGAGATGGCCAAGAGACCGGAGTCGAATGCTAAGGCAGCAGGAGGAGGGACGGCGCCTAATATGTCTGAGCCGTCGACCACTTTGAGATTTGGTTCCTTTGGTCCCGCGTCTGCACCTCCGAGACTTTGGAGCGAGCGGGTGGAGTCCCTTGAGGCGTTTGAGCACTCTTTACCTGCGTTGGACTTTGAGGACACGGGTGTGGAGGGTTCTGGTGTGGCTACGAGGCTGGAGATCGTGGTCTCGCCTTCTTCGGTTTGCGGTGACGTGGCTGAGTTGCAGGAGGATGGTCCGATCCCGTCTGGGGGTTCGGAGCAGGGTGCTTTGGAGACCCCTTCTCCTCTTCTTCCCGTTGAGGTTACCGGGAGAGACGATGGGCCTACGGTAGGGGGGCCGTGGCAGGTGGCCTCCGCACCTACTACGCTTTATTCTTTGGGCGTCCACCGCAGCGGCGGTGGACAGGCTCCTCGAGAGGGCTTGGGGCAGGCGGCCTCAAGGCCCTCTTCACCTTCGGTGCCCGAGGGGAGCGCCCCGTTCGCGACATCGACGTGCACTCCTGATAGGCGGTCTGGAGTGGATGGGGGCAAAGGCAGGTGGCCTTTGCCTCCCCATTAGCTGACTCAGCGCTCTCACCTGGTCATGGCGACCGGGTGGATGTTCGGGAGGATCGCGGTCGCTCCCGGATAAATTCTCGAGGAGGAGGTTATTCATTTGGCGGGATCCTGGACCAGGCGTCTGAGGGCCGACGCATGAGTTGTCGGCTTCAGGGCTATCCGGAGGTTGACGACATGCAGCAGCGCTGTGCCGTGAGGGCGGCAAAGCTTCGTGACGTTCAGGTCACTACTGGTATGTCCGTGAATACTTCCAATACTATTTTGCATTTTTCGAATGATCAAATTGTGGATAAGGCAAACCAACTAGGAATTTCACTTGGTAGTAATGAGGGTGAAGTTACTAATTCTGTTAACGATTTGCTTGATCTAGAAGCCGAGAGGGCTTTAGAAATGATTCATAACTTAGCTGCTGTCAAACCGATGAACGATTCTAAGATTGATGCCTTGGGAGTTCGAATACTAGATAATTTTTGTGATGATCTCGCACCGCCCCTCCAGGAGCCGGAGGAGGAGGACGAGAATGTCGGTTTGGAAGTAGTTAGATCCCCGGTTATGGGCAGTTTGGACCGGGTGGGCCCGACCAGCCCTAAGCGCAAGTGGAAGCGCAAGATATACCCGATGTCCGCGGTCCGTAGGAGTGCTAGGATCCGCACGGCTAAAAAATTTCATGATGAGATATGAGAGGAATCTTTTGGAATAGCAGAGGTCTTAAGGACTTGGCTAAAAGGAGGTTCCTTGCAGAGGCATCCATTGAGCATAGATTGGACTTTATTGCCTTGTCGAAAACGGGTAGATCAAATTTCTCACCTCAATTTCTCAATACGTTGTCGGGGGGTATTGAGTTTGACTGGCATTGTCTTCCGCCGAGAGGAAGGTCGGGTGGAATCTTACTTGGTGCTAGATGTGACTCTCTCGAAGTTCGCAGTGTGGTCATGGGGAATTTTGCTGTTAAGTTCAGGGTGCGGTCCAAAGATGATGTTTTCGACTGGGATTTGGTGGCGGTGTATGGGGCAGCGCAGCCGAGTTCAAACCAGACTTTTGGCTGATCTTGTTAGAGTCTCATGGAGTGAGCAGCTTCCAATTCTGGTTGGGGTGATTTTAATATTATTAGAAGACGCGATGAAAAGACTAATGACAATTTTGATGGGAGATGGTCATTTATGTTTAATACTATTATTGAAAGCTTAGATTTGAGAGAGATTGAGCTTTGCAGGAAGTTCACTGGCTAAGCGTTGCCAAATCCAACTTTCGAGAAGTTGGATCGGGTTCTGGCTAGTGTTGCTTGGAACAGAAGTTTCCCTTTGTAACTGTTCAGGCTCTATCTCGCGGGATTTCAGATCACACACCTCTGTTGCTCGACTCTGGTGGGGCTACCTATTCGGGCAACAAGAATTTATTCTCTTTTGAGCTTGCGTGGTTTGAAAGAGAAGGATTCTTGGATCTTGTAGCCATAGAATGGGCTAAAGATGCAGGAGGTAGGAATGCCCTTGAGCGCTGGCAGAACAAGATTAGGCATCTCAAAAGTTTCCTTCGTGGGTGGGCTAAGCATCTAGGTGGAGTGTATAAGGTGGAGAAGGAACGACTCCTTTCCCTTATTCAAACCTTAGATATAAAAGCAGAAACTACGATTCTGTTAGCCACCGAGCTTCATATCAAGCATTAGGCTGAAAGAGTTACTCCGTGAAGAAGAATTAAAGTGGGCACTGCGGGCAAAGGTGCGAAAAGTTGTCCAGGGGGACGCGAACACTCAGTTCTTCCACATGATAGCCAATGGCAAGCACCGGAAGAAGAGAATCTTCTAGCTAGAACAAGATGATGGTACAATAATCGGCCAGGACAACCTGAAGCTTTACATTACTGAGTACTACAAACGTTTGTTCGGACCACCAGAGGAGAACTGTGTGTCCCTGGATGAGTCTAGGGTTCACGATATCCCTCAACTTACTGCTGTGGAGAACGATGTATTAACTGCCCCTTTCTCGGAAAAGGAGGTTTTCGAGGCTATTTCCAAGATGAAATGTAACAAGGCACCTGGGGCGGATGGTTTCCGCTGAGTTTTACAAGTCTTGGCATATTATCAAAGGGACTGATGCCGATGTTCCATGATTTGTTCTCGGGACATTTGCAGCTTTTCCAACTTAATTTTGGAACGATAACTTTGTTGCCTAAGAAAACAGATGCCGTGAGAATTGAGCAATTTCGGCCTATCTGCCTTCTGAATGTCAGTTTCAAAATCTTTACCAAGGTTGGGACGATCAGGCTCACACAGATTGCGCACGCAGTAGTGCAACCTTCTCAAACGGCTTTCATGTCGGATAGGAACATCCTCGAAGGGGTTGTGGTCCTTCATGAAACGCTTCATGAAATTCATACGAAAAAACTAGATGGTGTTATTTTCAAAGTGGATTTCGAGAAGGCTTATGATAAAGTCAAATGGCCGTTCCTCCAACAGGCTTTACGGATGAAGGGCTTTGATGAGATCTGGCGACGTCAGGTGGAAACATTCACACAAAAAGGTAGTGTTGGCATTAAAGTTAATGACGACATAGGTCATTACTTCCAAACTCACAAGGGTTTGAGACAGGGTGACCCTATGTTGCCTATTCTGTTCAATATTGTGGTTGATATGTTAGCGATCCTGATTGGGAGGGCCAAGGAGGCCGGTCAGGTGGAGGGATTGGTGCCTCATCTGGTTGATGGTGGTCTGTCCATCCTGCAATACGCTGATGATACAATCATTTTCATGGAACACGATTTGGCAAAAGCGAGGAACATGAAGTTAGTGTTATGCCTTTTTGAACAATTGTCGGGGCTGAAGATTAATTTCCATAAAAGCGAGTTGTTCTGCTTTGGTAGAGCCAAAGACGAACAAGAAGCATATACACAATTGTTTGGTTGTGAAGTTGGGGCTTTACCTTTCACGTATCTTGGTATTCCCATACACCATCGTAAGCTAACAAATGGTGAGTGGAAGTGCATCGAGGATCGGTTTGAGAAGAAACTAAGTTGCTAGAAAGGAAAACTTATGTCTTATGGAGGCCGGTTGATTCTGATTAACTCGGTGCTCACGAGTTTACCTATGTTTCTCTTATCTTTCTTCGAGGTCCCAGTTGGGGTTAGGAAAAGGCTAGACTTCTATCGTTCTCGCTTCTTTTGGCAGAGTGATGAGTCTAAGAGGAAGTACAGATTGGCAAAATGGGATATTATTTGTCGACCAAAGGACCAAGGGGGACTTGGTATTGAAAATCTTGAAGTCAAGAACAGATGCCTGCTTAGTAAGTGGCTGTTTAAGTTGTCTTCTGAGACAGAGGCAACTTGGGCGCAGATTCTACGTAGTAAATATCTGCACTCAAAGACTTTATCCCAGGTTACTCTGAGACCTACAAATTCACCGTTCTGGAAAGGGCTTATGAGGGTTAAAGCCGCTTTCTTTAACAGAACGAGATGTATTGTCGGTAATGGTGATAATACGCGATTCTGGGAGGATACGTGGCTTGGTGACGCGCCTTTGGCTACACAATATCCGACACTATATCGTATTGTTCAGCGTAGGGACGCTCTCGTTGCCACGGTGATGCAGTCTATCCCTCTAAACATTCAGTTTAGGAGGGTGCTTGTCGGGCCTCGATGGGAAGCATGGCTTCACTTGGTCCGTAGGCTGATGGAAGTTCAGCTAAATCCTCAGCCCGACCATTTATGTTGGAAGCTAACTAGATCTGGGGTGTTCACGGTTAAATCGATGTACATTGATATCATTAATTCTACTGTGATACCTACTTCCAAAGAGGTCTGGAAAGTTAAGGTACCTTTGAAGATTAAAATGTTTATGTGGTTTGTGCATAAACAAGTTATTCTTACAAAGGACAATCTAGTTAAGCGCAACTGGACAGGATCTACTAGGTGTAGTTTCTGTGATCGGGATGAGACTATCAAGCATTTATTTTTTGACTGTCCGTTGGCACGAGGGTTGTGGCGCTCCGTGCAAATTGCCTTTAATATTACTCCTCCGAGATCGGTCAACACGTTATTTGGGGCGTGGCTTGTTGGGATTGAGTCCGAAACAGCCAGACACATTCGTGTAGGAGTATGTGTGTTATTATGGGCAATTTGGAATTGCAGAAATGATTTGGTTTTTAACAGAACAACAAATACTCATTTTTTGCAGGTGTTATTCCGAGCTACAACACTGATCCATACGTGGTCCTTACTCACTCCAACGGAGGCCAGGGAGCGTTTGGTTACTGGATCTGTCCGGTGGGAGACGGTAGCGCGGGATATCTTCAACCGGTTTGGATGGCGATCATGTAATAGGATGGGCATTTAGTTTACCTATCTGTTTTTATGCCAGCCGGTTGTGGCTTTTGGGGTTTATGCTTTGCAGTTGACGCTCTATGTGAGCTAGATGCTGCTTTTGTTCCATAACTGTAAGACCTTGTTGAGACCTTGTTTACTTTTTAATAATAGAGGCCGTATGCATCGATCTGATGCAGAGGCCGGGGAATCCCCCTTTTCGAAAAAAAACTACTACCTAGTTCTGTGGGCTCCAGGGCACGCATTTGGGCGCAGAGCACTCCTTCTGGCAGGTTTCCCGGCACTGCTGCCCCAACCCGTACCGGCAGAGGTCGCAGTATCGGGTGGTGCAGGGGCTGACGCACGAAGCGCTAGGGTCGAAGTTGCACTCGTCGCAGCTGCCGGTGCAGTTGTTGGCTTTCTTGCAGCCCTCGATCACGTCGGTCTTGCAGGAGTTGCAGGTATACTCAATGCCATCGCAGTAGCTGCTGCAGTTCGAGGCAATGGAGGCTTCACATGGCGAGTAGCACTGCAAAAAACAGTCGTTGCACGATATCGTCGGTCCAGCTCCAGGTCCCCGCGCTGGAGCCAGTGCCGGAGATGGTGGTGGTAGTGGTGGTGATGAGGGTGTTGGGGGCGGCAGCGGTGGCGTTGCCGGCGCCTGAGAGTGACCGCAGCGCCCCAAAGAAGGCGCAACCAGCATGGCGAGAATGGCGGCGACGGCGGCTGCCTTGAGAGCGAGAGCGGCTGAACGCGGAGCCATTGTTGTGGCGTGGACTGTGCTGCGCACGCAAGGCCAACTAAGCTTGTGAGGAAGGTCTGCACATTAGCAAAAGGACTGTGCATGCAGATGAAATGTGAATATGTGATGTCTTACTAGTGCACATACGGTGCTATTTGTAGGAACTGAAGATTGGAGTCTTCGGTATAACCTGTGCTGCAATGTACTGACATTGACATTAGAGCATCTCCAACCGACGCTCAACTAAGCCGCGCGCTAAAAAATTTTTACAGTGCCAAAATAGCGTTTTACCGCGCCGGATAACCGAACATCTCCAGCAGACGCCCAAAAATATACCGCCAAACTACATCTCCAGCAGACGCCCAAAATATACTACCGGGCCGCCCGTGGCCTGCTCGCCGCCGTGGCCGTGGCCGCGCTCCTCCCCTGCTCGCCGCGCGCCGCCAGGCCACGGCCTGCTCGCCCGCCACCCGTGGTCGTGGCGGCGGCGCGCCAGCGCCCGCTGCCCGTGCGCGCCCGCCCCGGCCCGTGGCGTGGCGCTGCCTGCTCGCCCACCTCCGTGGTCGTGGCGCGGCGCGCTTCGCCTCCGTGGCGCGCCCGCGCGCCGCTGCCGTGGCCTGGCGCGCCTGCTCGCCATGCCGCCCGTGGCGTGGTCGCGCCAGCGCGCCGCGCCGCGCCTGCCGCTGCCGCTGCTGCCGCTGTGGTCGTGGCGGCCGCGCCGGGCCTGCTTGCCCCGCCGCCGCCGTGGCGTGGCCGCCGCCCGTGGCGGGCCGCCTGCGGTGACCTTGCCCGCCCCGCCACTCATGGCGGTGGCGGACTGGCGACGCGTGAGGAGGCGGCGGCGGGCGACGCGAGGAGGCTGGCGGCAGGCGCACGCGAGGAGCCCGACGGCCAAGGGCACACGGGACACTTTTCAGCGTGCGTGGGAAGTGCAGCGCGCTGGAGCTCACTCCCCAAATATACAGCTTCGAGTCCAGTTTCATCCCGCGTGCTGAAGACTTTTTAGAGCGTGCTCTATTATGCAGCGTCCGCTGGAGTGGTATTTTTGAATCCGCGTGCGCTAAACTTACGATTTTTTGGGCACGGCGCTGATATTGGGCGTCCGTTTGAGGTGCTCTTATGTATAGATAGAGTGCAGATCCAGCCGCCTAGCTAAAAAGTACATTAAGTTGGAAGCTGAGACCTGCGTTGAGATCTTACGAGCTGACTTCATCCATTACAAGTTGACTTCATTTATGAGAAGAGATGACATCTTACAAGCTGACTACATTTATGACAAGTTGACATCTTACAAATTGTAGTACTCCCTCCGTCACGGTTTAGAAGGCACAGTTAAATTTGCGTGTGTTTTCACAATAGACAAGGTTTAGGGCGCATTGCATTTATTTTTAGTAGCTAATTAGTACTCCAGAGTACTATTTCTATATGCATGCTTAGTGTGAATGCTATTTTTTAGCCTATCTAACAACCAATAGATAACCACCTAGGTCCCAGAGAATTTTCAAGCGTGCCTTCTAAACCGTGACGGAGGGAGTACTTCATACTATTACTTCCTCCGTCGGGGTTTATTAGGCTGGTCATAGTGGGAGTAACATAGGTAGTAACTTAGATGCCACATAAGCAAAAGTGATGAGGTGGCAAGTAGTTAATGAGGAGAGAGGCAAATAGAGTAACATAAGACCTCTTCCAATGCATTGGTGCTAAAGTGGGGTGTTAAGTGCATTAAAATGCTTAGCAACTAATGTCCCCAATGCATCGGTGCTTAGGTTTTGTAGCTAAGCCTTCTCTATTTAATTGTTTAGTAATAAAACTCCTTCATGTATTGGTTGGTAGTCTTTTTGTCTAAGTTCACGTGCTTAGCATTGGTTCTTGTTGGGGTCACCATAATCCTCTCTCTCCTCTTTAAATGCTTTGCCACATCATTTTTCTGCCTATGTGGCATCTCTAGCACCTGTACACCGTGGAGCATTGGGAAAGGCCTAATATGTTACCATCACATAGCGCTTCCCAATACAAAATGAGTCTATAAAGCAATAAATAAAGACATCTATGTTACCATATATATGATACTACCCACTATAAAGGTAGTAACATAGACTAGTAACATATGCATGTTACTAGTCTAAGTTACTCTCCACTATGACCAGCCTTAGGCCCCTCACAGTTTGAGCCAAAGTTTGATTATACTTTTGTGTAGTAAAATATGAGTTATATGTAGAAAGAGTGGTATCACTGTAAACTTCATTCGACTACAAATCAGTAATATAATTTTTATTGCACACCGATATTTTGCAAATCAAATATACAGTCAAATTTAACCCAAAATACAATTGGCCTAGTAAATCCGGACGGAGCTAGTACTCACCTTAACCGGTTAAGTTGGCTTAAGTATCAATGAAGGGCAAAGGGGAAAAAACTGAATTACTTGAGAGTGTACTGAGTCACAACGGCTGCCTTTTATTTAGATACATTAAAACTGAGCATTTTTCCGGCCATCTCAGAGTATTAGCATTTCTGGCCGTCGGATCTTCAGATTTAAGTGTTTTAGGCTGTTTGATTGCTCTTAATCACACGGTCTACTCGCTTCGTTCGCTTTGACCGAGCGATTACCATGCTGGGCCGCTGCTCCGATGGCAATTTTGAGTACCAACGATGAATTGGGCCTGCTGGGCTTCTGCCATGTTCCCCACGAGAGTCGTCGCGTGGCGGCCTAAGTGATAAAAGAAAATCCGCTTACGATGTGGGGCTCGCCGGCCAATGCGGAGCTTCTGGTTCGCCAGCGCGCCTCTGCAGCTGATGCGGCAGCGAGAAGCGAACAGGCGCCGCGACTGTTGAGTGGTGATCGAAACCGCTAGCGTTGAAGCAAGCAATTAAGCATCGCCATGGATGCCGAGAATGGCAGCTGTAGTGCGCCACTTGCCGCTGACATTTAATAATGAAGGTACGTTGCTCTTCTCTTTCTGCACTTCGTCCGCCTATATACAACAGTATTTTCTTACCCTTGCTGGTCATGACGCTTCAAGATCTACATGCGCGACTAGGTGTGCTACAGCCACAGCCACTATCTCCGTCTCCTCCTCTCCTGCCAAGCATGTTTTTCCGCCGCTACGGCTCTACTCCACATCCGCCATGCCTCCTCCGGCCGCCTTTCCACCTCGCCGCTCCGCGGTCTTCACCACACAAATGATAGCGGTGGCAACGATGGCCTCGAGGTTCCAGTCTGCCTTCCGTCCTCACCCCCACAGGAATGCAGGCCTGGGTAACACACAGATCATTGCTCTGTGGTGCCATGGCGGCCTTCCCGTGGTGAGCGTCACCATATGGAACATGCAGCGTTGTTGTTGCCTAGCTTTATCTCCATGCCAAGTTGTGTTGTCACCTTCATTCCCAAATTTTACATGTTGGGTTAGGTTGGATTGGTCTGTGGTACTTCATGTTCAATTCGAATCTCATGTATCTGAGTCCGCTCCATGTTCATGTCAAGCTGATACTTCTCTCCCTAATTCTTCATGTTTTCTTGATTTATTACACCTTCAGTTAGTGTAATTTACTTGATCATAGGGTGGAGCTATACAGGATAATGTATCCGATAATATTTTGTGCTTGCAGTGTTATCTACTTCTGTTGCGGTCCTATTCATGATCTGTCCTACTTTTTTTCTTTAAAGAAAAGTGGATAAGATGGTGACAAGAAGCTTGAAGCCATACAGGAGAAGTTTGAGCTGATGACAGTACTGTCAACGAGAATTCGTCCACAATAAGATGGGTCATTTGCAGTCTGTAAATACTTGTTGTATATAACAACCTAATGTTCTTAATTGCTATCACGGTAATTAAACTCGAATTAAAAAATTAAAATTATGTTAGGTTTTTGTAATTTCTACTTCTTTTTATTTAGAAACCGACCTATCTTGGTTCAATGAAACCGTATTGTGTGTCTTCTTTGCCTTCAAAGTGTTGATATATGTTAAGTTTGTGGAGGGCTTAAATTCTAGAAGAATATTCAGTTTTACTCAAATCCAAGGGGATCTTCATTTAACGTTTTTCTTCTGAAGCTCACACACCAATGTAATATGACAGTTCTCTACCCTATCACCGAGATTATGAACAGCTGTAATTTTGAAATTTGTTGTTTTTACTCAATTGAATTGGTTGTCCCGAGTTATCAGCATGGAGAGAAATTATTTTTCGCTTATTGACTACTTACACACTTCCTATGCCTTTACATGCATGTAGTGTTTCTTCTACTAGCCGTGATTGTTCTTTATGCAACTTAGACAAATTACCTTTAGTTTATTTGTAATAATCCTCACATGATTTGGCGGATGATGCTTGTATGTCAATATTTTTGAAACACTCCTACCAACGTTTTGCCAAAATGGACGGGTGCGGCAACGCGCGCCTATCATGATCTAGTTTTATTTAAAACAAGACACCCCTAGGGGCACCTTATAACTGACATTTCTCAAGGAAATAGAATAGACAATGCAATGGGGGAAAATAGACACAACCAGCAAAAATGGCAAAAATAGCAAGTATGAGCAGATGTCTGAACTTCAATTCACTATCTGCTTATACAGACAATACCACAATGGCCGGCCGGCATCAAGCCATCACTTAGCTAGCTAGATGCCCTCCGCAATATTGAAGTATGTGCAACACTTAGCCTAGAGTGGATGGATGCTCGTTCCAAGCGAGTCGATCAGCAGCTTAATTGCTATTCACCAGTCATGCAATGCACACAATGCTGGCTTGTTCGTGTATACTCATTTCGGTTTCTACGGTCCAACCAAATGTATCCTCTGATTTGCTCGTGTATACTCAGTTTCTACGGTCCAACCAAATGCATGCGAGAGGTATGGGGATCGATACCCCACTTCTCCATTCTGTTTTATTTTTTGTCTTCGGCAGGATACTCCAATTGTTTTAAAATTTTGTTTTCGGCAGAAACCCTGCTGGCCAGGACCAGGCCAGAGGAGAGAGGCTGGCTCGGCGTCCGCGTCATCACCGGCCCGCTACTCACACACACCCCGGGCGGAGCTGCGGCATGCAAGTGCAATGCCTGTGAATGCACGAGAGCCAGAGATCGCCGACCGGGCGGGAGACGTCCCGCCCTTCCTCCAGGGACATGCCGGTAGGTACTCTACTTCCCCTCATCACATGCATTGCATTGGCGCATTGCCCCGCCTCTGGTCTCCGAGCCCATGCAGACACGCGCGTCATGCATGCATCGGAAGTGGATCCTCTAACATCGCGAAGTAATGTCACCAAGCTACAGTGACATGTGCATGTAAAACGGAGAAGAGATGTCACGAGCTACAGTAAAATACTGTAGCAATCACTATATGAATTTACTGTAGCACGTACAAAAAATTCAAAAATTAATTTTATTGCACCATAATTTTGTTTGTATGTAATTTTTATAAATGTATACAGTAGATTTGTAATTTGCAAATTAATTATAATAATTTTATGCTTAACCATATGAATATGAAGAAGGGATGTCATGGTTACTGTAGCTTACGTGACATCCCTTCAGGATGTTAGAGGATCCGCTTCCGCATGCATCGTCGACCAAGCATTAGCATGTGCCTGGTTATTATCCACAGAAACCAACATACACAAACCACACACTTCTCCCGTGTCTGTGTGAGCATCCATGGAGCCTGGACCGATCGACCATCGAATCTCTCCTGCTCCGCAACCAGCGGGTGCTAGTGCCGGCCGGCCAGACGAGTCAATTAATTAAACTGGCATACTTCTCACACGCACGTTAGTTTGGCGGTCGAATCTTTACTCTCGCTCTCGACCGGTGAAGAGACTCAGCGCAAGTGCAACGCACGGAGGCAGGAGGCTGGTTTTTTTTTTTTTTTTTGAAGGGAAACGCTCAGCTTTATTTAATTAAGGTTTGGAATTTCATCCGCTATTACATCTAAAATAGAGTCTGGAGGCATCAAACGCCAAACATTGCTTATTTCATCTCCTACTCCTACCCTCGCGAGCTTATGTGCCGCCTTATTCGCCGAGCGTCGTACCCACGTAACCTTCGCTTCCTCAAAAGAACTGATCATTTCTTTCACTTCCGGATCCACGGTCCAACTCCGCTCAGGTTTCTGTCGGGGTCATTAATCATATTCACAGCCATCTGACAGTCCAGCTCCAAGTGCACCTTCCTGACGTTGTATTCCAAAGCCATATGCAGTGCCTTCTTGGTTGCCAGGATCTCAGCTGCCTCCACATCAGCGACCTGAGGGAAAAAGACACATGCTCCCGCTATATATGCTCCGTTCTGATCCCTGAGCACAACTCCCCCTCCTCCTTTGCCGCCATTTTTAGACATGGCTCCATCCGCGTTAATCTTCACCCATCCTTCCTCCGGTGGTTCCCATCTTTGCTGCTCAGACACCTTGGGGATTTTAGGCACTGTAGGGTGTACCTCTTGCCATTCCTGTACATGCATAAGTACAGCCGTCATGATCGCATGTGGCTCAACAATCCTTTTTCCGTCTCTAGCGTCGTTCCTTGCCAGCCATAGACCGTACAGAGCATGAACAAACAGCTGCTTCTCCTCCTCTACTGCTCCCGCAAACCACACAAGAAGACAGTTCGACAGCTCACTCTGGGATCTAGTTATCTCTGGTGGGTTAGCCACCCTAGCTCCCGTTTCCGAGCGCAACAGCTGCCAAAACAGTGATGAGTGTGGGCATGTCCAAAAACGATGCAGTAAAGTTTCCTCCCTTCCGCACGCCACATAGAAAACCCATGGTTTAATTCGTCGTCGGTGCAATTCCGAGCCCACCGCCAATCCATTCCTGAGCAACCTCCATACATGCACTTTGGCTTAAACTTCAATGCTTTCGATCATCTTCTGAAGGACACGTGTGCATGGTTCCAGAGATGACGGCCGATCTGTTTTCAGTCGATTACCTTTGTCCGTCGATTCCCGGAATCCCGGTGGTCTCGGCTCTTTTTGTATTTGGCGAGTCGGTGGACTGTACGTACTTCTGTTTTCACGATGATGAACGGTGGTCTCTGGACTTGATACGACGTACCAACCTCGATCTTTTGCATGCAAGGTGCAATGGACCAGCCGATCCATGATGCAGCTAGCACAAAGAAGTCAATCTAGCTGAGGGTTAAAACCCTGAACCTGATCGGCGCGGGTGTTTCTAAAAGTCTAGCGTCTCGCTTATCACATGCACGCACCGGTAAATTAAGCCACCCAATCTAAGGTGACGTGCCTAACCCCAATGAATTAAGCTACTAGCTAGTCAATCATGCCGGTAATAGCATTGATCTTGCGCTTTCATCAGTGGTATCGTGTCGTTCACACGGAGATTGATCCATGGTACTTGGAGAAAGAGTTACATGGGTGCGAATAAGTCTCGGTCGACTGAGATTTAATTAAATCTCAGTCAAATGACATGACATGCATGAGAGAAAAGAAAAAACTGTTTTTTTTTGCATGGATCTTAATGTAAGATCTTGTGGATATAAGGGCATCTCCAGCCGCGCCCCCAAGAAGGCCTCCCCAGGCGTTTTACGCGCCGCCAAAAACGCCCGCCGCGCCTCAGAGCCCGATTTTCGCGGCTTGGGCGAAAACAGCGCCGGCGGACTCCAGCCGAACCCGGCGCTGGGGCGCTGGGCGCCGGGCGAAGTTTTTTGGCGCGAAGAAACCGCGGGCCCGGCGCGTCAGCGACTAGTTTGTTTCTCGCCCCTTCGTCGTCCTCATCGCCTCGTTTCCCGCGGCGAATCAATGCCAAAGCTGCCGCGCTGCGCGCGCCGGTCAGCCTGCCTGCGCCATTGATGCGCCATTGATGTTCACGGGCGGCGCAGTGAAGCCGGACGCGCGTCCCCTCGCCCTCGCCTCGCCCGCCACGCAGACGCGACGGTGCCCGCAGCGTGTGGGCGCGCGTCGGCCTATATATGCCGCGCCCGCACACTCGCCGCCACACTCTCGAATCGCCTCTGCGGCGAGGGATTCGCCGCACGCACCCGACAAAGACGCTATGGGAGCCCTATTTTACGTCGCCGTCACGCCCAGCAGCTCGAGGCCACCAACGGCGTCGTGCCCTCCGGCAGCGTAACTCCGCCGCCGGCGTCGATGGTGGAGCGTGCGGCGACGCTGACGCCGCCCTCGAGTACATCGAGGGCGGCAACACGCCAGCGCCTCGAGTACCCAGCCCCCTCCTTTTCACGCCGGGAGTTCTCGACCCGAGGCGCATGGAGACCGGCGGGTCCTCCTCTTCGTCCGGCGGCTCGCCCGCCTCCGCCCGTCAAGCCGGAGCCCCAGGACACACCTGTGGCCGCGCGCACCCGGAGTTCCGGCGTTCAGACGGCGCCCGTCAAGCGGAGCCCGCGCCGTCGCCGTCCTCGCCCAGCCTAAGCCGGAGCCCGCCTCGTCGAGCCCAAGAAGGAGCCCGCCTCCCGCTGAGTACGAGGAGATAGCCGCGGCAAGCCCGGCGAGGACGCCATGCGGTGGGCGCGGAGGACTACCTCCGCGAGGAGACGGTCCGCGATGCGGGCCTCGAGGAATCGCCGCCGCAAGCGCGGGCGAGGACGAGCACGGCGTCGTGTGATCTCGACAGCGACGACGACGACGACGCCGCCGGTCCTTCCAACCCGCCGCGTCAACCGGGGGAGGGGTGCAGCAGGGACGGCGGAGGCGGGGGCGGCAGCGGCGACGACGACGGCGGCGGCGACTACACGCGGTTCTACAGCCTCCTCGGCATGTAGACGCGGGGCGGCGAGGCGGGCGGCGAGGCGGCGAGGCGGGCGGCGAGGGAGACGGCGGGATTAGCCCGCTTTTTTTTTTGTAAAATATGTTTATGTTTTGAACGAACTCGCCGAAGTTTGCTATGTTTATGTCGTGTTTGCGCCGTGTTTGTGCCGTTTTCGAATTTTTTGAAATACCGTGGGCGCCGCGACTGGGGGGCATCACGCCCCCAGTGCGCCGTTATCGCCGGTGCGCCCCCGGGGGCGATTTTTTGGCCCTCCTGGGAGGCCAACGGCTGGAGATGCCCTAACATCGAGTGAAACTTACCAAAACTGTTTGGACAAACTGCTCTCCCTGCGTAATTGTCCTGCCCTCATGAGAAGCTGCACACGCACATATAGATACTAGTACGTTTACAAACTGTTGAGACGTGAAAGATAAACTTGGTTTCGGTGTTGGGACAGAGCCGGCAGCGCGCGGCGTTGGGAAGCACGGTGTCCATGCTCCATGAGACTAGCTATAGTGGGCAGTAACATAGAGTAGTAACATCCATATGTTACTAGTCTATTTTACTACCTCCATAGTGGGTAGTAACATAGAGATAGTAACTTGGAGGTTATCATTTATTGTTTTGTGGGATCTATACTAGCACTTCAACTTTGTGGTCTATATGTGGCATGTATCAATATGAATTTTGTTTGTTAGTACCCATAGATAAATACAAGAACACAAATTCGAACGGATCCATAATAAATAATAAAGTGCCAATGTAATATAATTAAAATATATAAAACATATTTAGCAATACATGGATCAAGTCTCGAATATAATCTATCGTCACCCAAACTTTTTCCATATATGCTCAATCAAGTCATTTTTTAGAGCCTTATGCTTGGGACGATCACGAATTCTAGCATCTCTTTCAAGTACCTCGGCAAATATTGGCATGTCACCGTGCGTAAATACCGATGGGAAAACAATTGACGAGCCTGCTTCCTCATTCAAATCAAGCATATTCCCCGCCTCTTCTTTTTCATCCTCGACTATCATGTTGTGTAGAATGATGCAGGCCAGCATAATATGATGGAGATCGCCCCGGTCATATAAACGTGTCGGGCGCCGTAAAATAGACCATCGCGCTTGGAGCACACCAAATGCACGTTCCACATCCTTCCTTGCACCTTCTTGATGTTTAGCAAACAGCCTCTGTTTTTCTGTTTGAGCCATCGGTATTGACTTCACAAATGCCGCCCACTCTGGGTATATTCCATCTACAAGGTAATAACCAAGTTGATATTCCTTCTCGTTGACATTATAGTTCAGTCGAGGAGCTTGCCCTTTCAGTTGCTCAAGGAACAACGTCGACTGATTAAGCACATTGATGTCGTTGTTGGATCCAGCAACACCAAAAAATGCATGCCATATCCAAAGATCCTGAGAGGCAACCGCCTCTAGAATAAGAGTAGGGGCGCCTTTATACCCACTGGTGAATTGTCCCTTCCACTCCATGGGACATTTGTCCCAACGCCAGTGCATACAGTCGAGGCTTCCTAACATGCCAGGAAACCCACGACTCTCTCCAATATCAAGTAAGCGCTGCACATCATTGACATTGGGTTTACGCATATACTCATCACCAAATATATGAATCACGCCTTTGACGAACAGCTTTAAGCACTTAATTGATGTGCACTCGGCAATCTTAAGGTACTCATCGAGAGCGTCCGCCGGAGTACCATATGCCAATTGGCGAATAGCTGATGTGCATTTCTGCAACGGAGATAGTCCATCACGGTCAAGAGCATCTTTCCTTTGCGTGAACTCTGGAGACCACTCTCCTAGTGCATGTACGATACGTTCGAAAAGGGGCCTTCTCATCCGGAATCTTCTACGAAATACCTTCTTCTTGTAGATAGGATTATCACAGAAATAGTCGCGTACCAATTGCTCAGCAGCTGCTTCACGTGGCCTGTTCACGTAAATCCTTGGACCGCTTCTGCTTGATCTTCCTTGAGCATCGAGGCTTTCCTTCACTTCTATTGCGATCTCCTTGGCTTAAGCTAGTCTAACATGTCCATCTGGACAAGGTAGTGATCTAGTGTGTAGAGGGAGGAAGGATCGATGATACTTGCTTCAGCTTCATCATCGAAACCATCAGCTGGTTCACTGTTATCCATATTTTGGTGTCCTTGTACAAGATGCTGCATTGGCGGAGGTCGAAAATTATAATTATGCATTGGAGGCAATTGTCCAAAACTTAGCAAGCCTTCAGGTGCAGGTGTACATAGGCCTCCTGTTACAAATATCAGAAGTCATGAGCATAGTACAGTAGCAATGGAATTTTGTACAACACCTCATCTCTTTAACAGAAGTATTATAAATATGAAATTATCAAGCGCACTGGACAAATTCACGAGGTATGCAATTGGATTTGGTCAGAAACATACTTAAAACAAGATTTTCTTTAGGCTACTGTAAGAGATAGACTTAACACAGGACATATCTATTTTGATGACCTGGAGTATTTGGACTGTTCAAAATGATTATATTTGGTCAGGTACACAACTTATTCTCTTTGTATGAAAATCTAACTTGCAAATACTTATCTTAATAAAACTGCAGTAGGATAATCCTACTGTTTCTGCTATATGAAGCACAATCAATCCTTTGTTCAAAAAGCATGTCCTAACTAGTGTCTTGATGTGAATATCACTTGTTCAATGAAGCAAGCAAAAGCAAAAAGACGTCAAGTGAAGCTCACTGTTTTGGTAATTCAGGCTGCACCTACACATGCTGATTCAGACTTAGAAATTCAAACTTAGATGTGAGTAAAGACTTGGCAGTACAAAAATTCTTTGAAGACCTACACACGCTGAATCAAGTATTCTAGATGCTGAACACAGAAATTACCTAATGATGCAAATTCGAGCTAAAGAAATTGCAATTGAAATTTATACCATGTCGGGTTTGCAGTAGAGGATTCCATGAGAGGGGGGGTACAGGTACGGTGGTGTCCAGGGGCTGGCGGAGGAGCTCGTCGGAGCGTCGGGGTAGAAGAGTTGCTGTGGCCAGCGGCTGGCGCACGAGCTTGCCGGGGCGCCGGGGACGTGCTGCTGCGGCGGCGAGGTCGCCGATGACCGGACCGGCGCCGCCTCCCTATGGGCACCTGACTTGGCCACGATTCGGGTGGCTTCGTGCCGCCGGCCAGAGCCGCCGCCGGGCGGCGAGACGGAGAGCGGGGCGAGGGAGATGAAGGCGGCATCGAGGGAGAGGATGGAGGCGGCAGGGAAGGAGAGGATGGAGTGGTAGGGAAAGCTGTTTTTTCTTTTCCTTCGCGATGGGGACGCCGCAGTGGATCGGTTTGCATTAAAAAATTGTTGGACGAAGCGCGAAGTTACGGTAACCAGCTATGTTACTGCTATACTCTCTGTCTTCATTAAATCATTGCCACGTATGCAAATATGCTGAGTTGGAGTCTAAGTTACTGCTGAAGTTACTCCCACTGTGGCCAGTCTGACCATGCAGATCGAAGGCGTGGATCAGGCACACCGTCACACGCAACTGTGACTGGAGTGGGCGGAGCATGGAGTGGGAGCAATGGCTGGTTTGTCTCCCTTGACTTGGGGGCATGCGCTCCGCTGCGGCATGTCCATGTGGTGGAGGACTAGGAGCCCATCAAAGGTGGGTAAAATAACGGCTGATAGAGAAGCACCCACGTCGTACGCACGCACATGCCCCCTCGATCTGGCTCTCACGTCTAGTGACACCATTGGCGGTGGTACCTATGCTGAATGTGTCTAGCTTCACCATGCACATTAGCAAGAGGACTGTGCATGCAGATGAAATGTGATGTCTTACTTGTGCACATACGGTGCTATTTGTAGGAAATGAAGATAGGAGTCTTCGGTAATAACCTGTGCTGCAATGTATTGACATTGTGTATAGATGGACTGCAGATCCAGTCACCTAGCTAAAAAGTGCATTAAGTTGGAAGTTGAGATCTTACGAGTTGACTTCATCTATTACAAGTTGACTTCATTTATGAGAAGATGAGATCTTACAAGCTGACTTCATTTATGAAAGGTTGACATTTTACAAATTGTAGTACTTCATATATTACTCCCTCCGTTTTTACTTAGTCCGCATATTAGCTTTGGTCAAAGTCAAACTTTGTAAACTTTGATAAAGTTTATAAAAAAATCAACATATACAATAATAAATCAGTACCATTAGATTTTTTTTTGGAAAAGGAGGCTTGCCTCCGAGATTCATTATTGAATGTACTTTCAGATCATATAGATTTGTTATGGTAAATGTTTATTTTTTTTATAAACTTGGTCAAACTTTACAAAGTTTGACTTCAATCAAACCTAATATGCAGAGTAAATAAAAACAGAGGGAGTACTTGATGGATTCATGTACCTAGGGTAGGGTCATAGACCTGACCTAAACGTCCTACCCAGGGTCACGATCAGAAGAAATCATCTTCCAGTCGACCAAAGAGGAATCCACTCGACTGACTGGAAGGACTCGACCATGGAAGACTCACTCGACCATGAAGACACACTCGACCACCAGAAGGTCAGAAGGCACTCTGCAACGCAACGGCTTGCTATTGATTAGGCTTAATGATAGTTAAGGCACTTTATGAGGGACGTTACCAGTAACGCCCCAGGCTTAATGTACTTTAACTCCCTCCATTATGTGGGCTGGCTGGGGTCCTGGCGCACTCTATATAAGCCACCCCCCTCCACAGATAGAGGGGTTCGCACTCTTGTAATACCTATACTCATAATCCACTCGACCGCCTCAGGGCTCCGAGACGTAGGGCTGTTACTTCTTCCGAGAAGGGCCTGAACTCGTACATCGCTTGTGTTCACAACCTCTCCATAGCTAGGACCTTTCCTCTCCTTACCTACCCCCCACTCTACTGTCAGACTTAGAACCACGACAGTTGGCGCCCACCGTGGGGCAGGTGTTTTAGCGATTTGTGGAGGAGTTGCAGTACTTCCGAGTACCTTCATCATGATGACTGCTGGAGTTTTGGCTGAGGGGCACGAGATCCGTCTCGGTGCTCTCACTTTTGTCGCCGACGACTCCGCATGGCTCCAGGAGGCTCCACTTGACATCGAGGCGCTCCCCGTCCGCGGGGCGACGCATTTTCGCGCATGTGTTCGCGGCGTTCTGCTGCGGCAACCGTCGACCCCGTATTGGTCGACTCCCCTATCGGTCGCCTACCCATTCTCCCACCAGCGCAAGCGCACTGGTCGGTCGAGACTCCAGCGGTGGGTGAAACACGCGGTGGCTCGCCAGACAGCCACCGCCCAGGTCGCGGCCATTGAGCCCGACGAGTCTCTCTACGGCCTGTTCGATCCGTCGTGGCTTCAGAGAAGCGCATCCGAGTGTGATAGCAGTGATCCGGCGGCGGAGATCCTCATGGTCGACGGCCCTCGCAGTCCTCCCGGCTTCGCCCATGGTGGTGGAGCTGCCGGGGGAGGTGACCCCGTACAAGAGCACGAAGAGTACCGGCCTGAGACACTCGACTCTCTGCAGAGAGAAGAGCTTCGCCAGCAGAACATGGATGCCTTGCATACCCCATCGCCGGAGAAACCCCGAGGCTCGCGCTTGAGGAAGCACGCCATTAACGTGGCTGAACGCGCCGCTTGGAGAATCTTCAACAGCACTCGACGAACGCTGCAACGAATTCGGCCACCGACGCCGACTCTTCCCACCGACTCGGTATACCGCACACCAATTCAGAATTTAGCAGCTGCAACTCAGATAGCGTAGTCCATCCAGCCGCCCCGGTCGGAAGCGGGAGAGGCTTGCAGCAGATCGTAGATTTACTCCGAGCAGCAGGAGACCAGAACTCAGCCGTGTCGCAGCGCGCGCAACAGATTCTGATCGATCCGTCGCTGCGAATATATCGATCGGCTCACAGCCCCAGATCGCCTCCAGCGGCGAGAAGGGCGCGACAACCGGCGAGCAGATGGAGACCGGGATGACAGCGCCGAGTGCCCTTTCCTCCGAGGGAAGGGTCATACACTCCTCGGCGGCAAGATGATGATTTACGCTCAAGATGGGCGCGAAGAGTTCCGGTCGACCCTGTGGAACCAGGTTTTGACGCGATCCATTATCGTGCAAGGCTTGGTCGACCGAACAGAGCCCATCGAGGCGGACCGAGAGGATGCACCCACCAGCGATCGAGTGCATGTCTCTGGTCCGGAGTGTTTTAGCAGAGCTATCGAGCCGCAGAATCCCCCAATTTCAGATTGGCAACAGAGTCGCAAGTTCATCGGGGAATCCAAGCACGAAACTTGGCTTGAAGATTACCGAGTGGCTGTTCAGATTGGTGGTGGGAATGATGAGGTGGCCATGAAGCATTTGCCTCTCATGTTGGAAGGTTCTCGCCAGAGCATGGCTGAATCAGTTACCTCCTAGCAAGATATACACTTGGGAAGATTTGTCCCAGTGTTAGTCAGACTTTGAAGGACTTGCAAGCGACCAGCTGGTTTGACAGAGCTGCAAGTTTGTGTGCGAAGACCAATGAAACTCTCAGAGAGTACATTCAGAGGTGGATTACCTTGCACCATATGTGGAAAATGTGTCCGACCATCAGCGGTTTGCGCCTTCAAAGATGGCGCAAAAACAGAGAATTGAGTTTGAAGTTTGGTCGAACTAGCGACATGACCTGAGTCGTATGATGGAGATTGTTACTGGCACGCCTAACGGCGAGGAAGAGGACCGACTCCGAAGCGGCAAATACAAGCCGAGTCAATCGGAGAAGGGAAATTCCAGTCGGAAGCAGAAGCGCAAAGCCGAGCCAGCAGCTCCTGGAGAGGCCCTGGCCGTGACTCAGGGGAAGTTCAAGGGGAAGCCAAAGGGATCCTGGAATCCTAAGAAAGTAAAAGATAAGGAAGGCAATGACGTGATGGATATGCCATGCCATATTCACACGAAGAAAGATGAAGAGGGCAACATCATTTACCCGAAGCACACCACTCGCCAGTGTCGACTCCTCGATCCAGAAGCCAGGAAAACAGTCTAAGGACAAGGAGAAGGAGCGACAAGGCTGGAGACAAAGAGGACAGTGAGGAAGAATATCCGCATGTCAACTCCACTCTGATGATCTTCGCGGATGTGGAAAGCAAAAGCCGACTGAAAGTCATTAACCGTGAGGTGAACATGGTTGCCCCAGTAAAGCCAAGTTATGTGAAGTGGTCCCAAACACCCATCACATTCGACCAATCTGATCACCCGACTCACATTGCCACCCCTGGGCAGCAAGCGTTGGTGGTCAATCCAATTGTCGAAGGCACTCGACTGACGAAAGTGCTGATGGATGGTGGTAGCGGGCTGAATTTGTTATATGCGGATACATTGAAAGGGATGGACATTCCGATGTCCCGATTGAGCACCAGCAATATGAGTTTCCACGGAGTCATACCAGGGAAGAAGGCCAACTCACTCGGCCAAATAGCCCTGGACGTGGTTTTTGGTGATTCCAAGCACTTTCGCAAGGAAAAGTTGACCTTTGAGGTTGTGGATTTTCAGAGTGCATACCACGCCATTTTGGGGAGGCCAGCCTACGCATGATTCATGGCTCGACCATGCTACGTGTACCTCAAACTGAAAATGCCAGGACCCAAGGGAGTGATCACTGTCACCGGCGATCGGAAGAAGGCGTAAGAGTGCTTTCGTAAGGGCTCAAGATTGCCGACTCCCAAGTGACAGCGGTCGAATTCGACGAATACATGCAAACGCAGATCCGAGTGATTTGTTACGATCCAAGAAGCCAGCCACAGAGTTCGATTCCGCCGTCGGTGAGACGGGCCAGTCCATATTCATCCGACCGATCCCAATGCAGCTCCGACCCACATCTCCACAAAACTCGACCAGAAATAGAAAGAAGCGCCATCCAGTTCCTCCGTGAGAATCGACATTTTCGCATGGAAGCCACCGACATGCCGTGTTCCTGTGGGCTGGCTGAGCATCGCCTCCGAGTCGACAAGTCGGCGAAACCGTTAAAGAGCATCTTCGCGTCCGCCGCCCGTAAGAGAAAAGCTATTGGAGAAGAAGTGGCTCGACTGTTGGCGGCAGGATTTATCCGAGAAATATACCACTCCGAGTGGCTCGCTAATGTCGTCATGGTTCCCAAGAAGGACAACTCACTCCGCATGTGCATTGACTTTAAGCACATCAATCGGGCCTGCCCGGGATCATTTTCCTCTCCCGCATAGATCAAATTGTTGACTCGACCGCGGGTGTGAGAGATTGTCTTTTCTAGATGCATATTCGGGTATCATCAGATCCGCCTATATGGACCCGATGAAATAAAAACAGCTTTCATCACTCCATTCGGTGCTTCTACTATATCACCATGCTATTCGCCTCAAGAATGCCGGAGCTACGCTTATGCGAATGATTCGAAGTGTCTTCTCACCAAATCAGTCGGAATGTGGAAGCGATATGGATGATATCGTCGTTAAGTCGCGAAAAGGTTCCGACCTGCTTGCTGACCTCGCCAAACATTTGCTAACCTCGACGGTACGATATCAAGCTCAATCCACAAAGTGCACATTCGAGTTCCTGGTGGCAAGTTACTCGGTTTTCGCTTCGAACGAGGAATCGACGCTAATCCAGAAGATCGGCACTATTCTCCGAATGAAACGCCTGCGCGCGAGTGCACGACGCCCGAAGCTTATGGATGCTTGGCCGCATTAAGTCGATTCATCTCCGACTCGTGAAAAGGCGTTGCCTCTTTACCGATCGATGAAGAAGGTCGACAAGTTCGAGTGGACTCGAAGTCGATGCAGCATTTGCCGAGCTAAAAGCTCGCTCTCCACCCAGCCGGTGCTTGCTGCTCCAATCAGCAAAGAGCCTCTGTTGCTTTATATTGCAGCCATCGGACAAGTTGTCGATCTTTGCTTACGGTCGGCGGGAAGAGGAAGGAAAGGCCTTCAAAGTTCAACGCCGGTGTATTATTTGTCCAAGTCTTGACTCCATCCAAGCAGCGATACCCGCATTATCGAAGCTTGTGTATGGTATATACATGACCACAAAGAAGGTTGCTCATTATTTCTCTCGATCATTCTATCACGATCGTCGCCGACGACTCCTTTATCGTAGATCCTGCACAACAGAGACGCAACCGGTCGAGTGGCGAAATGGGCGATTGAACTTCTTCCCTTGATATCAAATTCGAGGCAAAGAAAGCCATTAAGTCCTGTGCTATAGCGGATTTCCTTGCCGAGTGGATTGAACAACAGCAACCGACTGAAGTTCACTCGGAGCATTGGACCATGTTCTTCGACGGCTCCAAGATGTTGAATGGTTCTGGTGCTGGGGTTGTTCTGGTTTCCCCCAGAGGAGATAAGCTTAGGTATGTGCTCCAGATTCACTTTGATTCCTCCAACAATGAGGCAGAGTACGAGGCCCTCTTATATGGATTGCGATGGCCATCTCACTCGGCGTCTGTCGCCGATGGTCTATGGCGACTCAGATCTAGTGGTCAATCAAGTGATGAAGGAGTGGGACGTGAGAAGCCCAGCTATGATCGGATCTTGCAATGCAGTGAGGAAGCTGGAAAAGAAGTTCGAGGATTGGAACTCCATCACATCCCCGACTAAAAAATCAAGCAGCAGATGATCCGCCAAGATAGGATCCAAAAGAGAAGCCATTCCGAGTGGTGTGTTTTGGAACATATACACACTCCGTCGATTAAAGAAGATCCTTCACAGAGGAAGCTCCACAACCCAAGAGTGCCACGGACCCGACTGAGGTTGAGGTCCCGGCAGTGGTCGACTTGGTCATGGAAGTTTTGGTAGTCACTCCCGATTGGACAATTCCATACATCGCATATATTCTGAGAAAGGAACTCCCAGAAGATGAGGAAGAGGCTCGACAGATCGTCCGTCGATCCAAAGCCTTTACCGTTATCAAAGGGCAGTTGTATAGAGAAAGCCCGACGGGAGTCGGACAAAAATGCATAACGCCAGAAGAAGGTCGAGTCATACTCAATGATATCCACTCGGGGACCTGTGGTCACCATGCGTCCTCTCGGACCATTGTAGCCAAAGCATACCGAGCCGGTTTTTCTTCGCCAAGAGCAAATGAGATGGCGAAAGAAATAGTGGACAAGTGCGAAGGATGCTAGTTCTACTCCAATATGTCACACAAGCTGCGTCACCTTGAAGACCATTCCACTCGTCCGCCTTTCGCAGATGGGGGTTGGACATGGTCGGTCCCTTGCTAACAGGTCGGAGTGGCTTCACGCATGTCTTGGTAGCGATCGACAAGTTCACCAAGTGGATTGAAGCTAAACCAATCAAAAGTCTTGACGCTGCATCGCTGTCTCCTTCATCGAGGGTCGACGCTCGATATGGGGTCCCGCACAGCATTATCACGGATAATGGGTCGAACTTTGACTCGAAGAATTCAAGGATTTCAGAACGCCTAAGGCACACGAAGTCGACTACGCTTTAGTCGCCATCCACAATCGAATGGACAAGGTAACGAGCCAACGGATTAATCCTCAAGGGTCCAAGCCCCGATCGATGCGAGATCTCTAGCATGCGGCTGGAGCTTGGGTTGACGAACTTCCTTCAAGATT
This sequence comes from Aegilops speltoides, assembly GCA_021437245.1. NCBI lineage: Eukaryota > Viridiplantae > Streptophyta > Magnoliopsida > Poales > Poaceae > Aegilops > Aegilops speltoides. Next base: position 78,760,116 of record CM038147.1, on the reverse strand, counting down.
TTGGGGTTTGCGGACCACGCTTAATCGGTCGACCGGAAGAACTCCCTTCTTCCGGTCTATGGAGCGTAGCAGTCCTACCGAGTGATCTCCTTCACAATGCTCCTCGAATTGAACTTTACAATGAAGCGCGAAGTTGAGCAAGCACGCCAAGATGCAATCGACCTCCTAGAAGAGGAAAGGAGATGGCTCGATCCGATCGACCATCTACCAGCAAGACTTGCGCCGCTTTTACGCTAGAAATGTGAGAGGTCGAGCCTTCCAGAAGGGATCTGGTCCTTCGAGTGGATCAGCGAAACAACATAAGCTCGCTCCTTCCTGGGAAGGGCCCTTCATCGTCACAAAGGTCCTCCACAACGGGGCATATCGTCTCTACAACGTCGAACACAAAATCGACGAGCCCCGAGCTTGGAATGCGGATCTGCTCCGCCCGTTTTACACTTAAAGTTTTTCACTCGGAAGAGTTGTAATAAAATACTTCTGTAGTTCATGGGCTTTGAAATAATAGTGTCATAATTCCTTTATAATTTTTGTCACTTTTTATTTTTGTCCAGTAAAATTTCCCCCCAGTGGGTGGCTTAGTCGCGAATCCGTTTCGCCTAAGTTTATAAAAATCCTACCAAGTGGTAAGCCAGACTTCCACTCGGAGGCTTAGTCGCGAATCCGTTTCGCCTAAGTTTATAAAAATCCTACCGAGTGGTAAGCCAGACTTCCACTCGGAGGCTTAGCTGCGAATCCGCTTCGCCTAAGTTATAAAAATCCTGCCGAGTGGTAAGCCAGACTTCCACTCGGAGGCTTAGCTGCAGCCCAGTGCTCGCCTAAGGTATAAGAAATCCTACGAGTGGCAAGCCAGACTTCCACTCGGGGGCTTAGCTGCAGCCCAGTGCTCGCCTAAGGTATTAAAAATCCTACCGAGTGGTAAGTCAGACTTCCACTCGGAGGCTTAGCTGCAGTCCAAGTACTCGCCTAAGTACAATGCACGCTAGCAAGGAGGACGAGGCACAGGTCGACTGCGACCCTCTCCTCCGAGCTACACCATAAGTAACGTGTGTACCCGTAAGGAGGACGAGGTGCAGGTCGACTGCGACCCTCTTCTCCGAGCTACACCATAAGTATGATGAGCGTTCGCAAGGAAGACGAGGTCTAGGTCGACTGCGACCCTCTCCTCCGAGCTTCGCCACAAATACAACGGAAATCCTACCGAGTGAAGAGCAAACCTCTCACTCGGGGGCTTAGCTGCAGCCCAGTGCTCGCCTAAGGTATAAGAAATCCTACCGAGTGAAGAGCAAACCTCTCACTCGGGGGCTTAGCTGCAGCCCAGTGCTCGCCTAAGGTATAAGAAATCCTACCGAGTGAAGAGCCGACCTCTCACTCGAGGGCTTAGCTGCAGCCCAGCGCTCGCCTAAGGTATAAGAAATCCTACCGAGTGAAGAGCAGACCTCTCACTCGGGGGCTTAGCTACAGCCCAGCGCTCGCCTAAGATATAAGAAGTCCTACCGAGTGAAGAGCAAACCTCTCACTCGGAGGCTTAGTTGCAGCCCGGTGCTCGCCTAAGGAATAAGTCGACTGCAGTGGGCATCTTGCTGTTAACCTGCAAAAGGGCAATTCAAGCCAAAGGCAATCATATCCAAACATCCAATCCAAGTTTAGGTCGATACCTAAAGGAACCGAGAGTGCTCAGGCGCTAAGCCTGTTAAGGTTTTATCGGTTACAATTCCACTCGGCATTCCGAGGCAAATTTAAAGATTCAAGGAAAGTTTTTACCCCCTCCTCGGAGGCTGGAAGGAGCAACGAACTCGCCGAGGTCAATCCCATCCGCGATCCGTAGCAGCAGCGATGAAAGTCTCCATGAAGGACCGAAGTCGTGTCTCTTGGTGTTGGCCACTCGAGAGCTGCCAGCTTATCTTCTCGGCATCCTTGCAATGGACTCGCGCATTATTGCAGGCGACATCTCGCGCCACACCGAGTCGAAGACTTCTTCCACTCTTGCACTCGGTCGGGACGGCGTTCGATCGAGCCATCAACGACTCAAGGTCATTTTGGAGTGTCGCCCGGCCGAGTGTCGAGTCGATGCGGACGAGCAACCTTCAGCCTCGCGAGATAATCCACGACAGCAAAGAACACGGACTCCATCGGAAGACGCTCATGGCAACTTCATCATTCACCGGAGAATTGACAGGTCAAGGTTCGCTCCAATTGGCTGGTTTCTTCTTCAAAGTTGCGCATGAACTCGCAAAGACACAACCCGAATCAAGAAAATAGTCGAATGGGAACATGACAGTTGGAAAAATTGGTCGAGTGAAAAGACTACCTTCAAGCATAAGGAACAATTTTTAGCAAGACCACCCAGAAGCCTTCTAGGTCATTCTTCTTTCCGGTCAACTGGTTGATCCTCTCGGTCGAGTGGTCTTGTCACTTTCATCGATCAACATCCTTGGTGGCAATGGCCGAGCAGCCTTGATTGGTGTTGTCTGTTCGAGCTTGGGGTCGAGGCTAGCTTTTTCGTCGGCAAGCTTGATCTTCTCGCACAGCTCAAGCTCCTTCTTCCTCTGGGCCTCCTTCACCTTGCCTATAAATAACAACAAAGTCAGGATTGAAGCAAATGAGGGAGAAAGAAGTCGTCAAGTCTCACCAAACATACCTTTGGTCTCCTCCTTTGCCTTCGTCGATTCTCTGCACTAGCTTCAAGTCCAACTCGAGCTGAATATGCTTCGCTCCGATTCATAAGATAGCGCCGCAAGATCACAGGATTTCTACGAAGAATCAATCGACAAAACGTCAAAGATGATTCACTTCGAGTGAACAGAGAAATATGACACGTTTTAAGACTACGATCGAATGCAAGCATTCGACCGTAGTCTCGGGATTACACCTGGGTGCACTCAGCGTGCCCCACCGGTCTTATTCAAGATGAGTCGACCGATCGACAAAAAAAAGAGAGTCGACGATCGACCAAAACTTCTCAGATCGTAATCAATCGCAAGCGATCGACCACGATCTCTGGGATTACACCCATGGGTGCACTCGATGTGCCCCCACCGGTTTCGTAAACCCATTCGCTTCATTCGAGTGATGATCAATATTTACTTATAAAGCCTAAGACCGACTGCCAGCAGTCGACCTTAGCCTTGGGGACTACACCCAGCGGGTACACTCAGCGTGCCCCCGCTAAAACGGAGTTTTTTACCAACACACCTAGTGGGTGACTGCTATGAATTCCAGAAAGAAAAGTTTTGATAGCATATCCTAACAGAAGCAGCGGTGGTCGATCGACCTGAACATTGCTTTGAAGGGCCGAGCTGGCATCGTAAGCTGCTTGGCTCGCATCCCGAACGATCTTCACCGCTCCATCATGATTCCTCGCTGACGGATCGCCTCCTTAGCAGATGGCTTGGTCCTCCGGACGTGGTGCGTGGCGAAGAGCGAAGGCTGCCCAAGACTCGACGAAGCGGGTCGAGCACTCGCCAACGGCACCCTGAAGGACACGGTATGTCGAAAGTCTGGCTTCCCTCCCGTCGCAACAGTCTCGGCGCCGTCACGCCTTGGGTTGCTTTGCCGAAGATGCCTTCCTGCTCCTCCTATACCTTAATGGTTCCTCATCCTCATCATAAATGCGCCGGAAGGGTGATAATGTCGGTGGTTGGAGCTTCGTAAAAGAGTCAAAGTCGAAACTATGAGTCACCGACTAAGAACAAGATCAAAGATGCAAGACTGGATTTGAGGTTGCCGCATCCTCCATCTCATGGTCCTCGGCCTTGCCTGAGGTTTCCGAAGTCGCAGCACTGAAGTTCCAAAGAGTCAGTCGACCGATTCAAGTATCGACCAGAGACAGAATTTGTACAGAACAAGAAGGCTTAAGTGATTTGTTTACCCTGATATGGTGGGGATGGACACCTTCATCTTTGGCAAAGGCTTGGTTGGCCTCGACGGAGCTACCTTCGACTGCTTCAGCACCTTCTCAGTCGGCACCGGAGATGCGGTCCGAGGGCGTTTGGTCGACTGCGAGGCAGTCGCAACTCCTTTACCGCGTTCAGTCGAAGGGTCGTGCACAAGTTTTGACCGCCTTTCCGAGTGCGGTGGTGCAACCTCTTCCTCTTCCTCCTCTTCCTCATCCTCGTCATCATCATCGTCGTCGTCATCTTCAGCAGCATCTGAATCCCACTCTTCTGGCTCTCGCCCCTGGCTTCCCCCTCCTCAATCGGAGTCTGAGCGCCATTGGGCATTGAGTATAGCTCGGTAAGGGCCTGGAAATATCAAAGCAGAGCTCAATCGACCAAATCACAAAAACACATTCGACAGATGTACAATGGAAGGCAGAGCGAATATACCTTGTCTGGAACGCTGTTGTGGTCAAGTGGAGAAATCCTCCGGGATCCGCGAGGGTTGTCCTTGTTCCCAGTAATCGCGGCCATCCATCTTTCCACTATGGCGTCGTCGACTGCCTCCGGATTGACGCGAGTCTCGTCTTGTGCCTTGATACAGCCACATGCAAGGGTTCCGGGCAAGAGGCTGGATTCGCCTCCAAGAAAAACCTCCAAGAGATCCATGCTACCACACCGTCCCGAACCAGCTGTACCACGCGATCCATCAGCATCTTCACATCGGCTCTCTCCTCCGAACCACCTTCAGGAGGAGGGTGCATTCACTCGACTCATGGTAAATGGAGGAAGGCCACTGATCGTCTCCGGCGTCGACTCGTTACAGCATAAAACCAGGTCGATCGCCAGCCCCGACCGACTCGGGAAAAGACATAGCTGGGAAGGTTCTCTTATTCCTCAATTGATCCCTAGGCCCCGCACATCTGAACTACTTGGGTCTTCTCGTCACCAGGACTTGCTTTCTTCACAGTCTGAGAGCGACATGTGAAGATATACTTGAACAAACCCCAGTGCGGTCGACAACCCAAGAAGTTTTCGCACATAGACACAAATGCAGCAAGATACGAGATGGAGTTTGGGGTGAAATGGTGGAGCTGGGCTCCAAAGAAATTCAGAAATCCACGAAAGAAAACACTCGGCGGCAGCGAAAACCCTCGGTCAACATGAGTGGCCAGGAGCACACACTCACCCTCTTCCGGCTGAGGTTGCCACTCTTGACCAGGAAGCCTCGCGGCGCCGTGGGGAATCAGCCCGTCGTTGGCCATATCAAGGAGATCTTTCTCCTTGATGGTCGACTGGATCCAATCTCCCTGGACCCAGCCCTTCGGCAAGCGGGATCTCGACGAAGAACCGCTGCGGCTGGTAGATCTCCCCTTCACCTTCTCCGCCGCTGACGCCTTCTTCGCGCGCTCCAACACCGCCGTCTTCTCTTTGCCCATGGCCGCCGGCGGAATGCGCAAGAGAGGTAGTTGCGGGAGCGGCAGCAGTTGCGGTGGGCGGAGACAGAGAGGGCAGAGGAAGAAGAACGGGGTACTGTGCAGAAGCCCTCGCGAGTTGCATTTATAACATCCCTTCCGAGTGGATGACATGTGGACCCGAGCAATCCAATCATATCCCGAAACAGTTGCACTGCACGATACGTGGCGGAAAAAGCGGCGCGGAGATCGAGGTGTCCCTGTCATGTCCCATCCGAACGCCGCGGTCTGTTCCGCTTCGCGCGCTTCCCCAAATCTCGTATCCTGCAGATTCCGCGATCTGCGGGTCGACTTGCCAAGCGCTAAGATTCCTGCGATCCGTCGTTCGGGAACGATGAAGTGTAAAAGATTACTCGACTAGAGAACAAGAATGGATCGAGTCGACTGAAGAAAAGTTGCTTGTTATCAGCAAAGAAGATCTTGATCCAGAACAACACATAGCCAGTATGCAAAAGACAATCGGAAACAACGTCAACTCCACCTTCACTCAAGCCTCTATCCATTCGGGGGCTAATGATAGATTCATGTACCTAGGGTAGGGTCATAGACCTGACCTAAACGTCCTACCCAGGGTCACGATCAGAAGAAATCATCTTCCAGTCGACCAAAGAGGAATCCACTCGACTGACTGGAAGGACTCGACCATGGAAGACTCACTCGACCATGAAGACACACTCGACCACCAGAAGGTCAGAAGGCACTCTGCAACGCAACGGCTTGCTATTGATTAGGCTTAATGATAGTTAAGACACTTTATGAGGGACGTTACCAGTAACGCCCCAGGCTTAATGTACTTTAACTCCCTCCATTATGTGGGCTGGCTGGGGTCCTGGCGCACTCTATATAAGCCACCCCCCTCCACAGATAGAGGGGTTCGCACTCTTGTAATACCTATACTCATAATCCACTCGACCGCCTCAGGGCTCCGAGACGTAGGGCTGTTACTTCTTCCGAGAAGGGCCTGAACTCGTACATCGCTTGTGTTCACAACCTCTCCATAGCTAGGACCTTCCCTCTCCTTACCTACCCCCACTCTACTGTCAGACTTAGAACCACGACAGTACTTCCTCCGTCGGGGTTTATTAGGCCCCTCACAGTTTGAGCCAAAGTTTGATTATACTTTTGCGGAGTAAAATATGAGTTATATGTAGAAAGAGTGGTATCACTGAATATAATTTCTATTACATACCGATATTTTGCAAATCAAATATATGGTCAATTTTAACCCAAAATACAAGAGGCCTAATAAACCCGGATGGAGCTAGTACTCACGTTAACCAGTTAAGCTAGGTTAAATTAATATCAGTGAAGGAGAGAAAACTGAATTAGTTGAGAGTATACTAAGTCACGACGGCTCTCTTTTTTTTTTTGAAAAGACACCCTTGGGGGCATCTTATAAATGACATTTCTCAAGGAAATAGAATAGACAATGCAATGGGAAAAAAAGACACAACCAGCAAAAATGGAAATAATAACGAGTACGAGCAGATGTCTGAACTTCACTTCGCTATCTGCTTATACAGACAATACCACAATGGCCGGCATGAAGCTATCACTTAGTTAGATGCCCTCCGCAATATTGAAGTATGTTCAGCACTTAGCCTAGAGTGGATGGATGCTTGTTCCAAGCGAGTCTGCAGCTTAATTGCTATTCACCAGTCATGCAATGCACACAATGCTGGCTTGTTCGTGTATACTCATTTTGGTTTCTACGGTCCAACCAAATGTATCCTCTGATTTGCTCGTGTATACTCAGTTTCTTTTCCTCGTCAAGAAAAATAAAATTCTCATCTTGGATTTCTGCTTTGTTCTCCCATATATTGCATTGAAATAAAAGACGGATTCAGATTGAACATCCGTTTGGGATGTAGCTCACATGGTAGAGCCCTCGCTTAGCATTTGTCCCCTCCATGCAAGCCGGGGCGGTGACATGAGCTACATCAATCATATGATTAAACTAGTTAAGCGAACTGCAAAGATCCATGCAGTGATCAAAACGCAATGTTCATTTTAGGTTTTGCTTTGTTCTCACATGCTTTATGTATAGATAGTACACGGGGACAAAGTGCACATGGATGGGGATGTAGCTCAGATGGTAGAGCGCTCGCTTAGCATGCGAGAGGTATGGGGATCGATACCCCACTTCTCCAAACTAGAACTTTTTTTTTTCATGCATGGAGTGCCAGAGACCGCCGATCGGCCGGGGGACATGCCGGTACCCCGCTTCCCTTCACACATGGACCCGCCTCCGGTCTCCCAGCCCATGCAGACACGCGCGGATGCATGTATCGACCTACCATTAGCATGAGTCCGGTTGTCATCCACAGAAACCAACATATTACACAAACCACGTACTCCTATCATCCACGACCATGAGCATCCATGGAGCCTGGACCGATCGGCCATCGTATCTCTAGTGCTCCGCAACGGGCGGGTGACCGCCGTTAAGGTAAGATCTAGCTAGTGCCGGCCGGCCGGCCAGACGAGTCAATTATAATCAGCTGGCATACTTCTCACGCGCGTTAGTTTGGCGGTCGAATCTTTACTCTCGCTCTCGATCGGTGAAGAGACTCAGCGCAAGTGCAACGCACGGAGGCAGGAGGCTGGTTACAACGTAAACTTCAATACTTTCGATCATCTTCTGAAGGACACGTGTGCATGGTTCCAGAGATGACGGCCGATCTGTTTTCCGTCGATTACCTTTGTCCGATCGATTCCCGGAATCCCGGCGGTCTCGGCTATTTTTGTATTTGGCGAGTCGGTGGTCTGTACTTCTGTTTTCACAACGATGAACGGTGGTCTGGACTCGATACGACGCACCCACCTCGATCTTTTGCACGCAAGGTGCAATGGACCAGCCGATCCATGATGCAGCTAGCACAAAGAAGTCATTCTAGCTGAGAGTTAAATACCTGAACCTGATCGGTGCGGGTGTTTCTAAAAGTATAGCGTGTCCCTTATCACATGCACGCACCGGTAAATGAAGCCATCCAATCTGAGGTGAGGTGCCTAACCCCGACTAATTAAGCTACTAGCTAGTCAATCATGCCGGTAATAGCATCGATCTTGCGCTTTCACCGGTGGTATCGTGTCGTTCACACGGAGATTGATCCATGGTACTTGGAGAAAGAGTTACATGGGTGCGACTAAGTCTCAGTCGACTGAGATTTAACCAAGTCTCTGTTAAGTGACATAACATGCAAGAGAAAAAAAAACTGTTTTTTTGCTCGGATTTAATGTAAGATCTTATGGATATAAGATCGACTAAGACTGACCAAAGCTGTTTGGACAAACTGCTCTCCCTGCGTAATTGTCCTGCCCCCATGAGAAGCTGCACACGCACATATAGATACTACTCGTAGTACGTTTACAAGCTGTTGGGACGTGAAAGATAAACTTGGTCTCGGTGTTGGGACAGAGCCGGCAGCGCGGCGTTGGGAAGCACGGTGTCCATGCTCCATGCAGATCGAAGGCGTGGATCAGGCACACCGTCACACGCAACTGTGACTGGAGTGGGCGAAGCATGGAGTGGGAGCAATGGCTGGTTTGTCTCCCTTGACTTGGGGGCATGCGCTCCGCTGCGGCAATGTCCATGTGGTGGACGACGAGGAGCCCATCAAAGGTGGGTAAAATAACGGTTGATAGAGAAGCACCCACGTCGTACGCACGCACATGCCCCCTCGATCTTGCTCTCGCGTCTCGTGACACCATTGGCGCTGGTACCTATGCTGAATGTGTCTATCTTGACCATGCATTTGACGGTACCTATCCTGGATGTGTCTAGCTTGATCATGCATTTGACGGTACCTATGCCTTGTTTTTTTAAAAATGAGGAAGATCCCCGGCCTCTGGCCTCTGCATCTGGATGATGCATGCAGCTATTTTATTAATTGTTCACCCTACAAAGTAATACAACAGTAAGACTAAAGCCATCCTGCAACATCTGTAGCTACTCATATCCAATTGATGAAGAGATGCTAATAGTCTGGGCCTAATACCAAACAGACCTTGTAGCCAAATATATCATTTAAGACCTGAGATCCCATCCAGAACGCCTGCCGGGTATGATGCACCCACCGGTACGGCGCACTTCTTAACCAGGATGCCTGCTGGGTATGAGGCTGCCTTGTAAAATACTAATCTCTTCTCTTCGTCCGGAATTAGTTGATGAATGTATCTGCACGAAGAAAGTATTATCCACAGGAGTAGTACGTCAGCACGCCATGCGTCCACCGTAACCGTAGTGGCAGGCAGTAGCGACTCCGGGACCGTACGTGTCGTGCCCCAGGCCGGCGCCCGCGTGCACAACACAAGGTCACTGAGCAAAACACACGATCGACAAGCAACCGGCCCCGGTCCACGCTCAGTTCCGGAACCACGCACACCCTACACTACGGCAAAGAGACAGAACCACACCTACGCCCACAAACTCGGCCGTTCTTTCGCAGGCAGCGCAAGGGTTCGTGTGGATGACTCGATATACTACCGCGGCACACGCAAGAGCAAGCGGTGCCGACCGCGCGGCGGCAGGCCGGCAGCCCGCCCGCTGCTTGCCCCCCTTGAGCCCCAACACCATGTCTCCCACTCCCCCGGCCGCCACGAGCCCACGACGAGTTCAGTATTTCCAGATCGACCTTCACTGTCACCATGCATCGAGCGGGAGCGTAGCCATCGGCCCCGCGCGCCTATATATACCGCACGCATCGATCGCACGGTGTCGCCGCCTGCCAGAGTACACTAGCTAGCTACTCCTAGCACAAGTTTTCAGCTGCGATCACGTAGTACAGGGAAAATAGTCGACGAAGACAAGGAGCTAGCTATAGGGCTAGCCACCGGCGCCATGGAGCTGGAGCTGGGGCTTGCGCCGCCCAACCACGCGGGCTCGTGTGGGAAGAGGGGATCGGCGGAGGCGTTTGGGATCAGGAAGCCCACACTGCCACTCTTCCTGCGCGAGGACGACGACGACGACGGTGACCACGGCAACGGCGAAGACGGCACTGGCGACACTCGCGACTGGGAGATGGGCATCAAGTGAGTGTTTCATCGATGGTGTTCAGTGCAATGCACGTAGGTGCGCGCCCTTCTCCTTCGTCAGACTGACCTGGCCGAGTGTAATTCGTGCAGGAGGAGGTTGGTGGGGTCGCCGCCGGTGAAGATCGGGCACCGTCCGCGCAGCAACAGCCACGTGAAGGTGAAGATGGAAGGGGTGGCCATCCGGAGGAAGGTGGACCTGTCCCGCCACGCCTCCTACCACACGCTCCGCCTAATGTTCCCCTCTTCCACTCACCAAGGTAATTCAGATTTACGGGAGGAGCCAGACCGGCATGGCTGCCACCATGATCGCGCTCGCGCCCCATACGCGGTCACCTACGAGGACGGGGACGGGGACGGGGACTGGATGCTAGTTGGAGACGCGCCGTGGGAGTAAGTCGTGGTTTCATTTTCATGTCCATGCATCGAATCCTGTTGAACAACACAAAATCGTTGGCGTCGCCACTAACAAAGTTATCGTATCGAATCGATCGATCTCTTGCAGGGACTTTGCCAGGTCGGCCAAACGGCTCAAGATACTGCTCGTGTAATCGACTACAGCACTTGCCATTGCCAGTTGAGTTTGGGCATCATGGATCTGCACCGGCTGCCGTGTGTGACTAGTTAGTTTTACCTCACTGAATAATTTTTGTACATGCTGCCGTCACGTCGACAAGTATGGGACTCTCAGAGTTTCTCTCTCCCTTCAATGCTTAATATTTCAGCAACAGAACAAATTCGGTCTTCACTGAAGTGTCGTAATTATTTCAGAATTCGATCATCGAAGCTAACTCAATTTTAATGGAATTTGACCGAATTTGAATATTGTCTGAAATTACTGAATCTAGCCCGGAATTTTGAGGTTACAAATATTTTGGCACATGCCAAAATTACCAAACTTTTGGAGAGGTCATTGAAAATTTGAACCCTGCTCTTGTCTTTAGAGTTAACCACAGTACTGACCAAAAACTCTTTTCCACATGCTGCACATAAATCCGCCGTCCAAGTTGCCTCGAGATTTGTACCATATGCACATAAATCCGCTCGTGCGGCAAGAAGGGGGGTGAGGGAGGCGTTCGGGATCAATAAGGCCACGCTGCCACTCGTCATTCATCTCAATCTTGTCTCCTTCACTCATTTATTCCAGTTTCATTCCATTTTGTTTAAAAGAATTTCAAATCAAATTAGATACACTCATTCGAAATATTTGACTCAATGTTCCCATAATTCCATATATTTTTTGAATATAAATCATAATCCATTTGTTATTTTATAAGGTGCATTAAATTATATAAGGTGTTAACCACTATCTATGTGTTACTATTAATTACTAATATAAAGATTGCAGTGCTTGAATATCTCCTTGTAAAAGAGGGGCATTGGTTTTTTTCGAAGTCAAAATTTTATATTTTGGTCAAGTTTATGAAAACAACAATATCATAATACTACATAAATAAAATATTAAAATGTATTTAATGATGGAGGTAATGATACTGATTTTGTACCCTAGATGTTATTATTAGTTTCAACAAACTTGGACAAAGATAAAACAGTTTGATTTTCTTTTCTTCAAAATTACACATCTTAGGAAGCGTGGATCAACTTTCACATATTTCATCAATTTTAGTAAAGTTATTCCTGCTTCATTCGATGTTCAAAAGTATTCTGACCGTGTTCAGTTGCTACAGTCTTCTTTCAATGGATTTCAGAAGCATTCCACAGACAATTCACGTAAACTGAATATCACATTAATTTAACCGGCATGTCTCAGTGGAATTTCAGAACTACTTCAATGATATTCGAGAGACATTTCACCGACGAACTCAGACTGAACCAGGGGTTTTTGTACAACCAAAATGAAATTTCAGAAATATTGCAAAATAACAAGAGTACAACCAAACTGTACGTCGGAAACCATCGTTGAAGTGTGGTGCTTGTATGTTCTGAACATGGTAACTAAAGAACTTCTCCAGATCAAACAAATATCATTAGAGTCCGTCTATGTCACATCTAGATGTGAGATATTATCTCACATCTAACATGACATTATCTTAGTTATTTTTTTGTTTGTTGTCTTCCATTTTTGTTGTTGTCCAGCCTAGCGTAATTTTTGTTTTTAGAGAATCACCCAGCATGACTAAAACAGAGGGCCGCTCAGAGCATGCTCGCATGGGCTAGGCTTACCGCTGCCGCTGCTCCCTTGCTAATGCTGCTAGCCGTCGTACTAGTACAAACGACAGCTCGCGTCCCTTCGTGTTGTTGCTGCTAGTTGTACTACTAAACTCGCGTTTTTTTGTGTTGTTGTTGCTAGTCGTACTACAACGCTACACTACACGATAGCTCGCATCCTTCTCTTCTTACGACGGAGATAATCTCTCTAGTACATTAGTTTTATTTCCAATAAACATGTGAGAGATGAACACATTTTGATTTTTTAAATAATAAACAGGAATAATTTTAGAATAATGAACAAATTTATGAATTTTGGAACATTTATTAAATCTTGTAAATTTATAAAAAAAGACAAAATAATCTGAAAAAATGAAAAAAATGATATCAACTCTTGAAAATGGAAAAAATTAAAAGGAGAGAAAAACCAATAAATAAAAAAATAAAAAAAATAAAAAACAAAAAATATGAAGAAAACAAAACAGAAAACATATCCTAGCTACTTGGGCCGGCTCATCTGCGGTTTGTTGCTGTCGAGCGTGGACTTGCAACTGGGACAAAAAAATGTCGGACCCCCAATGGCAAGTCGAGGGTGGACTCGCAATTGGGACTAAAAAAGGTCAGCCCCTAGTTGCATTTTCTGTTTAGACTTGCAACTGAGACGACAAAGGTTAGGCCCCGGTTGCGAGTCAAGGGTGGACTTGCAACTGGGACAAGAAAAGATCGAGCCCCAGCTGCGAGTCGGCGGTGGACTTGCGACTAAACACAAAAATGTCGGGCCCCAGTTGCGAATCGGGAGTGGACTTGCAATTGGGAGTAAACAACTCGGGCTGCAGCTGCGAGTCGAGGGTGGACTTGCAACTCAAACAAAAAGGTTGGACCCTAGTTGCGAGTTGATGGTGAACTTACAACTCGGACAAAAAAAGTTTGGCCCCAGTTGCAAGTCAAAGGTGGACTTGCAACTCGAACAAAACAGGTCGGGTCTGAGTTACGAGTCGAGGGTGGACTTGCAACTTGGACAAAAGAAAAGTCTCCCCTATTTGTGAGTCGAGAGTGGACCTGGAACTAGGACAAAAAAGGTTGGACCCCGAATTGAGGTTGGACTTTCAATAGTGATAAAAAAAAGGTCGGACCTCAGTTGCAAGTTGAGGGGGGACTTGCAATTAGGAGGGAAAAATCACGTGTCCGAGTTGCAAGTCGATAGTGAAATTGCATCCCGAAAAATATGTCGGGCCTAGTTGCGACTCGAGGGCATACTTGCAACTTAGACAAAAAAGGGTCGGACCCCTAGTTGCGAGTTGAGGATGGACTTGCAACTTGGACAAAAAAGGTCAGGTCCAAGTTACGGGTTGAGGGGGTTGCAACTGGGACAAAAAAAGGTCGAGCCCTAATTGCCAGTCAAGGATGGGCTTGCAACTAGGGGAAAAGGTTGAGCCCCAATTGCGAGTCGACGGTAGACTTGCAACTGGGACAAAAAATGTGAAGTCCCAGTTGCAAGTCAAGAACATACTTGCAACTAGGACAAAAGATGGTCGGCCCTAGTTGCGAGTCGAGAGTGGACTTGCAACTGGGACAAAATGACCAGGTTCTAGTTGCGAGTCGAGGGTGGGCTTGCAACTTGGACAAAAAATGGTCAAGCGCCAATTGCGAGTCGAGGGGACAAAAGCGAAGCCTAACATGCCTAGGCCAACAATAAGATACACAAAAAACAAATAGCGACAAGCAAGACAGAAGATAGAGCGCTTGGAATTGGGAAAAGTATGAGCCTAGTTGCGAGTCGAGGGTGGACTTGCACCTGGGACAACTACGAAATTACGACCCTGTCAAGGATGGACCTATAACTGGGATGCAAAATAAAACACAGGCAAAATAACAAGGGTCAAAGGTCGGTCAGTGAGAAGATGGGGATAAGCTTCATCGTCGAACCCCTAAACGATGTCATATATGGGTCCATATGGAAAGAAACGCGAGAACATGATGTCACAAAACAAACGGGACAAGAGGACGCGTGGCAAAAAATTGACGAGTGGGCACGGACGTGCATGTTTTGTTTGTACGAACATTAAGACAAACAAATCAGACAGCTATAGACCTAGACGAGCTAAACATTCATCTACATTGCTTTTAGCAAATCTGAAACAAAAAATCTAGCTACACGGTCAAACCAAAAATAAAACAAAAAAAGGGAATAAAAAGACATGTGACCCTCCAAAAAACCCTAAGCCCACACAGAAAAAACCAATACACAAAACATAATAACGGTCTACTAAAAAATATCATATCTTGTCTCACTGCTTTACGAGGGATAAACAGAAAACACGACACAACGACAACAAGCACGACTCAGAAACACATGTACCTAACAGTATATGAGTTGGGTAAAACATTGTTAACTCTCATTTAGATGAGAATTAGCAAACAAAACCGAAACAAGAGCCTAGACCACGCGGCAAAAATGGCCTAACAAAAGATGCATGCGCGAACATGTCGACAAGTAGACACCAATCACACGACGCGACACATAGCACGCATGACAAAAATAACCAGCATCAGGATTTGCATGACATTCAAAGCGAACATATGACAAAGTGAAAACAATTCATGAATTTTAAACTAACAAATAAAGAAAGAAAGGGGAAAATGAAAAAAAGGAGAAAATAAAAATAAAAATAAAAATAAAAACCACGAATTTAAAACTAATTCGCAATTGAAAACAAATAATGAAATAGAAAAAACAAAACAAAAACAAAATAAAACAGAAACAAACAAAAAGACAAATACTGAGAGTCAAATGAAAGTTTACAAAAATGAGAAGAACTAGAGTTGAGTCGTTTCACAGACTTGTGAAAAGAAAATAGAAAAACACAGCCGATGGTGAAAAAAAACTGAGGCCCACTAGATCAGAGGCATGTGAGTAGACTATAGACAAAAAATGGCCTGCCAGCCCAATATCACCAAAGAAACACGACAACGGCCCGACCTGGCACTAGCAACAACCTGGACATGAGCTACGCGCAAGACGAGGCTCAACGAGCGAGCGCACTAGCCACACCATCACGTTTTGCACAAATATTAAAGACAGGTGATCCAACGACTCTAGACTTAGATGTGAGATAGTTATTTCACATCTAGATGTGAAATAGCAAATCTGATATCATTATCCAGACTCGTAACCTCGCCAAAATTGAACCAAAAGCATTCGACCCGAGACTCGAACACTGGTAGGCTGGCAGCGAACTCCCGCGCCTTGCCAACTGAGCTATGCTCCGTTCTCCATACAGATGAAGATGAATGCACCGGCAGACACGGTGGGCATACAATACTAAGAAGACTAGGCCCGTAAGGGTTCGATTTTTCTGGTTTTTTCAGAATTTTTTTTACCCCTACCGGTTGAGCGACACGTGTGCATGGTGGTTTCCTATGAAGTGTTGATCGCTCTCCTGGTCTGTGCCTATTTTTTAGAGGTGCATTAGTATGGGCTGATTGTATGGGCTTTTTTGTCTCATGTGGAAAAGTAACTTGATTTGATGGGCTGATTTTGTCTCATGTGAAAAGATAGGTTGAGTGCATGGGCTGATTTTGTTTCATGTGAGAAAAATATAATGACTGTATGGGCGGCTTTTGTTTTGTGTGCTGCATGACCATGCATGCATGCATCTGTCCATGTTTGCTTTTATTTTGTGTGCTGTATGGCCATGCATGCATGCATCTGTCCACGTTGCATGTTGGGGTTCCACCTTTGCACACGTGTGTGTGTTCTGGGTTCTTCTTTGCTTGCCTATAAATAGCTGCTTGCTATGTTCTTCTCTCATGGGTACCTCTTGTGTGTTTGCTCTCTATTATGATCTGTGTTGTTGCATATAGTTCTCGGTGCGTTTCTTGGACGTCCTTGGGCTTCTCTTCTTCCGTTGGTGCTCCTGATGGGAGGTTGGCTACTGAGGATAGTACTAATCCGGGTGAGTATTGTTTTTTCGGGCTATGATTTGCTGATTTTTTTAGTCTTTTTTATTGTGTTGATGATGCTGTGTGATTTTAGGTTTGAGGGCTGATGAGGCGCGGTGGGGATGCCAGGAACAAGATATTCGTCATGAGAGACATCCTCTAGATTCATTGTTTGGTGGGTATTTGGCATGTTTTTTTTGTTATTGTTGTTTGTCCGCATTCTTGTTTTATATATCCTTTTGCTTTAATTTTCTCTAATATTTCTTGCTGATTTATTGATTTTTGCGGTTGGAAGGAATGTTCGGCCTGCGCTTGAAGAATTGGTTGATCCTTAAGGGTTTGATTTTTCTTGGTTTTTTGAAACTTTTTACCCCTGCTGATTGAACGACGCATGTGCACGGTGGCTTCCCAGGATGTGGTCAATCTCTTGTTTGGTCTTTTAAGCACATTTTGTTTACTGCTGGATGGAGGTTGTGGGCTCTCCTAGAAGGTTCCGAATTCAGCAGAATCAGCTTGCATGTACGTGTTTCTTCTAGAGGTTGTATGGGCTGATTTTGTCTCATGTGAAAAAAACAGTTTGACTGCATGCATGCATGTGGTCACGTTTGCCAGTTTGGAGTTCCTTCTCTATTCCATCGCTGCACACGTTGTGTTCTGGGTTCTTCCGGTGTGTTTCATTTTTTTTCCTCTCCCCTTTTGCCTTCCTATAAGTAGTTCTTTGCTCCTTCTCTCCTGTGTACTTGTGTGTGTGCTCTTTGGTATGGTTCGTGCTGTTGCACATGCTTCCGATATGTTCGTTCAACGTCCTTGGTCTTCTCTTCTTCGGTTGGTGCTTCTGACGGGGGGTTGACTGCTGCGGGTGCTTCTACTCCTGGTGAGTATTGTTCTTTATGGACTATGATTTGTTGATTTTTGTAGTCTTTTTTATTGTCTTCATGGTGATGTGTGTCTTTAGGTTTGAGGGCTGATGAGGCACGATGGCGAGACCCAGGAATGACAAGATATTCGCAGTGGGAAACGTTATGTAGATCCACCATTTGGTGGGTGTTTGGCATGCGGTTATGTTTTAGTATTATTCTTGATATTTGTTTGGATTTTTTTAACCTTCTTTAGCTTTAGTTTTTTCTAATCTTTCTAGCCAATTTATTGATTCTTGCAGTTGGAAGGAATGTTGGGCCTGCGCTAGAAGAATTGATTGATCCTTGTTTTGTTGCTGTTAGAGTTGCATCTGACGTGGAAGTTTTTTATCGTCCGAATTTCACTACTGGTTGGTTGTCTGGTTCCTCGCATGGACCAACTCCTTCTGGTGTGTTTATCTTTTTGCACTTCTTACTAATTATTTATATGGTTCGATGTGCTTGCCTCATTTTATATTTTGTCTGTTTGCTTTGTATAGTTCTTCCTACGCCTGTTGTTAGTCGGGTTGATGCTGCCCAAAGAACAATATATCATACCCTGTGATGAACTGAGTGAAATCTAATTCTTGGTGTCTCCACTTTCCTAATTTCAGGCTCACGCCCAGTATGGTGGGTGTGTGGTGGCCGTTGCAGTCGTACGTCCCCGTGATAATTTCTTAATTTTAGGTTCACGACCAGTATGGTGGGTGCATGGTGGCCGTTGCGGTTGCCCCCTGATCGTGGCTGGTGTGAGGAACTGGTGTAAGAATTGCTCATCTCAACTACCAGTACATAGAAAATTGCGTAGGCCTCTCATGATTTAGTGTACAACAATTGCCATTATATCAAGATTTGAGTCATTGTTGACAGAAGGTTTGGAAGCGAGATGATATTGACCGACGGGTTAGTTTTGTCAAGCAGAAAACATTTGTCTCATTTTTGGTAATGTTCTGTAGGCTTATAATCCTAGACATGCTGATTATGAGGTTTCACTTAAATATTATTTCAGTCTTGTAGCAAGTTTACACGATTTTACTCCCTAAATAAAAGGTTACCCAAATTTTATCGTACTTGAGTTTTTAGGCTTTTGCTAATGTCTTGCAGGTCTCAGGTGAAATTTGCATGGAGTCTTTCACAGGAGAGCAAACACTGCCACTGTCGAGGCAAAGTTGCGAATGTGACGTGCCTTGACTTCCTAACCTTTTTACTATTTCTTGTAGATCCTTAATTATTTTGGCAAACGAATGAGGTTGTGGTTATTTTTATTTTTGTATAGACTTATAGATCTTACTGGAGGGTTTTTTGGGGGGAATTATTCGAGGTTTTTCTCAAAAGCTTATATATGTATTTCGACAGGGACAATGGTCTTATTTTGGTATTAATTGATGCATGTCTATTGTATATAATATAAGCGTTCTGCTTATTTATCATTTTCCGTCTCATGCTAATAGCCAATACAGTTTAGGCATTGGAGAAAGGAAATCGACCACTAGATGTAGGTTATATTATCACAATATATCCATTGAGTTATTATACCAGCTTGGATCCTCTTAAGTTGCATAACCTACACTAACATGCATGTCCACATAAAAAGATCATGAGCTCTAACCGGATTTGATCGATTCTAAAATAGTTTGTTAAGCTGAGAACTTATTTACTTGATTTTTCTGTTTGTTGTTGTTGTAAACTAATAATAGTGTTTCGCCACTGCTCTATTCTAATGAAAGCTGAGATGCCATCATTTTCAGTATTAGTTTCACATGATGCACCCATTTCTGTCTGTTCCTATCAGTGATCAGAATTTTGAGCTACAAACTGGATACAAAATGACACTGAGTTGTAAAATTACCCAGTATTGCTACTACACCTAGAAAGCAAGACAGTTGATGGTGGCAAGAAGCCATGAACCATCAATGTGCTATTACTGAAGAAGATGATATCTATTTGGATAAGTTTAGAGGTAAAATGTTCATATTCTATTAAATGTTTATCGCCAGAACATTTTTTTTGTCAAGAGATGAGCTGACTATGTACGTGGACGACCTTGAAATACCTATATGATTATTCTTTAAATAAATTCCTGATGATTATTCAGCATAAATAAAGCCACGCTGTCATTTTAACACAAGAAGCAAGCATCGTTCCATAATAGAAATAGCTACTGTTTGTGCTGAGTAGCAAATTCAATGTTAGGGCCATCAAGAAAAGCAATCATCCATGCCGGTGAGATATACCTGTTCCTTATGACCCTGTGGACGTAGTAAACTCTTCCACCTTGTCGAAGCACCAACGGCCCAGCGCAAGCATGCCATAGCTCCCTGTATAATGCATCACTAGAACTCCCTGCACAAAGGATTCATCATGTGAACAAGGCATACAATTCGAGGGACCATTCACCTTAACTTGTAAGTACGTAGCAGATTTTAACTGATGATCATGAGTTAATTTAACCATAGCCATCTCCGTCGGCCAGCCCAAACGATACACTGCCAAAATTCAGGAGCAAGGCCGGTCTGCTCACCCCATGTGCAGCTTCACTGATGTTGGCCCACAGCACCACCAGAACGTAAGTGAGACCCTGAGAATCGTATAAGTCAGAGAAGGCGACGCGGGAGATGTATTCAATCAAATGTACTAGCTATCAACATGGAGGAACAAATCAAAGGCACCCCTGAAGCACTTACAGCTACAGAAGATCATACTCTGAATTTTGTCCCTGGAAACAAATCGACAGAACTAAAACTAATTTAGGCACCTTAGTTGAGAAACCACTGAACCGAATCGAGAAGGCTTTTATACCTTGAAGGCGTAGGCTTCAGCTTCAGACAGAGTCCTCTCCAGCTCGGCGCTCCGGCACCTCTGTGCAACCGCAACAATAACAGCAGCGCGTCAGCCCGATTTGATCTGCTCATCCACTGTTGGCGGGACCTTTTTTGTTTCTCTCACCTTGGAGGCGGCGGCAGAGGGAGAGGACGCGGGCCTGGTTACCTATGGTGCCCACGAGCGCGGCCGCCATGTCCACGACGGCGGCGCATTCATACAGGAACTCCATCTCCTCCTCTTCCGACGACGACAGTGTTCCCGTGTCGTGGTGAGGGGGTGTTGCTGTCGGGAGGAGCTCGCATAGGCAGGCCGGAGTGTCCGGCGATCGGCGGAAGGTGGCGGTAATCTGTCGCGGTGTGCTGTTTTTTACTGGCCTAGGATAGCTTACCAGACAACGCAACGGCGAGAGCAGAGGAGGTAGTGTGCAGCAGGGGGTGGGTGGACAGGTGGTGCGCAGAAGGGGGTGAGTGGACAGGTGGTGTTGGTGACTTGCTGCTACTAATTTATTTTGTTCTCTTCAGTGGTTTCTTCGGAAAATTCTCTTCATTTTATTGAGGGTTTGCTCTCTTTTTTTTTACTACTCGAACCGACGGTTCATCTGTTTGATCTATGGTATTTTAAACCATAAATTATATATATTTAGTGAGTATTTCTATTTAGTGGTAATACTTTGACCAATAGATACTAATATTTGCAACAACATGACATAGTAACAAGTAACCGCAAATATCCGAGCAATCTGCAAGAAACAACTCAAAATATATGTTCATGAATATGAATGTTGTACATAATCTTTAAATACCTGAATGATTAATTTAAAACCTCCCAGAGAGATAGGGCAGATAAATATATGAGTGAATTCATGATCCATACGTCTTGCATATAAGTTCCATATAACAGGTCCTGAATATGTACACAAACGTTCCTTAAATACATGAATTTTTGAATGGTATGGGAAAGTGCATGTGACATAAAAGTATAAAACATTAATATGAAGCATAGCCTAGATATATATATGTTTGAAGGGTAGTATTTAAATACCATTTTGAATTGCTTTTGATCGTTCATATATGTTCCATACAAAATGTATTCACTTCATCCAGATTCAGAGGACAAGAGGATCAATACTATAATATCAATATTAACAATCATCCCTTCCGATCAAATAGGTCGATACAAAACTCACAATTTCCATCAAACAAACAAACAAAAAAGTACTTTAAACATGCAAATCTATTCCCCTCGAATAAAAATAAGCAAACAACAACACCATTAACGAGATATTCATACGCTATACATTAACATACATTGTTATCTACAGGCGAGAGGTGTGGCGTGCCGCCTACCCTTACCTTATATGGACTACTTTGCAATGAATCAAGTCTTAGGAGGGCTTATCAAAAACTATACAAATAAAAATTAAATAGCTTATAGGTCCGTGTGGCGCGGCGTGCCGCCGCGCACTACCTGCTAGTACAACACATGATACCACCTAGTTCTGAGGGCTCCAGGGCACGCATTTGGGCGCAGAGCACTCCTTCTGGCAGGTTTCCCCGCACTGCTGCGCCAACCCGTACCGGCAGAGGTCGCAGTATCGGGTGGTGCAGGGGCTGACGCACGAAGCGCTAGGGTCGAAGTTGCACTCGTCGCAGCGGCCGGTGCAGTTGTTTGCTTTCTTGCAGCCCTCGATCACGTCCATCTTGCAGGAGTTGCATGCATACTCCATCCCGCCGCAGTAGCTGCTGCAGTTCGAGGCAATGGAGGCTTCACATGGCGAGTAGCACTGCGAAAAACAGTCGTTGCACGATATCGTTGGCCCAGGCCCAGGTCCCGGCGCTGGCGCCAGCGCCGGAGGTGGTGGTGTGGCTGTTGGCGGCGGTGGCGTTGCCGGCGCCTGAGGGCGACCGCAGCGCCCCAAAGAAGGCGCAACCAGCATGGCGAGAATGGCAGCGACGGCGGCTGCCTTGAGAGCCAGAGCGGCTGAACACGGAGCCATTAGGCTGTGCACGCAAGGCTAACTAAGTTTCCGAGGAAGATCTACACATTAGCAAGAGGACTGTGTACGCTGATGAAATGCGATGTCTTACTAGTGCACATACGACGCTATTTGTAGGCACCGAAGATTTGAATCGTGGGTATAACTTGTAGTACTATCTTGTACGAAATATATAGATGAAGCCCTGATCCAGCTTTTTTTTCGAAAAGGGGACTCCCCGGTCTCTGCATCAGAACGATGCATACGGCCACATTTATAGATAAAAAAGGTTTAACAAGGTCTTAATGTCTTGAAACAAATAAAAAACGGCAAGCTCACACAGGCCCACAACGCCAAGAACAAAAGGCCCAAAAGCCAGAACCGGCTGGCATGACAAAAGATAAGTAAACTAATCGCCTATCCTATTACATGACCGCCATCCAAACCGGTTGAAGATATTCCGCGCTACCATCTCCCATCGGACAGATCCAGTAACCAAACGCTCCCTGGCCTCCGTCGGAGTGAGTAAGGACCACATACGGATCAGCGCAGTAGCCCGGAATAAAACCTGAAAAAAGAATAGTTGTTGTTCTGTTAAAAGCCAAATAATTTCTGCAGTTTCAAATTGACCATAACAACACGCATACTCCTACACGAATGTGTCTAGCTGTTTCGGATTCTATCCCAACAAGTCACGTTCCAAATAACGTACTGACCGAATTCGGAGGAGTAATGTTAAAGGCAATTTGCACGGTGCGCCACAAAACTCTCACCAACGGGCAATCAAAAAAGAGGTGCTTGATAGTCTCGTCCCGATCACAAAAACTACACCTAGTAGACTCTGTCCAGTTGCACTTAACCAAATTATCCTTTGTTAAAATTACTTGCTTATGCACAAACCACATAAACACTTTAATCTTCAAAGGAACTTTGACTTTTCAAACATGTTTGAAACTAGGAATAATACTAGAGTTAATGACATCGATATACATCGACTTGACTGTGAACTCTCCAGACCTAGTAAGCTTCCAACACCGCTGATCGGGCTGATGAGCTAGCTGAACCTCCATCAGTCTAATCACCAAATGAAGCCATGCTTCCCACCGGTCGCCAACAAGCACCCTCCGAAACTGAATATTAAGGGGAATGGACTGCATAATCGTTGCAACAAGAGAATCACGACGCTGAGCAATACGATACAGGGACGGATACTGGAGCGCCAACGGCGTTTCACCAAGCCACGTATCCTCCCAGAAGCGAGTGGTGTTGCCATTACCGACAATAAACTTTGTTCTATTAAAGAAGGCAGCTTTGACTCTCATAAGCCCCTTCCAAAACGGCGAGTCAGTTGGTCTCACTGTCACCTGGGACAAAGTCTTGGACTGCAGATACTTACTACGGAGAATCTGCGCCCACGTTGCCTCAGTCTCAACTGACAACTTATACAGCCACTTACTGAGAAGACATCTGTTCTTGACTTCAAGATTCTCAATACCAAGGCTCTCCTGGTCCTTTGGTCGACAGATGATATCCCATTTGGTGAGTCGATATTTTCTCTTAAGTTCATCACTCTGCCAGAAGAATCGGGATCGATAGAAGTCCATCCTTTTCCTAACCCCAACTGGGACTTCAAAGAAGGATAAGAGAAACATAGGCATACTCGTGAGCACCGAATTAATAAGAATCAATCGGCCTCCATATAACATGAGTTTTCCTTTCCAGCAACTCAGTTTCTTCTCAAACTTATCCTCAATGCACTTCCACTCTCTGTTTGTTAGCTTACGATGGTGAATGGGTATACCTAGGTACGTAAAATGTAAAGCCCCCAATTCACATCCAAATAATTGCCTATAAGCCTCTTGTTCGTCCTTGGCTCTACCAAAGCAGAACAACTCGCTTTTATGAAAGTTAATCTTCAATCTAGTCAATTGTTTAAATAAGCATAACACCAACTTCATATTTCTCACTTTTGCCAAGTCGTGCTCCATAAAGATGATTGTATCATCAGAGTACTGCAGGATGGACACACCACCAACAACTAGATGAGGCACCAAGCCACCCACCTGACCGGCCTCCTTTGCCATACCTATCAAGATCGCCAACATATCAACCACAATGTTGAACAAGATAGGAGACATGGGATCACCTTGTCTCAGGCCCTTGTGTGTTTGGAAATAATGACCTATATCGGCATTCACTTTAATTCCAACACTCCCATTTTATGTGAAAGATTCTACCTAGCGTCGCCAAGCTTCATCAAAACCCTTCATGCGTAAGGCCTGTTGAAGGAACGGCCATTTGACTTTATCGTCCGCCTTCTCGAAATCCACCTTGAAAATAACTCCATCAAGTTTTTTCGTGTGAATCTCATGGAGCGTTTCATGAAGGACCACAACCCCTTCAAGGATGTTCCTGTCCGGCATGAAAGCACTTTGAGTAGGCTGCACCACAACATGCACAATCTGTGTGAGCCTAATCGTCTCGACCTTGGTAAATTTTTTGTTGGGGAACGTTGCAGAAAATTAAAAATTTTCCTACGGCTTCACCAAGATCCATCTATGAGTTCATCTAAGCAACGAGTAACGGGAGAGAGATAGCATCTACATACCACTTTTAGATCGCGTGCGGAAGCTCGCAAGGTGATGATGGAGTCGTACTCGAACGTGATTCAGATCACCGATGCCAAGTGCTGAACGGACAGCACCTCGCGTTCAACACACGTGACGGGACGAGCGACGTCTCCTCCTTCTTGATCCAGCAAGGGGAAGGAGAGGTTGAGGAAGACAGCTCCACCGGCAAAGACGACGGCGTGGTGATGGTGGAGAAGCAAGACTCGGCAGGCTTCGCCGAGCTCTTACGGAGGAGGAGATGTGTTGGGAGGGAGGGCTGCGCCTTGGGAGTTGGTATAGCAGCCCCCTCCTCCCCCTTTATATAGGCCCCCAGGTGGCGCCCTCGAGATCCAATCTCCGGGGGCGGCGACCAAGGGGTGGAGTGCCCCTGCCGGTGGGCGCCCACCCCTAGGGTTTCAACCCTAGGCGCAGGTGGGCCTGGGGTGCACCAGCCCCGTGGGCTGGTTCCTTCCCCTTGGCCCATGGGGCCCTCCGGATAGGTGGCCCCACCGGTGGACCCGGGACCCTTCCGGTGGTCCGTGATTTTACCGAAACCCCAAACTTTCCCGATGGTCAAACACCACTTCCTATATATTATTCTTTACCTCCGGACCCTTCCGAACTCCTCGTGACGTCCGGATCTCATCCGGACTCGAACAACATTCGTGGTCACATACTTGACTTCCTACTAACCCTAGCGCCACCGAACCTTAAGTGTGTAGACCCTACGGGTTCGGAGAGACGCAGACATGACCGAGACGACTCTCGGGCAATAACCAATAGCGGGTGCGGATATCCATGTTGGCTCCCACATGCTCCTCGATGATTTCACCGGTTGAACCACGATGTCGAGGATTCGATCAAACCCTCGTATGCAATTCCTTTGTCAATCGGATGCGTTATTTGCCCGAGACTCGATCGTCGGTATCCCAATACCTTGTTCAGTCTCGTTACAGCAAGTCACTTTACTCGCATCAGTAATGCATGATCCCGGCCAACACCTTGGTCACATTGAGCTCATTATGATGATGCATTACCGAGTGGGCCCAGAGATACCTCTCCGTCATACGGAGTGACAAATCGAGCCTCGATCCGTGTCAACCCAACAGATACTTTCGGAGATACCGTAATGCACCGTTATAGTCACCCGATACGTTGTGACGTTTGATACACCAAGGCACTCCTACGGTGGCGGGAGTTACACGATATCATGGTCGAAGGAAGAGATACTTGACATTGGCAAAGCTTCTAGCAAACGAACTATACGATCTTTTATGCTATGCTTATGATTGGGTCTTGTCCATCACATCATTCTCCTAATGATGTGATCCGTTATCAACGACATCTAATGTCCATAGTCGAAACCATGACTATCTATTGATCACAACGAGCTAGTCAACTAGAGGCTCACTAGGGACTCATTGGGTCTAAGTGTTCACACGTGTATTACGATTTCCGGATAATACGCTTATAGCATGAACAAATGACAATTATCATGAACATTGAAATATAATAATCCTTTTATTATTGCCTCTAGGGCATATTTCCAACAGTCTCCCACTTGCACTAGAGTCACCAATCTAGTTACATTGTGATGAATCGAACACCCATAGAGTTCTCGTGTTGATCATGTTTTGCACGAGAGAGAGTTTAGTCAACGGATCTGCGACATTCGGATCCGTGTGCACTTTGCAAATCTCTATGTCTCCATCTTGAACATTTTCACGATGGAGTTGAAACGACGCTTGATGTGCTCGGTCTTCTTGTGAAACACAGGCTCCTTGGCAAGGGCAATAGCTCCAGTGTTGTCACAGAAGAGTTTGATCGGCCCCGACGCATTGGGTATGACTCTAGGTCGGTGATGAACTCCTTCACCCAAATCGCTTCATGCGCTGCCTCCGAGGCTGCCATGTACTCCGCTTCACACGTAGATCCCGCCACGACGCTTCGCTTGCAGCTGCACCACCATCGCTCCACCATTCAACATATACACGATCCGATTTGTGACTTAGAGTCATCAGATCTGAGTCGAAGCTAGCGCCGACGTAACCCTTACGACGAGCTCTTCGTCTCCTCCATAAACGAAACATGTCCTTTGTCCTTTCGGTACTTCAGGATATTCTTGACCGCTGTCCAGTGTTCCTTGCGGGATTACTTTGGTATCTTGCAACCAAACTTACGGCAAGGTTTACATCGGTCGGTACACAGCATGGCATACATAATAGATCCTATGGCTGAAGCATAGGGATGACACTCATCTCTTCTTTATCTTTTGTCGTGGTCGGTGATCGAGCTGAGCTCAGTCTCACACCTTGTAACATAGGCAAGAACCCTTCTTGGACTGATCCATTTTGAACCTCTTCAAAATCTTATCAAGGTATGTGCTTTGTGAAAGACCTATGAGGCGCCTCGATCTATCTCTATAGATCTTGATTCCTAATATATAAGCAGCTTCTCCAAGGTCCTTCATTGAAAAACACTTGTTCAAGTAGGCCTTAATGCTGTCCAGGAGTTTCGTATGATTTCCCATCAAGAGTATGTCATCTACATATAATAGGAGAAATGCTACTGAGCTCCCACTCACTTTCTTGTAAACGCAGGCTTCTCCATAAGTCTGCATAACCCAAACGCTTTGATCATCTCATCAAAGCGAATGTTCCAACTCCGAGATGCTTGCACCAGTCCATAAATGGATCGCTGGAGCTTGCATACTTTGTTAGCGTTCGAGGATCGACAAAACCTTCCGCTGCATCATATACAGCTCTTCCTTAAGATGTCCGTTAAGGAATGCCGCTTTGACGCCCATCGCCATATCTCATAATCATAGTATGCGGCAATTGCTAACATGATTCGGACGGATTTTAGCTTCGCTACGGAGAGAATGTCTCGTCAGTAGTCAATCCCTTGAACTTGTCGATAACCCTTAGCGACAAGTCGAGCTTTATAGATGGTAACATTACCATCCGCGTCCGTCTTCTTCTTAAAAATCCATTTATTTTCTATCGCTCGCCGATCATCGGGCAAGTCTGTCAAAGTCCATACTTTGTTTTCATACATGGATTCTATCTCGGATTTCATGGCCTCAAGCCATTTGTTGGAATCCGGGCCCGCCATTGCTTCTTCATAGTTCAAGGTTCATTGTTGTCTAGCAACATGATTTCCATGACAGGTTGCCGTACCACTCAGTGCGGAACGTGTCCTCGTGGACCTTCAAGTTCAAGAGTAACTTGATCCGAAGTACCTTGATCATCATCAATGTTTTCCTCTTCAGTTGGTGTGGGCATCACAGGAACGGTTTCCTGCGCTGCACCACTTTCCCGTTCGAGAGGTAGTACTTCATCGAGTTCTACTTTCCTCCCACTTACTTCTTTCGAGAGAAACTCTTTCTCTAGAAAGCATCCGTTCTTGGCAACAAAGATCTTGCCTTCGGATCTTAAGTAGAAGGTATACCCGACAGTTTCCTTAGGGTATCCTATGAATACGCATTTTTCCGACTTGGGTTCGAGCTTTTCAGGTTGAAGTTTCTTGACATAAGCATCGCATCCCCAAACTTTTAGAAACGACAGCTTAGGTTTCTTCCCAAACCATAATTCATACGGTGTCGTCTCAACGGATTTAGACGGTGCCCTATTTAAAGTGAATGTAGCTGTCTCTAGAGCGTATCCCCAAAATGATAGCGGTAAATCGGTAAGAGACATCATAGACCGCACCATATCCAATAGAGTGCGACACGACGCTCGGACACACCGTTTATTTGAGGTGTTCCAGCGGCGTGAGTTGTGAAACGATTCCACATTTTCTTAAGTGTGTACCAAATTCGTGACTTAAGTATTCTCCCCACGATCCGATCAGAGGAACTTTATCTTACGGTCACGTTGATTCTCTACCTCACTCTGAAATTCCTTGAACTTTTCAAAGGTCTCAGACTTGTGTTTCATTAAGTAGACATACCCATATCTACTTAAGTCATCGGTGAGAGTGAGAACATAACGATATCCTCCATGAGCCTCAACGCCATTGGACCGCACACATCGGTATGTATGATTTCCAACAAGTTGGTTGCTCGCCCATTGTTCCGAGAACGGAGTCTTGGTCATTTTGCCTAAGAGGCAAGGTTCGCATGTGTCAAATGATTCATAATCAAGAGACTCTAAAAGTCCATCAGCATGGAGCTTCTTCATGCGCTTGACACCAATGTGACCAAGGCGGCAGTGCCACAAGTATGTGGGACTATCGTTATCAACTTTACATCTTTTGGCATCCACACTATGAACATGTGTAATATTACGCCGAGATTCATTAAGAATAAACCATTGACCATCGGAGCATGACCATAAAACATATCTCTCATATAAATCGAACAACCATTATTCTCAGACTTAAATGAGTAGCCATCTCGTATTAAACGAGATCCAGATACAATGTTCATGCTCAAACATGGCACTAAATAACAATTATTAAGGTTCAAAACTAATCCCGTGGGTAAATGTAGAGGTAGCGTGCCGACGGCGATCACATCGACCCTGGAACCATTCCCGACGCGCATCGTCACCTCGCCCTTCGCCGCCGGTCTCCGTTTATTCCGCAGCTCTGCTGTGAGTTACATATGTGAGCAACGGCACCGTATCAAATACCGGGAGTTACTACGAGTCTCGGTAAGGTACACATCAATTACATGTATATCAAATATACCTTTGGTGTTGCCGGCCTTCTTATCCGCTAAGTATTTGGGGCAGTTCCGCTTCAAATGACCCTTCCCTTGCAATAAAAGCACTCGGTCTCGTGCTTGGGTCCGTTCTTTGACTTCTTCCCGCAGCAAGCTTACGGGCGCCGCAACATCTTTGCCGTCCTTCTTGAAGTTCTTCTTACCCTTGCCCTTCTTGAACTTAGTGGTCTTATTGACCATCAACACTTGATGTTCTTTCTTGATTTCAGCCTCTGCTGACTTCAAAGATCGAGAACACTTCAGAATGGTCTTTACCATCCCCGCATGTTGTAGTTCATCACAAAGCTCTTATAGCTTGGTGGGAGCGATCGAGGATTCTGTCAATGACCGCCTCATCCGGGAGGTTAATGTTCAACTGGGTCATACGTGCGTGCAACCTGGACATCTTCGTGATGTGTTCACCTTGTAACTGTTCTCCTCCATCTTACAATCAGAGAACTTGTCGAGACATCATATCTCTCGACCGGGCATGAGCTTGGAAAACTAGTTTCAGCTCTTGAACATCTCATATGCTCCGTGATGCTCAAAACGCTTTTGGAGCCCGGTTCTAAGCTGTAGAGCATGCCGCACCGAACGAGGGAGTAATCATCAAGACGAGACTGCCAAGCGCTCATAACGCCTTGGTTCTTCGACGGAGCGGCACCTAGCGGTCCTTCTAGGACATATTGCTTCTGGCAGCTATGAGGATGATCCCGTGTTCGGACCCAAATCCGTATAGTTGCTGCCATCATCTTTCAGCTTGGTTTTCTAGGAACGCGTTGAAGTTCATGTTGACATTAGCGTTGGCCATTGATCTACAAGACATATTTGCAAAGGTTTTAGACTAAGTTCATGATAATAAAGTTCTTAATCAAAATTATGAACTCCCACTTAGATTAGACATCCTCTAGTCATCTAAGTGTTACACGATCCGAGTCGACTAGCCCGTGTCCGATCATCACGTGAGACGGACTAGTCATCATCGGTGAACATCTTCATGTTGATCGTATCTTCCATACGATTCGTGTTCGACCTTTCGGTCTCCGTGTTCCGAGGCCATGTCTGCACATGCTAGGCTCGTCAAGTTAACCCTAAGTGTTTTTTTGTGTAAAACTGTCTTACACCCGTTGTATGTGAACGTAAGAATCCATCACACCCGATCATCACGTGGTGCTTAGAAGTTTATTTAACCGTAGCAACGGTGCACGCTTAGGGAGAACACTTCTTGAAATTTTATAAGGGATCATCTTATTTACTACCGTCGTCCTAAGTAAACAAGATGCATAAACATAATAAACATCACATGCAATTATATAGTTGTGACATGATATGGCCAATATCATCAAGCTCCATTGATCTCCATCTTCGGGGCTCCATGATCATCTTGTCACCGGCTTGACACCATGATCTCCATCATCATGATCTCCATCATCGTGTCTTCATGAAGTTGTCACGCTAACGACTACTTCTACTTCTATGACTAACGATTTAGTAATGAAGTAAAGTAGTTTACATGGCGTTCTTCAATGACACGCAGGTCATACAAAAATAAAGACAACTCCTATGGCTCTCGCCGTTGTCATACTCATCGACATGCAAGTCGTGAATCCTATTACAAGAACATGATCTCATACATCACAATTCATCATTCATCACAACTTCGGCCATATCACATCACATGATCAATCGCTGCAAAAACAAGTTAGACGTCCTCTAGTTGTTGTTGCATCTTTTACGTGGCTGCGATTGGGTTCTAGCAAGAACGTTTTCTTACCTACGAATCACCACAACGTGATTTTGTCAACTTCTATTTACCCTTCATAAGGGCCTTGTTCATCGAATCCGCTCCAACTAAAGTGGAGAGACAGACACCCGCCAGCCACCTTATGCAACTAGTGCATGTCACCGGTGGAACCGGTCTCACGAAGCGCACGTGTAAGGTTGGTCCGGCCGCTTCATCCCACAATACCGCTGAGCAAGAAAAGACTAGTAGAGGCAAGTAATATGACAAGATCAACGCCCACAACAAATTGTGTTCTACTCGTGCATTAGAGAACTACGATAGACCTAGCTCGATACCTTTGTTGGGGAACGTTGCGAGAAAATTAAAATTTTTCCTACGGCTTCACCAAGATCCATCTATGAGTTCATCTAAGCAACGAGTAACGGGAGAGAGATAGCATCTACATACCACTTGTAGATCGCGTGCGGAAGCTCGCAAGGTGATGATGGAGTCGTACTCGAACGTGATTCAGATCACCGATGCCAAGTGCTGAACGGACAGCACCTCCGCGTTCAACACACGTACGGGACGAGCGACGTCTCCTCCTTCTTGATCCAGCAAGGGGAAGGAGAGGTTGAGGAAGACAGCTCCACCGGCAAAGACGACGGCGTGGTGATGGTGGAGAAGCAAGATCTCGGCGAGGCTTCACGAGCTCTACGGAGGAGGAGATGTGTTGGGAGGGAGGGCTGCGCCTTGGGAGTTGGTACAGCAGCCCCCTCCTCCCCCCTTTATATAGGCCCCTGGGTGGCGGCCCCTAGAGATCCAATCTCTGGGGGCGGCCAAGGGGGTGGAGTGCCCCCCTGCCGGTGGGCGCCCACCCCTAGGGTTTCAACCCTAGGCGCTAGGGGTGGGCCTGGGGCGCACCAGCCCCCGTGGGCTGGTTCCTTCCCCTTGGCCCATGGGGCCCTCCGGATAGGTGGCCCCCCACGGTGGACCTCGGGACCTTTCGGTGGTCCCGTGATTTTACCGAAACCCCAAACTTTCCCGATGGCAAACACCACTTCCTATATATTATTCTTTACCTCCGGACCCTTCCGAACTCCTTGTGACGTCAGGATCTCATCCGGACTCGAACAACATTCGTGGTCACATACTTGACTTCCTACTAACCCTAGCGCCACCGAACCTTAAGTGTGTAGACCCTACGGGTTCGGAGACACGCAGACATGACCGAGACGACTCTCGGGCAATAACCAGCAGCGGGTCCGGATATCCATGTTGGCTCCCACATGCTCCTCGATGATTTCACCGGTTGAACCACGATGTCGAGGATTCGATCAAACCCCGTATGCAATTCCTTTGTCAATCGGTGCGTTACTTGCCCGAGACTCGATCGTCGGTATCCCAATACCTTGTTCAGTCTCGTTACGCAAGTCACTTTACTCGCATCAGTAATGCATGATCCGTGGCCAACACCTTGGTCACATTGAGCTCATTATGATGATGCATTACCGAGTGGGCCCAGAGATACCTCTCCGTCATACGGAGTGACAAATCCGATCTCGATCCATGTCAACCCAACAGATACTTTCGGAGATACCGTAATGCACCTTTATAGTCACCCGCCACGTTGTGACGTTTGATACACCCAAGGCACACCTATGGTAACCGGGAGTTACACGATCTCATGGTCGAAGGAAGAGATACTTGACATTGGCAAAGCTTCTAGCAAACGAACTATACGATCTTTTTATGCTATGCTTATGATTGGGTCTTGTCCATCACATCATTCTCCTAATGATGTGATCCCGTTATCAACGACATCTAATGTCCATAGTCAGGAAACCATGACTATCTATTGATCACAACGAGCTAGTCAACTAGAGGCTCACTAGGGACTCATTGGGTCTAAGTGTTCACACGTGTATTACGATTTCCGGATAATACAGTTATAGCATGAACAAATGACAATTATCATGAACATTGAAATATAATAATCCTTTTATTATTGCCTCTAGGGCATATTTCCAACACTTTTTGCAACTAACATTGAGAAGACAGATGGGCCTGAATTGCTCGATTCTCACAACCTCTGTTTTCTTAGGAAGCAGGCTTATCGTATCAAAATTTAGCTGAAAAAGCTGAAGCCATCCCGAGAACAAATCATGGAACATCGGCAACAGGTCCCCTTTAATAATATGCCAGCACTTCTTATAAAACTCAGCCGGGAATCCATCCGGGCTGGGAGCCTTATTATTTTTCATCTGCAAAATGGCCTCGAACACCTCCTTTTCAGAAAAAGGAGCGGCTTCCACTAGTAGAAAAAGGGTCAAACGTGCAGCACATTAGTGCCGGTTTGTATTAGAGCCGGCACTAATGTATACATTAGTGCCGGTTCAAACGGATTTGCATTAATGCCGGTTCGTGTTGAACCTTTAGTACGGGTTCGTGGCACGAACCGGTACTAAAGGGGTGGTGGCAGGCTGGCGTCAGGCCGAGGCCCCACGATCACCTTTAGTACCGGTTCGTGGCATGAACTGGTACTAAAGTTAGACCTTTAGTACCGTTCGTGCTACTTAACCGGTACTAAAGGGTCGATTTATAGTGCCGGTTCGTGCCACAAACCGCACTATAGGGCAATTTTCGCATCCGATGGAAAAATGTAAAACGGCTATAACTTTTGCATACGATGTCGGGAAAAAACATATAATATATCAAAAAATTCAGCACAAAAATCCGCATCCGATGGAGACAGCCTACGGCCTATTTGGAATTATTTAGAATCCTCAAATTCCAAAAGGAAAAAAAGATATGGTCAAATAATTTCAGTTTTTTTATTCAAGAAGTATTAATGTTACTACATAATTATTCAAGAATATTAGTGTTACTAAATAATTATTTCAATTTTTGAAATTTTGGTCAAATCTGGTCAAACTATGGTCAAACTGTGGTCAAGCTATGGTCAAACTTATTCAAGAAATATTAGCTTTACTAAATAATTACTGTTTTTTAGAATAAGAGTTTCAAACTCAAACGGTGAAATGTGTGACTTCATGCTCAAGCTAAACTCTTGAGGGTTAATAGGATTAACATCTTACTATTGTCAGGAAAAAAACAAGTGCAGACTTGGGAACGAAGGAGAATAGAACCCGAAAGTTAAGCGTGCTCGGGCTAGAGTAGTGAGAGGGATGAGTGACCGGTCGGGAAGTTAGATGATTTGGAATGAGTGGTCCACACTTGAGCAATTAAGAGAGGTGATTAGAGACTAAATCATCAAATAATTCAGAAAAATTAAAAATCGAAAAAAAATCAATTTTTTTTCCAAAATTTTCAAAAAAAAAAATTCAAAAAAAACCCTTTAGTGCCGGTTGGTAACACGAACCGGTACTAAAGGCCCCCCATACCGGGGCGCGAGCTCATGCCACGTGGTGGCACTTTAGCGCCGGTTCGTGCCGAACCGGTACTAAAGGGGGGGGGGCTTTAGTGACCACCTTTTAGTGCCGGTTATGGAACCGGCACTAAAGGCCCTTACGAACCGGCGCTAAAGCTCCGTTTTCTACTAGTGTTCAACAGCAGTAAGTTGAGGCACATCCTCAACCCTAGACTCAGAGACACACATTTATCCTCTCGGGGTCCGAACAACTGCTTGTAATACTCAGTAATGTATAATTTAGGTTCTCCTGACCGATAATCGTTCCTTCATCTTGTTCAAGCTGAAAGATCCTCTTCTTCCTGTGTTTGTCATTGGCGATCATGTGCAAGAATTGAGTGTTCGCGTCCCCCTGGGCAACTCTTCGGACCTTGGCCTGCAGAGCCCACTTTAATTCTTCTTCACGAAGAAGTTCTTTCAGCCTCATCTCTGCGTCAAGCTTGGCATGAAGCTCTACGGCTGGCAGAACCGTGGTTTCTGCTTTTACATCTAAGGACTGAATAAGGGTAAGGAGCCGTTCCTTTTCAACCTTATAAATCCCGCTAAGATGCTTAGCCCACCCACGTAGGAAACTTCTCAGGTGCCTAATCTTATTCCGCCAGCGCTCAAGCGTAGTCCTACCTCATGCATCCTTAGCCCACTCTCTGGCTACGAGATCAAGGAAGCCTTCTCTATCAAACCAAGCAAGCTCGAACGAGAATAAGTTTTTGTTGCCCAGGTGGGAGGCCTCACCAGAGTCAAGAAATAAAGGCGTGTGGTCAGAAATACCACGAGAGAGTGCTTGAACTGTTACAAAGGGAAACTTCTGTTCCCATTCGACACTTGCCAGTACACGATCGAACTTTTCAAACGTTGGATTTGGCATCACGTTAGCCCAGGTGAACTTCCTACCCGAAAGCTCAATCTCTCTCAGGTCCAAGCTTTCAATGATAGTGTTAAACATGAACGACCATCTCCCGTCAAAGTTATCATTATTCTTCTCATCACGCCTCCTAATGATGTTAAAATCCCCCCCCCCACCAGGATTGGGAGCTGCTGAGAGCCGCAAACCCTAACTAGATCAGCCAAGAAATCCGGTTTGAATTCTGGCTGTGCGGCACCATAAACCGCCACCAGAGCCCAATCAAACCCATCAGCCTTCGACCGCACCCTGAACTTAACAGCAAAATCTCCCATGACCACACTTCGGACTTCGAGAGACTCGCATCTAACACCGAGTATGATCCCACCCGATCTTCCTCGCGGTGGCAGACAGTGCCAGTCAAAATCAATACCACCCGATAAAGTATTGAGAAATTGTGGCGACAAATTATCTCTACCAGTTTCCGACAAAGAAATAAAGTCCAACCTATGCTCGATAGACGCTTCTGCAAGAAACCTTCTTTTAGCCAAGTCTTTGAGACCTCTGCTATTCCAAAAGATTCCTTTTATATCTCGTCATGGAATCTTTTAGCCGTGCAGATCCTAGCACTCCTACGCACAGCGGACGTCGGGTAGATCTTCTGCTTCCATTTGCGTTTAGGACTGATCTTACTCTCCAGCCGGTCCTCACAACCAGGCTCAGGAGGTCTTACTACAGCATTCTCAAAACACTCATCCTCCTCCTCAGGCTCAGAGAGGGGATTAGCAAGATCCGCACAAAAATTATCCAACACCCGGACCCCAAAGCATCAATATCGGAATCATTCATGGGTTTGACCGCTGCTAAGTTACGGATCATTTCTAAAGCCCTCCCGGCCTCTAAATCCAGTATATCATTAACGGAATTTGAAATTTCACCATCATTACTACCTAGTGAAATTCCTGATTGGTTTGCATTATCAACAATCTCATCGTTCGGAAAATGCAAGATGGAATTAGAGGTATTAACCGACATACCAGTAGTGACCTCAACGTCAAGAAGCTTGGCCGCCCTCATGGCGCACTGCTGCTGTATATCGTCCACCTCCGGATGGTCCTGAAGACGGCAGCCCAACCGTCACCCCTCAAAAACCGGGTCCGGAATCCCGCCAAATGTTATCACCTCCTCCCAAATGATGTTGCCCGGAGAGGGGCCTCCTGCCTCACCCCGAACACTCAGCCGGTCCCCACGGCAGGGAGACGGCACTGAGCCGGTTGATGGGGTAACATGGGCTGCCTGTCCTAGCTCCCCACCCACCACAGCCCGCCGGCAAGAGGTCCTCACAGGCGCCAACGGAGGGCCGGCCACCCTAGATGCAGAAGGAGAAGAGGGCCCCGAGGCCACCTGCCCTGAGCCCCCTCCAGGGACCGGAACTGCCACCTGCAGCTCCGTCCTAGCGAGAGGAGAAGAGGGTGCCGAGGCCACCTGCCTCGGACCCCCTCCCGAAGATAAAGCCTCCATCACCCGAACCTCGTCCGGCGCGATAGGATAAGAGGGCGCCGAGGTCACCTGCCCCGAGCCCCCTTCATAACTCGGAACCACCACCTGCAGCTCCGTCCTCGCGACAGAAGAAGAGGGAGCCGAGAACACCAGCCCCGGACCCCCTCCCGAGGGAAGAACCTCCATGGCCGGACCCTTTGTCTGAGAAGGAACAACAACATGGGAAGGAGCCTCCTCCTCCTCTCCCCTGACCGAGGTCGGCGAAGTCCCAAGGACGGGACACGTAGCATCCTCAAAATCCAAAGCGGGTAACGTGTGCTCAAAAGCCTCGAAAGACTCCACTCGCTCACTCCACAGTCTCGGAGGTGCAGAAGCAGGCTCGAGAGACCCAAATCTCAGAGTGGTCATAGGCACCGAGGAGGGTGGAGCCGTCCCGCCCTCGGTCGTCTGAGAAACAGACCCCTGTCCCTTGGAAAACTCTCGTCCAGGATCAGCGACCGAATTCTCCTTTGCCCGCGCCGTCATCACCCTCGTGCATATCAACATCAGTCTCGGTAGCTGCCTCGGCGAACAGGCTCTCATCCTCAAACTCAATCCCAAGGTTCTAAATCTGGCCTCGATATGACCACTTGACCACATCAGGCACGAACTCAATGTCCAAAATACTAAGCAGTAGACGATCTACCCCATGAGCTCTAGTGAAGGCCATATCCACTCGCTCAGTTTTTCCCACCATGATGCCCAAGCTAGCAACGACCCTAGCATCCTGCATAGGCTTCGAAGGAGCCCCAGAAAAATGCAGCCAAGCCTGGGTAAGAGGCTTACCCTGAGGCTCCACCAACTTCCACTGATGGAACTCGAGGATACCATCTGTACCTGGCACTTTGCACATCCCAAAACTCAGCAGCCTCTGCAAATCCTCCACCGACGGGAACTCAACCCTAAACAAGTTTGCCTCGAGATTGACAAGCTCCCAATGGAAGGCCCCTGGAGCTACCTCCCGGAGCCGCTGCACAATCTGTGTCTCAGAGACATCTCCTCTGGTCACTTTGAAAATCCTAGTGGTCATACTCTGAGCCTCATCGGGAGCCTCCCTCTCATTCGGAGACTCAAAGAACGTGAGTTCAGCATAGTACACTCCATACATCATAAGAGACGGTGCTTGATCCCTCAAAAGCGGACATTCCCCCAAGTCATGGGCTGGTTTGCCACAAGTATCACATAAAATAGCCAAACACTCAGCTATAAAATGGCCCTTCTCGCCACAACGATAGCATAACATTTTTTCCTTCTTGCGCGCCCACTTGGACGCCCTGTCCGAATCAGTCCTGTCTGACGCCACCACAGACACAGACCCCAAGCCTACATTCCCAGGAACCTCGACATCAGCGAGTGCTGTCACCGCCTCCATAGCCTGGCCAAACAACCCAGACTCCTCGGCAGCCCCGCCAGCGGCCGTCTGCTCGACCACAACGATCGGATGAGGCTGTCGTGGACGATACCGGCCACCTCGACCGCCTCGGCCACCATGATGACCATGGAAACCACCGCGGTGTCAATTTCCCGGGCCTGACGCCCCCTCAACAAAGCCTCCCGTAGGACCCATGAAAGGCCTCTCAGCCGAACCATCGCTCTGCCAGGCATACCCCCAACCACCACCCGTGGAAGTGCTAGCATCCGACGCTCCAACTATGAAGTGGTGCAAGATGAAGCCGATGAGTTTGCAACGAAAGAAGATGAAGAACCTCGTGAGCTCTTTCGAAGAGTAACCAAACTCGCGGTCTCACTCCGAGATCATGGAAGCAAGGACACGGATGACAATTGGATCAAGCGCAAGTTCCTCAAGGCCATGATGCCCTACAACAAGGCCATGTCCTCCGTCATTCGTCAAAGACCGGACTTCCACTCCATGACCTCAAGTGAAGTGTTGGATGAGTTCCTTGCAATGAGCATCTTGGACAAGACCACCGACAATGAAGTGCTCCATTCTCAAAGGGCAAAGAAGACCAATCTTGCTTTTAAGGCCAAGGTCATCATGGAAGAAGAGGAATAAGTGGAATATGAGGAGAGCAATCCCAAAGACACCAAGTATGATTATCATGAGCACATGGCCCTTGCTTCAAGACAATTTTGGAGCAAGAAGAATACAAGACCCAACTTCAACAAGAACAACTCAAGTGGCGTCAAGGGCAAGCAACGAGTTAGAACTTGCTTCAACTGTGGCAATGTGAGCCATTTCGCTATGGATTGTCCTTACGAGAAGCGGAAGACAATGGTGGCAAATTCATCCGAAAAGACAAAGCCAAGTCCTTCCCCAACAAGAACAACTTCGCCAAGAAGACTCCAACTCGTGGGTTGGTGGTTCAAGAAGAATACCAAGAGGATGACGATGATGATGAAAGTGGAGAAGCAATGGCCATGGCATCCGTTTCCATTGCTACTACTCCCCCGGTGTCTCTCTTTGATTCACCCAATGAAAACATCACCGCCAAGTGCCTCATGGCTAAAGCTTGAAACAAGGTAACCCCCAACATCACAACCACCATCATTACTAATCCCTCCTTGGAGGATTGCATTGATGAACATGTTGAGTCTAATGAGGAAGTGAATGAATTTGAGTCTTTTATGAGTAAGCTCAAGGGTAAGTCCAAGAAGCACTTTGTTGCTCTCTTGGAACAACTTGGTGAGGCCAATGACATGATCGAGGCTCACGAAGAAACCATCTCTAAGATGGAAAGTCATAGTCATGACTATGCCGATGAGATATCAGATCTCTCTAATTCTCTCGAGGAAGAGCGTGTGCATCGTTTGACTTTTGAGGAGTCACACAATGATGACCATGCTAAGTTAAAGAAAGATCTTGATCATGCTCTTGTCGTGTCTCGTGTGCTAACTTCCGAGAAGGCTAAGCTTGGGGTTGATCATGCTAGACTCAAGGAGGAGTTTGAGATACTTGACAAGGCCCACAAGGTCTTGAAGGGTGCTCACGCTAACCTCAAGGAGTCTCATGCTCAACTCTAAGTTAAGCTAATCAAGGAAAAGGCCACCTTTCCTCATATGTATTAATTGACAATGCATGTGCTACTAACCCGTGTTGTGAGCATGTGCATCTTGTGGAGGAGAATGCCAAGTTGAAGGATCAACTTGAGAAAGGCCTTGTGACATGCATTCAAGGTGAGAAGAACCTCAACGACCTTTTGAGCAATCAAAAGGAAGTTGTGGCCAAGGAAGGAATTGGGTTTGCACCCAAGTCCAAGAGCAAGAAGAAGAAGAACAACAAGACCAAACGTCCTCCTCCTCTCAAGCAAACGTTTGTGAAAGAGGGAGAGGGTGCTCCTAAGGAGAAGAAGGAAAAGTGAAGGAGTTGATGTCCAAAAGGGCAAAAGCATTTCTCAAACAAAGCCGGTGACTTTAACCCGTCATATGTGTTGTGCCGTGCTAGTGATGGACATGTCTTTGCTAAATTTGTTGGTTCTCCTTTTGAGTACATTGAATGGTCTATTTCGGTTCCCAAGACCCTTGTTACTAACATCAAAGGACCCATTACTAAATGGGTACCTAAAACCAAGCATTGATCTCTTGTAGGTGTTTGCTTCGGTGGGGATCATGGTTGCTCGATAGTGGAGCAACAAATCATATGACCGGGAGCAAGGACTTGGTGGTGGACGTGCAAGAGATTCCATCTATGCCCACCAATGTCGAGTGGGGTGATGCATCACATTCTAAGGTATTGGGTCTCGGCAAGGGTGTCATTTCTCATGATCTAACGATCGAGAAAGTCATGCTTGTTGAGTCCCTTGCATACAATTTACTTTCCGTTCATCAACTTGCACTCATGGGTTTTGCTACCTTCTTTGACATTGATACCATGGCCCTCTTGTGGAGCAAGACTCTTAAAGTAGCCTTTGTTGGGCATGTTGAGAACGGTCTCTATGTGATTAACTTTTCGGAGCGACCCACTAAGACCGCGACATGCCTAATGGCTAAAGTTGACGTGGGATGGCTTTGGCATCGCCGTTTAGCCCACGTCAATATGAGATCTTTGCAAAGTCTTCTCAAGGGGGACCATGTTCGTGGACTAACAAATGTTAGTTTTGCCAAAGATCGTGCTTGCAAAGGCTTGTATCAAGGAAAGCTTCATGAAAGGCTCACCCTCCATCAACCATCATCTACTCAAGAGACCCTTGGAGCTCCTTCACATGGATCTCTTTGGGCCTCCATCTTTTGATAGTCTTGGAGGAAGAAAGTATTGCTTGGTGATTGTGGATGACTACTCAAGATACACTTGGGTATACTTCTTCAAGAGGAAGAGTGAGACTCAACAAACAGTCATCGACTTTGCAAATGAAGCTCAACGCCAACACAATGCAAAGATCTTGACAATAAGACGTGACAACGGCACTGAGTTCAAGAACTACACCTTGGATGAGTTTCTTAGTGATGAGGGGATCAAGCACCAATATGCTGCTCCATACACCCCTCAACAAAATGGTGTTGCAGAGAGGAAGAACCAGACGTTGATGGATGCGGCTAGGACCTTGATGGCGGAGTTCAAGTCTCCATACAACTTTTGGGCCGAAGCCATCAACACCGCATGTCATGCATCCAATCGGCTCTATCTTCGCAAAGGCTTGAACAAGACTCCTTATGAGATACTCACCAGCAACAAGCCCAACCTCAAGTACTTCCGGGTGTTCGGTTGTAAGTGTTTCATTCTCAAGAAAGGTGTTCGTTTGTCTAAATTTGAGGCTAGAGCTCATGAGGACATATTTTTTGGTTATGCTACAAACTCTCATGCTTACCGTGTTCTCAACAAGTCCACCGGACTCATTGAGGAGACGTGTAACATGGAGTTTGACGAAAATAACGGCTCCCAAGTGGAGCAAAGTGGTACTTGTGATGTAGGTGATGAAATTCCTCCCCAAGCCATAAGAAGAATGGGTATTGGTCAAATCCTACCCATTGAGGAACCCCTTGGTCGAAGGAGAAGGACAATGCTCCACTCAAGTGGAGCCATCACCTCCCAAGACCCACACGCTCAAGAACAAAGTGAAGGCCCTCATCCTCGTGAACAAGACCAAGGGCAAGATCAACCTCAAGATGGTGGTGAACCTCTAAATGATGCCCAAGGTCAAGTTCTCCCCCTCGAGCAAGTTCAAGATCATGAGCAAGCTCAAGATCAAGAACAAGCTCATGACGGCGCTCAAGATGATCAAGTTATCCCTCCTCCTTCCACACCCGAGGAGGAATTAGAGCGTCATGCCGCAAATATTGCTTCCAAGCTCACCACCCAAGGCCATCTCATGGAAAACGTGGTTGGAAGCCTAAGAAAGGGGGTAAGCACTCGTGGAAAATTAGCAAACTATTGTGAACATCACGCGTTTGTCTCTTGTGTTGAACCCCAAAAGGTCTATGAGGCGCTCGAAGACTCGGATTGGCTCAATGCCATGCATGAAGAACTCAACAACTTCGAGTACAACAAGGTGTGGAGATTGGTGCCAAGACCATCGGGAACCACAACGTCATTGGAACCAAGTGGATCTTCAAGAACAAGCAAGATGCTCATGGG
Source organism: Aegilops speltoides (assembly GCA_021437245.1). Classification (NCBI taxonomy): domain Eukaryota; kingdom Viridiplantae; phylum Streptophyta; class Magnoliopsida; order Poales; family Poaceae; genus Aegilops; species Aegilops speltoides. The sequence goes on along the minus strand of CM038147.1, from coordinate 78,717,553 downwards.
AACATCATTCGCAACAAGGCAAGATTGGTAGCACAAGGCTACTCCCAAGTCGAGGGTATCGACTACGGTGAAACCTTTGCTCCTGTTGCTCGCCTTGAATCCATTCGCTTGTTGATTGCTTATGCTTCCCATCACAACTTTAAGTTGCAACAAATGGATGTGAAAAGTGCTTTTCTTAATGGTCCTATTAATGAGTTGGTCTATGTCAAGCAACCCCCGGTTCGAGGACCCCTACTTCTGGATCATGTGTATCAACTCGATAAGGCACTCTATGGCCTTAAACAAGCCCCACGTATGCGTGGTATGACCACCTTACCGAAGTTGCTACAAGATCGTGGATTTGAAGTAGGACAAATCGATCCCACTCTTTTTACTAAGAAGGTCAAAGGAGTTGTTTGTATGCCAACTATATGTTGATGATATTATCTTTGGTTCTCCTAACAAAGCTTTCAATGAGGAATTTGCCGCTCTCATGACCTCCAAGTTCAAGATGTCTTCGATGGGAGAGTTGAAGTTCTTCCTTGGTTTTGACATCAAAAAAAGAAGAGAAGGAACCTTCATCAACCAAGCCAAATACACTCAAGACATGCTTAAAAGATTCAAGCTAAGTGATGTCAAGCCGGCTACTACACCAATGCCTACCAAGTGCCAACTTGACATCGATCCCAATGGTAAAGCGGTGGATCAAAAGGTATATCTCTCCATGATTGGCTCCTTGCTTTACCTTTGTGCATCTAGACCGGATATCATGTTGAGTGTGGGGATGTGTGCACGGTTTCAAGCCGCACCGAAGGAAAGTCACTATGTGGCGGTCAAGCGAATCTTTCGATATTTGGCTCATACCCCAAACTTCGGCTTATGGTACCCAAGAGGAGCAAACTTCAAGCTTGAAGGTTTTACGGATTCCGATTGGGCGGGAGACAAAGTGGATTGGAAGTCCACTTCCGGAGGGTGCCAAGTTCTTGGTTCCTCTTTGGTAAGTTGGTCTTCCAAGAAGCAAAGTTGTGTATCTCTCTCGTCCACCGAAGTGGAATATGTGGCGGCCGGTAGTTGTTGTGCTCAACTCCTATGGATGAGGCAAACTTTAAAGGAGTACGGTGTCATTTTTGACAAAGTGCCTCTTTGGTGTGATAATGAATGTGCCATCAAGATTTCTCTCAACCCGGTGCAACACTTCAAGATGAAGCACATTGAGATTCGGTATCACTTCATCCGGGATCACATTAGGCGTGGGGAGATCGAGCTCAAGTATGTCAACACTCATGATAACCTTGCAGATATTTTCACGAAGCCCTTGGATGAAGCAAGATTTCGCGAGTTAAGGCATGAGCTAAATATCATTGATTTGAGCAATGTGACTTGAACCCGTGTACCCCCCACCACACTCAACTTGTTGTCTAGTTTAGGTGTAGGCATGGACATAGGGGGAGTGTTGTTCTCTCAATGAACTCTCCCTCCCCCCATTATGCATAAATCGATCACCTCTTTCACATTAGCCATTTTGATGGTACTTAAAGGCCAAAGACGAGTTTTGGTCATGGGCCCAAGGATAATTCTTCGCGGTGCCATACCATCCAACTCAAACATAGGTGGCTTCGGCCACCGCCCTCTCTCCTCGAGAGGCTTTGTCGCTTGGTGGTTTCTTGTTGTCTCTCTGCCTCTGGTTTGTGCGTGTTCTTGTGGTTTCTTGTGTGTAAAAAGTTTCCATGCAAAGGCTTTCTTCTCGTGTTGAAACTTGCGGTGACTTGAGTTCACGGTACTACCGCAGCCAGCTACGGTACTACCGCAGCCTGCCACGGTACTACCGCTTGCGGGAGCACGGTACTACCGTCACCACGTGGTAGTAATTTTTTTACTGTCGCCTGGTTGAGCGGTACTACCGCCTCGGTGCGGTACTTCCGCCCAAGCGGTACTACTGTGATGATACGCGGTACTACCGTGCCGGTTTGGGCGCGTGGGGATTAGGACGGGCAAGGGGATTTCTAACTCCCCATACCCATTCGCAGTTCTTCCCCCACATTGCCTCTTTCTCTCCCTCGCTCAAGAACGGAGCCAGCGTTCGTCGCCAGATCTCCTCCACCGGCTGCCCTCCCATGATTCCGTCTGGTGGGATCGTTCCCCACCACGTGCTCTTGCTATGGACCAAGTTTTTTCCCCAACTCCCTCTCCTTGTTGATTGTGTTTGGTGTTTCTGTAAGTGCATCTAGTGCCACCCCTAGTTGGTTTTGGAGTATGGACGACAAAGTTGGTTCAGGGACTAATGCGTTTGTGAGAATTGCAGGATAACGCAGGTAGTGTACCTCATTGATTCGATTTACCTACCGGAGATGACCCCTAAAAATGTATGAAGACATTGAAGACAATGGTGGTAAGAGAAGATATTCATATTGAAGACTATGACATGAGAAGACATTGCGTGAAGACTTTGGAGCGCGAAGACTGTGTGGTTTCGTTGTTTCCTTTTCTTCTTTGTTGAGTCATAGGAACCACCGTACTTTTAAGTGGGGTCCAAGTGAACTAAGTCAGAGTGACTGATGTGATGCTCAACTCAAATCCTATGTCTTCGAGCGAAGACAATGAGAGCAAATCTTATCCACAGCTGGATGAGTCAGCCTTGCTTGTAGCCCAAGTAAAGTTGCCGCGTGTGTTTGAAATCTGACCGTTGGAACACGTGTTAGTTCCTTAGTGACCCAGGATCATTTTGGACAAATCAGGTCGGGTTGCCTTGTGGCTATAAATAGCCCACCCCCTACACCATAAATTGGTGGCTGCTCAGAGTTTGTGCACGGCTTTTGTCGTTTGAGAGAAACCCACCTCGAAGCATTTGAGAGAGAAAGATCCTTGCGAGGACAAATACCAAACACCCAGAGCCAAAGAGTGTTAGGCATCATCAAATCTTTCATCTCATGTGACTCAAGACTTATTACACTTGAGGACTGTGAATCCTCCAAATTGTTAGGCGTCGCGTGCTCGAGCATCCAAGAGTCATTGTGGATTGCCGTGAACGAAGTCTGTGAAGGTTTGGAAGTCTCCCTTGAAGACTTACCAGAGTGATTGGGAGAGGACTGGGTGTCCTTAGCTCAAGGGGAATAAGGTGAAGACACGGTCTTCTGAGTTAAATCTCAGCCTCCCTAACCAGACATACAATTGTCACAGCAACTGGAACTGGTCCAACAAATCCTGTGTCTTCAACAAGCAACTGGTTCGATCCCTTCCAACCTTACTTAAGTTTGTCTTCGTGAAGTCATTGCCTATCTGTGTATCTGTTTGACTTCATTGCTTGACTACTATTGTTGATTGAGTTCACACTATCTTCCATCTTGATCCTTACTACCTAATTGCTATTAGTCCTGTACTTTCACATCATTACATACTTGACTATGGCTTGTTTAGGGTAGTTTATCTTCCGCTGCATATCAATTAGGTTATTTCTGTTGTTTGTCTTCGAAACTTTCAAGTTTTGAAGAATTTCATAAAAATCGCCTATTCACCCCCCCTCTAGTCGATACTAGCACTTTCAATTGGTATCAGAGCAAGGTACTCCCTTGTTCTGTGTGATTCGGTTTAACCACCTGGAGTTTCAGCTATGTCGACTGCAGGATTGAGGAACATATCGTGTCCCACCTTTGACGGTCATGAGTATCCCCGATGGAAGGCCATGATGAAGAAGCTACTCATGTCCATGGATAGCGAATTGTGGACCGTCACTGAGATTGGACTCACTGATCTATGCAAGATGGCAGAGGCTGATGACATTCGCAAGTATACTCTATTGAACCTTACAGCGAAGGACGTCATCTGCTGTCATTTGTCCCGAAATCAGTTCAGGAATGTTATGCACCTCAATCACGCGAAGCTAATTTGGGACCGGCTTTCTGAGGTATATGAAGGTCATCACACTCGTCATGATCCGTGGTTTGAGGACTACAAGGAGTCTCTCAAGGAGATGACCTTTGCACCTGAATCATCATCATCCTCATCGTGCCACATGGCAAGGGGTGATAAGGTAACTAAATGCTATCTCTCTGAATCTAGCGATGATGAATCAGGTGATGAATTTGGCCCTAGCTATGACAAGCTTGCTTCCCTTGCCAGTAAACAACAAAGAATCTTGGAAAAGGTTCAAGACATGCTTAGTAAGAGCAATGATATGTTGGGTGAAGAAATGGATCAGTCAAAAGCTTTGGCTGATAGTCTTCAGAGACTTCATGCTAAGTTTGACGCCCTTCAAGATCAACATAATGCTCTCTTGTCTAATCTTGAGAAGCTTTCTTCCGAATGTCTTCAAAGAAAGCTTGACCCTGAAAAGATAAGAGTGGATTATGAAGATCTTCAGAAGGAGCGAGATTCACTTCGCTCTCAACAGATCAGTTCCGCTCAAGATGGATTTGAACCACCATGTCTAAAATGCATTGAGCGTGATAACGCTACATCTGTTGCTGAATGTTCCACTGCTGCTACTATTTCATTGTCTTCACCTACTGATATGGTTACTAACCCCTCTGTGGAGGATACCACTGCTGTTGCTGATGAAAATGCTATGTTGAAGACATTGCTTGAAACAGGATGTACAAAGTTTGAAGGACATCGACTCTCTGCGATGTCCTCAAAAAGCAGATTCTGAACCGAAGCCCTAGGAAAGAGGGTGTTGGATTCGAAGGAAAATGAATGTTGATGGCTCAGATCGAAACCCGAGCGGTACCCCAAAACCACATGGGTTGCTGCAAAGGAACCTTGAAGAGATCCATCCACTTTATCCGGCTTTACCCGTGCTAATCCTATTATCATTGATGAATCCTTTGATGCAAACTATAAGCTGTTCAAAAATCAGAATGGTGAAGTGTTTGCCAGGTACATTGGTACTAACTGCAGGAATGGACCACCTATGAAGAAGATCTGGGTACCTAAGTGGTACATTGAGAATCTTCCTGTGAATGTCGTCATGACACCACCAAGGAAGAAGACAAACCCCAGACCTATAGCTTCATGTGGCCCAAAGGCTTCATACAGATACAGGACTTACATGAGTCACCCTAACGCCAATGTTTTGCAGGGAAAACATGCTCAGACTTATGAATATGAGCGTGTATCTTCGAACCGCTATGTTCATAGGACTAAGAACTTTTCTGCTTATTCATATGAGTATCATTCATCTCCTGCAAGGCTATTTGCTAGGGCTTCAAAGCCAAAATTCTTAGATGCTTCACTTAGACTCATTGCTTCTAAGCCCGCACTAAAGATGTGGGTGGCAAAGAAGAACTAACTCTCTTTTGCAGAAAACGGTCTCCAGCCAGCAATCAATGGCGTCCGATACTATTGTTGGGGACCTAAAACTCTTTTAGGACGCACGTTAAAATGTCATTCTATATTCTTCGCACCTGAATCCCTTATCAGTCATACGATGTCCTAACCTTGATATAAGCTGTGACTGTCCCTATATGTATCAAATGCATATGCTTCACAACACTCGTGTGAAGCCTATCCTCCTAACTGCACTGTAGGGTACATCACCAAAAGCTTCAGAATGGATTATGGACAGTGGATGCACAAATCATATGATTTGGTGATCAAGTCTTCTCATGGACTCAACCTTACGCCCTTCCGACAAAAGTCACATTACATTTCTTGACACCGTAAATGCAAGGTATTGGGTCTAGGTAGAGTTGCAATCTCAAAGGATCAACACATGGATAAAGTGATGCTTGTTGAATCCCTTGGTTTCAACTTAATGTCTGTCTCAATGCTTTGTGACTTGAACATGATTGTGATATTTGGAAAATATCGTTGCCTTGTACTAATGGAATCTGACAAATCTCTAGTCTTTGAAGGGTATCGAAAAGATGATCTATACATGGTAGATTTCTCAGCAGGTCCACAGCTTGTCGTATGTCTTCTCACAAAAGCTTCAGAATGCTAGCTTTGGCATCGAAGGCTGGGACATGCTGGCATGAGGAACTTACACTCACTCGTCAAGAAGAAGCATGTCATTGGCATCGAGGATGTCAAGTTCAAGAAGGATCATCTGTGTGGTGCCTGTGAAGCTGGAAAGATGACAAGGGCAAAGCACCCCTCGAAGACAATCATGACAACATCTCAACCCTTCGAGCTGTTACACATGGACTTATTTGGACCCACTCACTACTCCACCCTCACACAACTGCCTCTCTCTATGTCTTCGTCATTGTTGATGACAACTCAAGATACACATGGGTTCATATAATTCTTTACAAGACTGAAGTGCAAGATGTCTTCAAGCGCTTCGCAAATCGAGCAATGAACAATTATGGTGTGAAGATCAAGCACATCAGAAGTGACAATGGCACTGAATTCAAGAACACTGGACTTGATCTGTATCTGGATACAATGGGAATCACTCATGAGTTCTCTGCTCCATACACACCTCAATAAAATGGCATCGTTGAGCGCAAAAACAGAACCCTCATTGAGATGGCTCGAATAATGCTAGATGAGTATAAGACACCAAGAAAGTTCTGGCATGATCCTCGCAAGCATAACATTATTGGAACAAAATGGATATATCGAAACAAGCAAGGTGAGCATGGTCAAGTTGTCAGAAACAAAGCACGTCTTGTGGCTCAAGGATACACTCAAGTTGAAGGAATTGACTTCGATGAAACATTTGCTCCTGTTGCTAGGCTTGAAGCTATTCGCATACTGCTAGCCTACGCTAATCATCACAACATCTTGCTATATCAAATGGATGTAAAGAGTGCATTTCTCAATGGCAAGATTGAAGAAGAAGTATATGTCGCACAACCACCTGGCTTTGAATATCCAAAACATCCTGATATGGTGTACAAGCTAAACAAAGCAATCAGATGGACTCAAACAAGCCCCTCGTGCTCGGTATGATACAATCAAAGACTTCAGAGAGCAAAGGCTTCAAACCGGATCCTCGATCCCACTCTCTTCACGAAGACATATGATGGTGAACTGTTTGTGTGCCAAATATATGTGGATGACATAATCTTTGGATGCACCAACCAGAAGTATAGTGATGAGTTTGGGTACATGATGCAAGAGCAATATCAAATGTCCATGATGGGTGAGCTGAAGTTCTTCCTTGGTCTTGAAATTCGTCAGCAAAGGAATGGCATCTTCATATCTCAAGAGAAATACCTCAAGGACTGTCTGAAGAAGTTTGGAATGGAAGACTACAAACGCTACACGACGCCAATGCCAGCCAAACACCATCTTGGTCCCGACGACAATGGTAAAGAGTTTGATCAAAAGGTATACTGCTCCATGATTGGTTCTTTGCTTTATTTATGTGCATCTAGGCCAGATATTATGCTTAGTGTTTGCATGTGTGCTCGATTCCAAGCGGCACCAAAGGAATCGCATCACTTAGCTGTGAAGCTTAATTCTTCGATATTTGGCTTACACCCCAACACTCGGATTATGGTATCCCAAGGGCTCAAAATTCGATTTGGTTGGATTCTCGGATGCTGATTATCTTTGGTGACAAGGTGGATCGCAAGTCAACATCAGGCACATGTCATTTTCTTGGTCGATCACTTGTCTATTGGTCTTCAAGAAGCGTAACTGTATCACTCTCAACCGCTGAATCTGAATACATTGCTGCTGGATCTGTTGTGCTCAGCTTCTATGGATGAAGCAAACTCTCAAGGATTATGGCATCAACCTGAAACAAGTACTCTCTTATGCGATAAACGAAAGTGCCATCAAAATAGCCAACAATCCAGTCCAACACTCAAGACAAAGCACATTGAAATTCGCCATCACTCTCTCGAGATCATGTTATGAAGAAAGATATCGATATCATTCACGCCAACACGAAGAGCAATCGCGATATCTTCACAAAGCCCTTGGATAAGAAAAGGTTTTGCAAGTTACGGTGTGAGCTAAATATCTTGGAATCCTTTAATGTCCTATGATCAGGCACACATCCTAACACCTATGCATGTTGATGACTTAGATGTGCAACACAGCAAGTAATGTATATCTTCAATCAATGAAGATTTACACTCTGAGTGTGAACATATTAACATGGAATTTGACTTCGGAGCGCCACGATAATTGTGCGCCGTGTCTGGGTCTAATACTTCCTATACGGTGGGTAACGCCACCACCAACTTTCTTTGTTTGAAGTGTTTCACTCAAGGCATTATATTGCAATGACTTTACATTTGGTTTGTCTTCAGTTTCAATTTGTCTTCATGACTTTCTACACTATGATGATTTGATTGCTTTCTGATATATATATACTAGTGAATGTGATCACTACAGCATTCACTTATAGCTATGTCTTCAAGATTGGATCTTTTGAACTAAGTGAATGTGATCGGACCCTAACCTCTCTATGCTTCCTATCTCAAACTCTATCTGTCCAAATCATATGCATTCTATTGAAACGTCGAATGCCTTCTCTCAAGGCCCTAGTCGCCAGAAGGCAAAGAGACAAACATTAAATCTGTTTTAAATGACTTATCTTTATTGTTGAAATCCGGAGAAGCCGGAACAACTCTCCGACATGCCTGGCGGGCGTGGGAACGTGGGACAACTCTGAGTATGTTGCATGCTTGCCACGTGCCCCTCAGATGTGAACCGCCAGGGGCACCAGCATAATTGCGCTGTGTCTCTCACCTACTTATAAATACTTGTCCCCTGCGGTAAAGAAATCCTTCTTCCACCTCTCCACCTCTTTCAAAACCCTAGCACCACCGCTAGCTCATGATTTACACCGGGCGACGGCGCTTAGCTGCCGTGATTCTCCGATGCCGTCCTCATGCCGGCCGCGGACATCGTCCTCTCCGCCGTCGCCATAGGTGTCCTCCGTCGCCAAGTTAGGGCACGGTGGGCTGAACTGCTCGGTCTCCTATTCTTCCCATCTAGCAGTTCTTCGTGCGGTAATTATAACTCTATTTTTACCACCTTTTTGATCTTCAAGATTCATCCTGTTTACCGAAAGTGGTTTCTGTCTATTCAAGTTAGATCTATTCCGTCTGCATCTCATACTGCATAGTCGATTCACTTAGATTTCCTGTCTAGTTTGATTCCTCACTTGTACTTATTCACGGATTGGTACAAATCTGGAACCAACTCACCTATATAAGTGAATGTCTTCGCATCATGAGGTCAATGTCTTCAAACTGATTTATCTTCAAAATCTTCTGAGAATGCATATGACCTCTTCCCCTTCCCTCGCATCTCTAATGCTGTCACAGGTACATGTCCGTGGGAGAATCCCTTGGTTCTCATAGTCTGCATTCGTTTGCAGAATACTTACAAAGATCATATAAATTCTCCGGTTAGTTCCCGCTTGACCAGAAGCGAAATCTCAAGCCTTTGAACGTATTGAAGCCTTTCAGCTTGAAGTTCATGGCTGCAGAAAAATCAGCAAGGAAGGGTGGCAGACAGCGCAGAGAAGGAATATCCAAAGATCTGCCTGATGACTTAGCAAAACTATACAAGACAGATCCTGAAGAGAATTATCATCAGAGAAAGACGCGAATCCAATAGATTCGACGCTATTGGGCTGAGGAGTGGTTCAAGTACAAGTTTGTGATGAAGGAATATACAGAGAAGAATGCCATCAAGAGACCTTGGGGTGATATCCTCTATCGAGGCCTTCAACCCAAGAGCCGAGCTGAAGCCATTGACCAAGGCTTCTATCCTTGCATGGTCCATGGTCCCCAGCCTGCGAACGCAGATCCCACCTCACTACTATGGTGTCGTGACGATTCTCTCTTCAAGCGCAACTACCAGTTTGCTGTGGCTTCGGCCAAGAAGAACAAGAAGTCCTTGGGTTTGGACTTCAACCCAGGTCCCTCTGCTCCCTGTGCTGACGGCTCCCGTGATGCTAATCCCAATGAGATCGGCCCCTTCTCCAACCTTGACGACCTCATCACCTACATTATGGTGCAAGGTGCCAGAGTAGATCATTCTGACAATGGTGATGACTCCGATGAGGCCCCTGCTCCTCCTCTAAAGCCGCAGAAGCAAAAGAAGTAAAAGGCTTCAACCTCAGCTGCACCTCCGAAGACTTCTCATGCGAAGCCACTGGCCACTGCACCTCCTGAAGCCAGTGTGTAGTCTGAAGATCAATCCCGTGTCTCCAAGAGAATGGACAAGAAGAAGCAACTTGTCAGACCATCTGATCAAGAGCCTTGACTCCTGCTGCCATTCTGCATGAACAACCCATTGATCTATCAAGTGATGAAGATCTTGATGATGATGCCCTTGAGCACCTGATCAAGAGCAAGGAAGAAGCAGAAATCTTCAGCAACTTGCCTCTCTTTGATGTGGCCATCATCCACAATTTAATTGATGAGTGGTTCGACACCCCCAACGTCAGCTTTGAAGATTTACAGCTCCCCATCAGTCTTAGTGTCTCCTTCAATGGAGCCATTGCTTCTGAGCTAGCTCTCGCTCAGCGCATCGTTGAGCTCAAAAACAAGATTGATTATGAGAAGGCTCAATTCAAGAAGCATGTGGCCAAGCTAAGTGTTCAAGACGTCAGAAACTTCAAGGTCATGCTGCAAGAGCTTAAAGAAGCTTTTCTCAAGAAACGCCAAGAAGCTCAGGGCTCACGAGAGCGCATGAAGATTTTCGCTGATAAGTGTGTGCTTGCCTACAATGAGGTTGAGAAGCGCAAGTCACTTGGCCGTCCTGGCATTGACCCCAGGATGGCTGCAAAGAAGAAGAAGAAGCACCCTGCTGAACAGCCTGAACCTTCAAGCCAAGAAGCCCCTCGCATTATCTTCCCAAGCAGCATGACTGGCTTGAAGCCAAAGGTCACCACAACAGCTTCAGAACAGAAGAAGACGAGGGCTACCGAGGCTGAAGCCAGAAAGAGAAAGAATACTGAAGCCTCTGATGCCGCTCCATCCAAGAAGAAGCACAAGACCAAGAAGACTAGGGCTGCTTCCACAGAGCCCTTAGTTGTTGAACCCATTTCCGTGGTTCGCCCAGCGTCAGAACATCAAGAATGAAGGATGGTAGTCCATGAGCCTGCTCCCACAGAGGCTCATGAGGCTGAAGATATTCCAAAGAAATTAACCCACCGCTGGCCAAGACATTGGTCATGATGACAATGTAGCTGATGATGAAGTTCTTCCTCAGATCGAACATGAAGTGGTATCATCGCCTGTTCATACGAACAGCAAACTCATCAGTATTGGTCGTCCTTTGACGCCAATTGCTCAGGATGCATCGTGGGCTGATCACCCACAACACCAAGACCCCCCGGGTACTCCCCAACAACAACAACAAGCTACACCCCCCGTGCAAGAAGAGGATGAAGACTTTCTGGCCCAGCCAACTCCATCTCCTAAGGCGAAGCCAGCACTTCGCAGGCTTCGCAGAGGACAAAGGCCTCAAGTCCCTCTAAGGGAGTCCTGGACTAGGGGGTGTCCGGACAGCCGGACTATCATCGTCAGCCGGACTCCAAGACTATGAAGATACAAGATTGAAGACTTTGTCCCGTGTCCGGATGGGACTTTCCTTGGCGTGGAAGGCAAGCTTGGCAAATAAGGATATGTAGATCTTCTACCATTGTAACCGACTCTGTGTAACCCTAGCCCTCCCCGGTGTCTATATAAACCGGAGGGTTTTAGTCCGTAGGACAACAATCATACCATAGGCTAGCTTCTATGGTTTAGCCTCCTTGATCTCGTGGTAGATCCACTCTTGTACTACCCATATCATCAATATCAATCAAGCAGGAGTAGGGTTTTACCTCCATCGAGAGGGCCCGAACCTGGGTAAAAACATCGTGTCCCTTGTCTCCTGTTACCATCCGCCTAGACGTACAGTTCGGGACCCCCTACCCGAGATCCGCCGGTTTTGACACCGACATTGGTGCTTTCATTGAGAGTTCCTCTGTGTCGTCATCAATAGGCTTGATGGCTTCTTCAATCAACAACAACGCCGTCCAGGGTGAGACTTTTCTCCCCGGACAGATCTTCGTGTTCAGCGGCTTCGCACTGCGGGCCAATTCACTTGGCCATCTGTAGCAGATCGAAAGCTACGCCCATGGCCATTAGGTCAGATTTGGAAGCCTAAACTTCACGGCGGATATCCACGGAGACTTGATCTTCGATGGATCCAATGTTGGGGAACGTAGTAATTACAAAAATTTTCCTACGCACACGCAAGATCATGGTGATGCATAGCAACGAGAGGGGAGAGTGTTGTCCACATACCCTTGTAGACCCGAAGCGGAAGCGATCACAACGTAGAGGAAGTAGTCGTACGTTCTCCTCGCGATCCGACCGATCCGGCGCCAGCATCTGACGCCCCAGTTCTTGACACACGACAGCTCGATGACGCCCTCAGACTCGATCCAGCCGAGTGTCGAGGAGAGTTTCACAAGACGACGGCGCAGGACGATCTTGATGTTTCATCGCGCAGGCTTCGCTTAAGCTTCATGACGGTATAACCGAGGTGGAATATGGTGGAGGGGGCACCGACACGGCTAAGGAACGATCCGTAGATCAAACTTGTGTGTCTTAGGGTGCCCCCTGCCCCGTGATATAAAGGAGGGAGGGGGAGGCCGGCCGCCCAGAGAGGGCGCTGGAGGAGTCCTACTCCCACCGAGTAGGACTCCCCTTCCTAGTTGGATTAGGTTTGGGGAGGGGAAGAGGAGAGGGGCGCCGCCTCCTTGTCCTATTCGACTGGGGGAGAGAGGCGCGGCCACCCCCGGCCGCCCTCCTCTTCTCCCTCGAGGCCCACCGAGGCCCATTTACCCTCGGGGTTCCGTAACCTCCGGTACTCAGAATTCCTGTTTTACCGAACCATTCCAACTCCAAACATAGGCTTCCAATATATCAATCTTTATGTCTCGACCATTTGAGACTCCTCGTCATGTCCGTGATCACATCCGGACTCAACTTCTTCGTACATCAAAATACATAAACTCATAATAACCGCCATCGAAACCTTAAGCGCATGGACCCTACGGTTCGAGAACAATGTAGACATGACCTAGAACTATTCACGGTCAATAACCAATAGCGGACCTGATGCCCATATTGGTTCCTACATATTCTACGAAGATCTTTGTCGGTCAGACCGCATAACAACATACGTTGTTCCCTTTGTCATCGGTATGTTACTTGCCCGAGATTCGATCGTCGGTATCCAATACCTAGTTCAATCTTGTTACCGCAAGTCTCTTTACTCGCTCCGTAATACATCATCTCACAACTAACTCATTAGTTGTAGTGCTTGCAAGGCTACAAATGATGTGTATTACCGAGAGGGCCCAGAGATACCTCTCCGACAATCGGAGTGACAAAACCTAATCTCAAATACGCCAACCCAACATCTACCTTTGGAGACACCTGTAGTACTCCTTTATAATCACCCGCCACGCTAGACGCTTGGTAGCACCCAAAGTGTTCCTCCGTAAACGGAGTTGCATAATCTCATAGTTACAGGAACATGTATATGTCATGGATAAAAGCAGAGCAACATACTAAACGATCGTGTGCTAAGCTAATGGAATGGGTCATGTCAATCGATCATTCTACTAATGATGTGACCTTGTTAATCAAATAACAACTCCTTGTTCATGGTCGGAAACATAACCATCTTTGATTAACAAGCTAGTCTAGTAGAGGCATACTAGTGACATGTTGTTTTGTCTATGCATTCACACATGTATCATGTTTCCGTTAATACAATTCTAGCATGAATGATAAACATTTATCATGAAATAAGGAAATAAATAATAACTTTATTATTGCCTCTAGGGCATATTTCCTTCAGCCTCCCACTTGCACTAGAGTCAATAATCTAGATTACATAGTAATGATTCTAACACCCATGGAGTCTTGGTGCTGATCATGTTTTGCTCGTGGAAGAGGCTTAGTCAACGGTCTCGCAACATTCAGATCCGTATGTATCTTGCAAATCTCTATGTCTCCCACCGACTAAGTCCCGGATGGAATTGAAGCGCCTCTTGATGTGCTTGGTCCTCTTGTGAAATCTGGATTCCTTTGCTAAGGCAATTGCTCCAAGATTGTCACGAAGATTTTCATTGACCCGATGCACTAGGTATGACACCTAGATCGGATATGAACTCCTTCATCCGCATCCTTCATTAGCTGCTTCCGGCTGCTATGTACTCCGCTTCACATGTAGATCCCGCCACGACGCTTTGTTTAGAACTGCACCAACCGACAGCTCCTCCGCTTAGTGTAAACACGATCCGGTCTGCGATTTAGAATCGTCGGATCGTGTCAAAGCTTGCATCAACGTAACTGCCATTTATGAGCTCTTTGTCACCTCCATATACGAGAAACATATCCTTAGTCCTTTTCGTATTTCAGATGTTCTTGACCGCTGTCCAAAGGATCCACTCGATTACTTTGGTACCTCCTGCTAGGCTTATAGCAAGGCACACATCAGGTCCGTACACAGATTGCATACATGATAGAGCCTATGGCTGAAGCATAGGAACATCTTTCATTTTCTCTCTATCTTCTGCAGTGGTCGGGCATTGAGTCTTACTCAACTTCACACCTTGTAACATGTGCAAGAACCCTTTCTTTGCTTGATCCATTTTGAACTTCTTCAAAATTTTGTCAAGGTATGTGCTTTGTGAAAGTCCAATTAGGCGCCTTGATCTATCTCTATAGATCTTAATGCCCAATATGTAAGCAGCTTCACCGAGGTCTTTCATTGAAAAACTCTTATTCAAGTATCCCTTTATGCTATCCAGAATTCTATATCATTTCCGATCAGCAATATGTCATCCACATATAATATCGTAAATGCTACAGAGCTCCCACTCACTTTCTTGTAAATACAAAGCTTCTCCAAAAGTCTCAGATAAACCCAAATGCTTTGATCACACTATCAAAGCGCTTATTCCAACTCCGAGATGCTTGCACCAGTCCATAAATGGATCGCTGGAGCTTGCACACTTTGTTAGCTCCTTTGGATCGATAAAACCTTCGTTGCATCATATACAACTCTTCTTCCGTAAATCCATTCAGAATGCAGTCTTTACATCCATTTGCCAAATTTCATAATCATAAAATGCGGCAATTGCTAACATGATTCGGACGGACTTAAGCATCGCCACGGGTGAGAAGGTCTCATCGTAGTCAATCCCTTGAACTTGTCGAAACCTTTTGCATAAGTCGAGCTTTATAGACAAGAATATTACCGTCGGCGTCGGTCTTCTTCTTGAAGATCCACTTGTTTTCTATTGCTTGCCCACCTCGGCAAGTCAACCAAAGTCCATACTTTGTTTTCATACATGGATCCCATCTCGATTTCATGGCCTCAAGCCATTTTATGGAATCTGGGCTCACCATCGCTTCTTCATAGTTCGAGGTTCATCATGATCTAGTAGCATGATTTCCGTAACAGGATTACCGCATCACTGTGCGGATCTTACTCGTTGATCTACGAGGTTTCAGAGTAACTTGATCTCAAGTTTCATGATCAACATCATCAACTTCCTCACTACTTGGTGTAGGTGTCTCGAAACCCGTTTCTGCGATTTAACTACTTTCAAGTAAGGGAGAAGGTACTATTACCTCATCAAGTTCCACTTTCCTCCCACTCACTTCTTTCGAGAGAAACTCCTTTCTAGAAAGGATCCATTCTTAGCAACGAATGTCTTGCCTTCGGATCTGTGATAGAAGGTGTACCCAACTGTCTCCTTTGGGTATCCTATGAAGACACATTCGATTTGGGTTCGAGCTTATCAGGTTGAAGCTTTTTCACATAAGCATCGCATCCCCAAACTTTAAGAAACGACAACTTTGGTTTCTTGCCAAACCACAGTTCATAAGGTGTCGCCTCAACGGATTTCGACGGTGTTCTATTCAGGTGAATGCGGCCGTCTCTAGAGCATAACCCCAAAACGATAGCGGTAAATCAGAAGAGACATCATAGATCGCACCATATCTAGTAAAGTGCGACACGACGCTCGACACACCATTACGCTGTGGTGTTCCGGTGGCGGAGTTGCTAAACTATTCCGCATTGTTTCAAATGTAGACCAAACTCAGAACTCAAATATTCACCTCCACGATCAGATCGTAGAAATTTAATTTTCTTGTTACGATGATTTTCAACTTCACTCTAAAATTCTTTGAACTTTTCAAACGTTTCAGACTTATGTTTCATTAAGTAGATATACCCATATCCGCTTAAGTCATCTGTGAAGGTGAGAAAATAACGATATCCGCCACGAGCCTCAACATTCATCGGACCACATACATCTCAGATGTATGATTTCCAACAAATCTGTTGCTCTCTCCATAGTACCGAGAACGGTGTTCTAGTCATCTTGCCCATGAGGCACGGTTCGAAGTGCCAAGTGATTCATAATCAAGTGACTCCAAAAGTCCATCAAGATGGAGTTTCTTCATGCGCTTTATACCGATATGACCTAAACGGCAAGCCACAAATAAGTTGCACTATCATTATCAACTCTGCATCTTTTGGTTTCAACATTATGAATATGTGTATCACTACTATCGAGATTCATCAAAATAGACCATTCCTCAAGGGTGCATGACCATAAAAGATATTACTCATATAAATAGAACAACCATTATTCTCTCGATTTAAATGAATAACCGCCTCGCATCAAACAAGATCCAGATATAATGTTCATGCTCAACGCAGCACCAAATAACAATTATTTAGGTCTAAAACTAATCCCAAGGTAGATGTAGAGGTAGCGTGTCGATCGCGATCACATCGACTTTGGAACCATTTCCCACGCCGCATCGTCACCTCGCCTTTGCCGTTGTTCGCTAATCCGTAGTCCCTGCTTCGAGTTGCAAATATTAGCAATGTAACCAAGATCAAATACCCAAGTGCTATCATGAGCTCTAGTAAGGTACACATCAATAACATGTATATCACATATACCTTTGTTCACCTTGCCATCCTTCTTATCCGCCAAATACTTGGGGCAGTTCCGCTTCAAAGGACTACCGCTTGGCAAGAGAAGCACTCAGGCCTGTGCTTAGGTCCGACTTGGGTTTTTCTCCCGAGCAAAGAACTTGCTTGCTGTTCTTCTTGAAGTTCCCTTCTTCTTCCCTTTGCCTTTCTTCTTGAAACTAGTGGTCTTATTGACCATCAACACTTGATGCTCCTTCTGATTTCTACCTCCGCAGCTTTTAGCATTGCGTAAGAGCTCGTGCATAGTCTTTACTAACCCTTGCATATTATAGTTCATCACGAAGCCTTTGTAGCTTGGTGGCAGTGATTGAAGAATTCTGTCAATGACACAATCATCCGGAAGATTAACTCCCAATTGTGTCAAGTGATTGTAGTACCCGGACATTCTCGAGTATATGCTCACTAATGTAACTATTCTCCTCCATCTTGCAGCTATAGAACTTATTGGAGACTTCATATCTCTCAATCCGCATTCTGTTGAATATCAACTTCAACTCCCGAACATCTCATATGCTCCATGACGCTCAAAACGCCGTTGAAGTCCCGGTTCTAAGCCGTAAAGCATGGCACATCGAACTATAGAGTAGTCATCGCTTTGCTCGCCAGACGCTCTTAACGTCGCCGGTTGCATCAGAAGCAGTTCGCACCCAGCGGTGCATCCAGACGTAACTCTTCAGGCAGCAATGAGGATAATCCTCGTTACGGACCCAGTCCGTAATTGCTACCATCATCTTTCAACTTTGCTTTTCAAGGAACGCATTAAAATTCAACGGAACAACAAAGACGAGCCATCTATCTACAATCAAACATAAACAAGCAAGATACTATCAGTACTAAGTTCATGATAAATTTAAGTTCAATTAATCATATTACTTAAGAACTCCCACTTAGAAAGACATCTCTAGTCATCTAAGTGATCACGTGATCCAAATCAACTAAACCATAACCGATCATCACGTGAAATGGAGTAGTTTTCAATGGTGAACATCTTATGTTGATCATATCTACTATATGATTCACGCCGACCTTTCGGTCTCCGTGTTCCGAGGCCATATCTGCATATGCTAGGCTCGTCAAGTATAACCCGAGTATTCTGCGTGTGCAAAACTGGCTTGCACCCATTGTAGATGGACGAGAGCTTATCACACCCGATCATCACGTGGTGTCCGGGCACGATTTAACTTTGGCAACGTGCATACCGGGAGAACACTTCTTGATAATTTAGTGAGAGATCATCTTATAATGCTACCGCCAATCAAAGCAAGATAAGATGCATAAAAGGATAAACATCACATGCAAATCAATATAAGTGATATGATATGGTCATCATCATCTTGTGCTTCATGATCTCCATCTTGCAGCACCACCATGATCACCATCGCCACCGGCGCGACACCTTGATCTCCATCGTAGCATCGTTGTCGCCTCGCCAAACTTATGCTTCTACGACTATCGCTACCGCTTAGTGATAAAGTAAAGCATTACAGGTGATTGCATTGCATACAATAAAGCGACAACCATATGGCTCCTGCCATTGTCGATAACTTCGTTACAAAACATGATCATCTCATACAATAAAATATAGCATCACGCCTTGACCATATCACATCACAACATGCCCCGCAAAAACAAGTTAGACGCCCTCTACTTTGTTGTTGCAAATTTTACGTGGCTGCTACGGGCTTAAGCAAGAACCAGTCTCACCCACGATCAAAACCACAACGATATTTCATCAAATAGACTCGTTTTAACCTTCTCAAGGACCGGGCGAGCCACACTCGGTTCAACTAAAGTGAGAGAGACAGCACCCACCAGTCACCTTTAAGCAACGAGTGCTCGCAAGCGGTGAAACCAGTCTCGCAGAAGCGCACGCGTAATGTCGGTCCGGGCCGCTTCATCTCACAATACCGCTGAACCAAAGTATGACATGCTGGTAGGTAGTATGACTTGTATCGCCCACAACTCACTTGTGTTCTACTCTGCAAAACATCAAACCATAAAAACCTAGGCTCGATACCACTGTTGGGGAACGAGTAATTTCAAAATTTTCCCACGCACACGCAAGATCATGGTGATGCATAGCAACGAGAGGGGAGAGTGTTGTCCACATACCCTTGTAGACCCGGCGAAGCGATCACAACGTAGAGGAAGTAGTCGACGCTCTCCTCGCGATCCGACGATCCCGGCGCCACATCTCGACGCCCGAGTTCTTGACACACGTACAGCTCGATGACGCCCTCAGACTCGATCCAGCCGAGTGTCGAGGAGAGTTTCACAAGACGACGGCGCAGGACGATCTTGATGTTTCATCGCAGCAGGCTTCGCTTAAGCTTCGCGACGGTATAACCGAGGTGGAATATGGTGGAGGGGGCACCGACACGGCTAAGGAACGATCCGTAGATCAAACTTGTGTGTTCTAGGGTGCCCCTGCCCCGTGATATAAAGGAGGGAGGGGGAGGCCGGGCCCAGAGAGGGCGCGGCCGAGGAGTCCTACTCCTCACGGGAGTAGGACTCCCCCCTTCCTAGTTGGATTAGGTTTGGGGAGGGGAAGAGAGAGGGGCGCCGCCTCCTTGTCCTATTCGGACTGGGGAGAGGGCACGCCACCCCTGGGCCGGCCCCTCCTCTTCTCCCTCGAGGCCCACCGAGGCCCATTTACCCCGGGGTTCCGTAACCTCCCCAGATTCGCAGAATTTGTTTTCGCCCGAACCATTCCAACTCCAAACATAGGCTTCCAATATATCAATCTTTATGTCTCGACCATTTCGAGACTCTCGTCATGTCCGTGATCACATCCGGACTCAACTTCTTCGTACATCAAAATACATAAACTCATAATAACCGCCATCGAAACCTGCTGCATGCGGATTCTACGGTTCGAGAACAATGTAGACATGACCTAGAACTATTCACGGTCAATAACCAATAGCGGACCTGGATGCCCATATTGGTTCCTACATATTCTACGAAGATCTTTATCGGTCAGACCGCATAACAACATACGTTGTTCCTTTGTCATCGGTATGTTACTTGCCCGAGATTCGATCGCCGGTATCCAATACCTAGTTCAATCTTGTTACCGCAAGTCTCTTTACTCGTCTGTAATACATCATCTCACAACTAACTCATTAGTTGTAGTGCTTGCAAGGCTTCAAAGTGATGTGTGTTACCGAGAGGGCCCAGAGATACCTCTCCGACAATCGGAGTGACAAAACCTAATCTCAAATACGCCAACCCAACATCTACCTTTGGAGACACCTGTAGTACTCCTTTATAATCACCCAGCTTATGTTGTGACGCTTGGTAGCACCCAAAGTGTTCCTCCGTAAACGGAGTTGCATAATCTCATAGTTACAGGAACATGTATATGTCATGGATAAAAGCAGAGCAACATACTAAACGATCGTGTGCTAAGCTAATGGAATGGGTCATGTCAATCGATCATTCTACTAATGATGTGACCTTGTTAATCAAATAACAACTCCTTGTTCATGGTCAGGAAACATAACCATCTTTGATTAACAAGCTAGTCTAGTAGAGGCATACTAGTGACATGTTGTTTTGTCTATGCATTCACACATGTATCATGTTTCCGTTAATACAATTCTAGCATGAATGATAAACATTTATCATGAAATAAGGAAATAAATAATAACTTTATTATTGCCTCTAGGGCATATTTCCTTCATCCAAGCCGCAGCCGAAAGCGTGTGCCAGACCGTCATGATGGGCATGATCTAACTCTGCCACGGACAAGACCTTGGAGGTCAAGATACTAATCCGCTCCGACCCATAGTTCGGAGCCGATCACAAGCAGATCGAGGACGGTGGCTGGACACCGCCCGAGCTGCAACTTCCACGGCGATGGAGCCGAACACTGACCTCGTCCCTTATAAAGCTCGTGACTCCGAGGTGCCGGACTCCCTGCCGGATTCCAAACCTCCTGCGCCCCTGCCAATCGAATCCGATTGGGCGCTGATCATGGAGTTCACCGCTGCGGACATCATTCAGCACTCACCCTTTGGCGAAATCCTAAATTCGCTAAAGCATCTCTCGCTATCCGGAGAGCCCTGGCCGGACTACGGCCAGGATGGTTGGTATGCGGACGATGAAGAAATTCAAAGCCCACCCACCACCCACTTTGTAGCCACTGTCGACGATCTAACCGACATGTTAGACTACGACTCTGAACACATCGACGGTATGGACGACGATGCCGGAGACGATCAAAAACCAACGCTCACCGAGCCCTGGAAGGCCACCCCAACCCATGATGTATATATGGTGGACACCCCAAAAGGAAGCGATAATGAGGAACAACGGGGCGCGGCAAAGGATAATCCCGCCGACAAACAACCAAAACGGCGACGCAGACGCCGCCCTAAGTCCCGCCTCGACAAAAACAACACTCCTAATGACCCAGCCATAGAGTAGGGCAAACCAGTGGACGACGAACATGCAACCAAGCAACCGTCCGAACAGGACGAATCGGATAATCAATCCATGCCCGGCAGTCCAGACGACCTAACGCCGGACACACCACCGGAGCATAAGAACCTTCACAAAAGACTCGTCGCCACTGCAAGGAGTCTGAAGAAGGAAAAACGGAAGCTCAAAACAGCGGAAGACATACTCAGAATGAGGTGGAGCAAAGTACTCAAGACCGCAGACAAATATGGCAACGGCCACCAAACAAAGAGCTACCCGAAGCGCAAGCTGCTGCCTGAATTCGACGTGGAGGCCATAGAGCCCCCACAATCAAAAAGCAAAGATGCCGCCTGGCCGGATAGACGACCTGATGATAGGCCAAAAGCGACAAGCGGCGCCGCACACAAGACGACACATGACCCTCATAAAATAGATGGCCCGGTCAGGTCCATTTATGGGCCAAAAAAGAGGGCCCCAGGAAGCAACACAACACGCCACATGTTCGAAGATAATGGCACGCCCAAATACAGGGGAGCCGCACACCCAGTATGTTTCACCGATGAGGTGCTGGATCATGAATTTCCAGCGGGATTCAAACCCGTAAACATAGAGGCATACGACGGAACAACAGATCCTGGAGTCTGGATTGAGGATTACATACTACACATACACATGGCTAGAGGAGATGATCTCCACTCCATAAAATACCTACCCCTCAAGCTCAAAGGGCCAGCTCGGCATTGGCTCAAAAGCCTCCCAGAAAACACTGTTGGAAGTTGGGAAGAGCTCGAGGACGCGTTCAGAGCAAATTTTCAAGGGACTTATGTCGCCCTCCGGATGCGCATTTATCTAAGTCATATAACTCAACAGCCCGGAGAGTAAGCGCAAATTCGAACATGTTCTCACCAAAAGAACCAAATAGTCGACTCTCCGGACGCCAAGCCTTAGCAGCTTTTAAACATAACGTCTCGAGACGTAATGACTCGCCAGACACCTCGCCAAGAGAAGCCAGAACAATGGCCGCGTTAACAAGCCTCATGACCCGCTTTTGCGCGGGGGAGGACAGCTAGCTAGCAAGATGCAGCACCAGCGACCCGAGTACATCCGAGATCAGAGATGGAAACGGAAAATCACGGCACAGAAAGGATCAGCGCCGAAATAAAGAAAAAAGCCCAAAGAACATGGCGGTCAACGCCGGATTCAAAAGCTCGCGGCCAAACAATAAAACACTGCCCCATAAGGACAACAGTGATGAGCTATCCAACTTAAACAAAATTTTGGATCGGATATGTCAAATCCACAGTACCTCCGGAAGGCCTGCAAACCACACCCACCGAGATTGTTGGGTTTTCAAACAGTTCGGCCGACTCAACGCCGAACACAAGGGGCTCGACGTGCCAAGCGAGGAGGATGATGAACCCCACCAGCAGAGCACCGGAAAACAAAAGACTTTCCCACAAGAAGTCAAAATAGTAAATTCACTTCGTGATAGTACGGAAAAACAATGTGGTACCCGCTAAAATAAGTGCCGCACGGTCCACCCCATCGAACCTCGAGGTTGATGTCAAAACCAATCACTTCCCACCACCGGATTACTCGTAGCATTCAAACGCAGGTTGGACTGCTTTGAAATTGATAATTGACGGACTACAACTTACACAAGTCCCGATGGATCATGGCAATGACTTAAACCGCTATTATCGAACACAATCCGCAAGTTGGGGATAGACCTTACTAAAATTCGACATAGCCGCACTTCCTTTAAAGGAGTGACGCCAGGCCCTTACGCCAAATGCATAGGCTCCTTATTACTAGAAGTTGTGTTCGGGTAACCTGACAACTTCCGACGCGAAAAGCTAATCTTTCATGTCGCCCCATTCAAAAGTAGCTATCAAGCACTCTTGGGACGTGAAGCTTTTGTCCGCTTTAACGCAATACCACATTACGCGTCCCTTACACTTAAAATGCCCGGTCCACGTGGCATCATTTCATTAAAAGGTCGTTCAAAGACCGGGACACGGCTAGACGAGTCCGCATAAATAAGTTAGGGCTACCTAGCCGCACACCTCCACAGGGGTTGTGCGTATAAGCAACAATGAGCTAATATAGGCTCAGCTTTATTCATTCATTAATATTTCAATTTTTTATACACTTTTCAGACGATTTCCTTTCAAACTAAGTTCCTCTCTTTTTATAGATGAACAACGCACACCCGCCTGTGATAACGGCACAACGGAGACACAGCGCAGACGCGCAAGAGGGACCCGTTGCAAGGATTCTTTTAGATTAAGACCTCGCGTAAACCTTTCTTCGTCTCTTGTTGCTATAATCCCTGGTTTCTCATTATAACCAGAGAGGAGATCGACGTTTTGGCATCGGCCGCGTCGCAACGACCTTACCCGCATTTCCAGACACTAGGGGCATAGGGCATTGTTCGCCCGTTATTATAAAGACCGAACACCTTAGGGAGTGTTCAAGGTCTCGAAAGTTAGGCCTTATATGCATCAGCTCCGAATCATGTCTTTGGTAAAATGTTGAGTTTGCCCGGCCCCGTGTTTTGCTGCCTTACGCTCCGATCATCGGCTAACGCTGCACTGTGGAGAACTATCGCGATTGTGCCCCAGCCTCGGCTGGCGAGCACCTCAAGAGAGAAAGCCGAAACCGATCATCATGATACAGCGAGAGACTAGTCAACCACTCGATCGACCACCGAATGTTTAGAATTCTCCGCTTAACAAAGGACCGCTTTCGCCAGTACATACGCGCTCGAATTCGGAGAGCGCTGGTATTCCCTGTGGGCTATATCGTAGCCCACCCTCGAACTCCCATGGCTAAGTGAAAGTGATAAAGCATTATAGTCCGTCGCCTCGCTTGCTACGCTACCACCTCCTTCACAGGACCGAGACGCCGGATTAAGTGTGAAAATGCGCTTATTTTTATAACACCCCCGCACCTTGTGCGTGGGGGGGCCGAAGCCGACGCCATCTTTCAAAGTTATACACACGATACATAAAAGGCCACACAGGAGATATTTCAATACTTGAACGCACAAGTATAAAAAGCGCCTACATCATAAACATTGTTTTACAAAATAAAAAGTTCATTTAAACGTGACATTTTTTGAGCACTGCGACTCTATTACACGAGCACCACACGTAACTTCCCCAAATAAAGGTTGCTCGGCGGGTAACCGCTCTCGTCCAACTCCTGGTCGCAACAGCGGTGGCATCCATCTCTGCCCAATGTGTCTTCACATCGGGCGAGGGCCATCCGTGCACCTCTATGCAGGCCGACCACTTCATCGCCTTTGATATGCGGCACCGCCCCAAGAAATTGCTGCAATACGCCAAAATAGTTCTTGGCTTGGGCCTATCCGCCAGACATGAGTCACGATATCCATCATGGCAAGCCCGACAACCTATTCAGCTCAGCCCACTCGCCAACCGGTCGGTCGCCAAGTGAACGCCCGGACTATGGAATTGAGACCAAAACAACTCTTCCGCCTTGTGATCCTTCCGGCTTCGAAGTGCACAACGGCATCCGCCAGACTTCGCTGCTAAGTCCATATAAGGATCCTCCGTGACCCCACAGGCTGGCCAAGCTGAGCGTATTTTGATCCCAGAACTTCCGGCGCAGCGAAAGGGCTTGCCAGCCACAATATCTCCGCCCGGGCGCAGCTCCTCCTTTATAGCCCGCATCGCAGAACGGGCATCCTTGGCCGGCGGTGGCCTTTCCTGTGTCTTCGCCGCTAGCCGCTCCTTTTCAAGAACCTCCATGCGGTCGGTAGCATCTTTAACTTCACGGCCATTTCGCCATCTCCTCCCTCGCTTCGCGGTGCAGCAGCCCTTTCGCTTTTAACTCTTCGCCGCCTCGTGGCAGCCGTGATCACTCCTTCCGGCTTGCTCCTTCGCTGAGCAAGTTCTGCCCAAGGCTCTCCACAAACAGCGGCACCATCTGCGGCAAGCACACATATTGTAAGAGGTGGGCTTCGCCCTTACTCGGGTGACCACGGAGGAAAACTTACCTTGCGACTCGTCAAGTCGCTTGTTGACTAGCGCGATGTCCCAGATCCGCAACGCCGAGCCGCTTTAGTTCAAGCAACTCTATCAGTCGGCTGGCCCCGGACTATCCGCCACCGCTTAGGAAAGGCAACAGTTAATACACCGTGATTTTGATCCTCAGCATGCTGTCGCTTTCGACAACCTACCGAGTCTCAGGGGCTACTTGTTGGGGAACGTAGTAATTTCAAAAATTTTCCACGCACACGCAAGATCATGGTGATGTATAGCAACGAGAGGGAGAGTGTTGTCTACATACCCTTGTAGACCCAAGCGAAGCGATCACAACGTAGAGGAAGTAGTCGACGTTCTCCTCGCGATCCGACCGATCCCGCGCCGTTACATCTCGACGCCCGAGTTCTTGACACACGACAGCTCGATGACGCCCTCAGACTCGATCCAGCCGAGTGTCGAGGAGAGTTCCACAAGACGACGGCGGCAGGACGATCTTGATGTTTCACTGCCAGCAGGCTTCGCTTAAGCTTCATGACGGTATAACCGAGGTGGAATATGGTGGAGGGGGCACCGACACGGCTAAGGAACGATCTCACGATCAACTTGTGTGTTCAAGGTGCCCCTGCCCCCGTGATATAAAGGAGCCGGGGGGGGGGCCGGCGGCCAAGGGGCGCGCTGGGAGTCCTACTCCTCTGGGAGTAGGATTCTCCAATCCTAGTTGGACTAGGATTCCTGAGGGGGGAAAGAGAGAGGGGGGCCCCTTCTCCTAGTCCTAGTAGGACTAGGGAAGGGGGAGGCGCGCCACCTAGGGCTGCCCTTCTCCTTTCCACCAAGGCCCATCGAGGCCCATTTACCTCCCGGGGTTCCGTAACCTCCTAAGACTCCAGAATTCCCGCCGCTCGAACCATTCCAACTCCAAACATAGGCTTCCAATATATCAATCTTTATGTCTCGACCATTCCGAGACTCCTCGTCATGTCCGTGATCACATCCGGGACTAACTCCTTCGGTACATCAAAATACATAAACTCATAATAACCGCCATCGAAACCTTAAGCGTGCGGACCCTACGGTTCGAGAACAATGTAGACATGACCTAGAACCATTCACGATCAATAACCAACAGCGGACCTGATGCCCATATTGGTTCCTACATATTCTACGAAGATCTTTGTCGGTCGACCGCATAACAACATACGTTGTTCCCTTTGTCATCGGTATGTTACTTGCCCGAGATTCGATCGTCGGTATCCAATACCTAGTTCAATCTCGCTATCGCAAGTCTCTTTACTCGCTCCGTAATACATCATCTCACAACTAACTCATTAGTTGTAGTGCTTGCAAGGCTTCAGTGATGTGCATTACCGAGAGGGCCCAGAGATACCTCTCCGACAATCGGAGTGACAAAACCTAATCTCAAATACGCCAACCCAACATCTGCCTTTGGAGACACCTGTAGTACTCCTTTATAATCACCCAGCCACGCCAGACGCTTGGTAGCACCCAAAGTGTTCCTCCGTAAACGGAGTTGCATAATCTCATAGTTACAGGAACATGTATATGTCATGGATAAAAGCAGAGCAACATACTAAACGATCGTGGTGCTAAGCTAAGGAATGGGTCATGTCAATCGATCATTCTACTAATGATGTGACCTTGTTAATCAAATAACAACTCCTTGTTCATGGTCAGGAAACATAACCATCTTTGATTAACAAGCTAGTCTAGTAGAGGCATACTAGTGACATGTTGTTTTGTCTATGCATTCACACATGTATCATGTTTCCGTTAATACAATTCTAGCATGAATGATAAACATTTATCATGAAATAAGGAAATAAATAATAACTTTATTATTGCCTCTAGGGCATATTTCCTTCAGCCTCCCACTTGCACTAGAGTCAATAATCTAGATTACATAGTAATGATTCTAACACCCATGGAGTCTTGGTGCTGATCATGTTTTGCTCGTGGAAGAGGCTTAGTCAACGGTCTCGCAACATTCAGATCCGTATGTATCTTGCAAATCTCTATGTCTCCACCCGACTAAGTCCCGGATGGAATTGAAGCGCCTCTTGATGTGCTTGGTCCTCTTGTGAAATCTGGATTCCTTTGCTAAGGCAATTGCTCCAAAGATTGTCACGAAGATTTTCATTGACCCGATGCACTAGGTATGACACCTAGATCGGATATGAACTCCTTCATCCGCACTCCTTCATTAGCTGCTTCCGGTTGCTATGTATTCCGCTTCACATGTAGATCCCACTACGACGCTTTGTTTAGAACTGCACCAACCGACAGCTCCTCCGCTTAGTGTAAATACGATCCGGTCTGCGATTTAGAATCGTCCGGATCAGTGTCAAAGCTTGCATCAACGTAACTGCCATTTATGAGCTCTTTGTCACCTCCATATACGAGAAACATATCCTTAGTCCTTTTCGTATTTCAGATGTTCTTGACCGCTGTCCAAATGATCCACTCGATTACTTTGGTACCTCCTGCTAGGCTTATAGCAAGGCACACATCAGGTCCGTACACAAGATTGCATACATGATAGAGCCTATGGCTGAAGCATAGGAACATCTTTCATTTTCTCTCTATCTTCTGCGGTGGTCGGGCATTGAGTCCGACTCAACTTCACACCTTGTAACACAGTGCAAGAACCCTTTCTTTGCTTGATCCATTTTGAACTTCTTCAAAACTTTGTCAAGGTATGTGCTTTGTGAAAGTCCAATTAAGCGCCTTGATCTATCTCTATAGATCTTAATGCCCAATATGTAAGCAGCTTCACCGAGGTCTTTCATTGAAAAACTCTTATTCAAGTATCCCTTTATGCTATCCAGAATTCTATATCATTTCCGATCAGCAATATGTCATCCACATATAATATCGAAATGCTACAGAGCTCCCACTCACTTTCTTGTAAATACAGCTTCTCCAAAAGTCTCAGATAAACCCAAATGCTTTGATCACACTATCAAAGCGCTTATTCCAACTCCGAGATGCTTGCACCAGTCCATAGATGGATCGCTGGAGCTTGCACACTTTGTTAGCTCCTTTGGATCGATAAAACCTTTCGTTGCATCATATACAACTCTTCTTCCGTAAATCCATTCAGAATGCAGTCTTTACATCCATTTGCCAAATTTCATAATCATAAATGCGCAATTGCTAACATGATTCGGACGGACTTAAGCATCGCCACGGGTGAGAAGGTCTCATCGTAGTCAATCCCTTGAACTTGTCGAAAACCTTTTGCATAAGTCGAGCTTTATAGACAAGAATATTACCGCAACGCCTTCTTCTTGAAGATCCACTTGTTTTCTATTGCTTGCCTACCTGGCAAGTCAACCAAAGTCCATACTTTGTTTTCATACATGGATCCCATCTCGATTTCATGGCCTCAAGCCATTTTATGGAATCTGGGCTCACCATCGCTTCTTCATAGTTCGTAGGTTCATCATGATCTAGTAGCATGACTTCCGAACAGGATTACCGCATCACTCGTGCGGATCTTACTCCGTTGATCTACGAGGTTCTCAGAGTAACTTGATCTCAAGTTTCATGATCAACATCATCAACTTCCTCACTACTTATGTAGGTGTCTCGTAAACTGGTTTCGCGATTTAACTACTTTCAAGTAAGGAGAAGGTACTATTACCTCATCAAGTTCCACTTTCCTCCCACTCACTTCTTTCGAGAGAAACTCCTTCTCTAGAAAGGATCCATTCTTAGCAACGAATGTCTTGCCTTCGGATCTGTGATAGAAGGTGTACCCAACTGCCTCCTTTGGGTATCCTATGAAGACACATTCGATTTGGGTTCGAGCTTATCAGTTGAAGCTTTTTCACATAAGCATCGCATCCCCAAACTTTAAGAAACGACAACTTTGGTTTCTTGCTAAACCACAGTTCATAAGGTGTCGCCTCAACGGATTTCGACGGTGTTCTATTCAGTGTGAATGCGGCCGTCTCTAGAGCATAACCCCAAAACGATAGCGGTAAATCTGTAAGAGACATCATAGATCGCACCATATCTAGTAAAGTACGACACGACGCTCGACACACCATTACGCTGTGGTGTTCCGGTGGCGGAGTTGCTAAACTATTCCGCATTGTTTCAAATGTAGACCAAACTCGAACTCAAATATTCACCTCCACGATCGATCGAGAAACTTAATTTTCTTGTTACGATGATTTTCAACTTCACTCTGAAATTCTTTGAACTTTTCAAACGTTTCAGACTTATGTTTCATTAAGTAGATATACCCATATCCGCTTAAGTCATCCGTGAAGGTGAGAAAATAACGATATCCGCCACGAGCCTCAACATTCATCGGACCACATACATCAGTATGTATGATTTCCAACAAATCTGTTGCTCTCTCCATAGTACCGAGAACGGTGTTCTAGTCATCTTGCCCATGAGGCACGGTTCGAAGTGCCAAGTGATTCATAATCAAGTGACTCCAAAAGTCCATCAAGATGGAGTTTCTTCATGCGCTTTACACCGATATGACCTAAACGGCAAGTGCCACAAATAAGTTGCACTATCATTATCAACTCGCATCTTTTGGTTTCAACATTATGAATATGTGTATCACTACTATCGAGATTCATAAGAAATAGACCATTCCTCAAGGGTGCATGACCATAAAAGATATTACTCATATAAATAGAACAACCATTATTCTCGATTTAAATGAATAACCGCCTCGCATCAAACAAGATCCAGATATAATGTTCATGCTCAACGCAGCACCAAATAACAATTATTTAGGTCTAAAACTAATCCCAAGGTAGATGTAGAGGTAGCGTGTCGATCGCGATCACATCGACTTTGGAACCATTTCCCACGCCGCATCGCCACCTCGCCCTTTGCCGAGTTCGCTAATCAGAGTCCCCTGCTTCGAGTTGCAAATATTAGCAATGTAACCAAGATCAAATACCCTGTGTGCTACTACGAGCTCTAGTAAGGTACACATCAATAACATGTATATCACATATACCTTTGTTCACCTTGCCATCCTTCTTATCCGCCAAATACTTGGGGCAGTTCCGCTTCAAAGGACTAGTCCGCTTGCAGAGAAGCACTCGGCTGTGTTTAGGGCCGACTTGGGTTTTTCTCCGAGCAGCAACTTGCTTGCTGTTCTTCTTGAGATTCCCTTCTTCTTCCCTTTGCCTTTCTTCTTGAAACTAGTGGTCTTATTGACCATCAACACTTGATGCTCCTTCTGATTTCTACCTCCGCAGCCTTTAGCATTGTAAGAGCTCGTGCATAGTCTTTACTAACCCTTGCATATTATAGTTCATCACGAAGCCTTTGTAGCTTGGTGGCGGTGATTGAGAATTTCGTCAATGACACAATCATCCGGAAGATTAACTCCCAATTGTGTCAAGTGATTGTAGTACCCGGACATTCTCGAGTATATGCTCACTAATGTAACTATTCTCTCCATCTTGCAGCTATAGAACTTATTGGAGACTTCATATCTCTCAATCCGCATTCTGTTGAATATTAACTTCAACTCTGGAACATCTCATATGCTCCATGACGCTCAAAACGCCGTTGAAGTCCCGGTTCTAAGCCGTAGCATGGCACATCGAACTATAGAGTAGTCATCGCTTTGCTCGCCAGACGCTCATAACATCTGGCGTTGCTTCCAAAGAAAGAGTTCTGCTACCTAGCGGTGCATCCAGACGTAGCTCTTCAGGTGCAGCAATGAGGATGATCTCGTTACGGACCCAGTCCGTAATTGCTACCATCATCTTTCAACTTTGCTTTCTCAAGGAACGCATTAAAATTCAACGGAACAACAAAGACGAGCCATCTATCTACAATCAAACATAAACAAGCAAGATACTATCAGTACTAAGTTCATGATAAATTTAAGTTCAATTAATCATATTACTTAAGAACTCCCACTTAGAAACTCCTCGTTTAGTGTATAATCGTATCCGGTCTGCGATTTAGAATCGTCCGGATCGGTGTCAAAGCTTACATCAGCGTAACCGTTCACGATGAGCTCTTTGTCACCTCCATATCTGAGAAACATATCCTTAGTCCTTTTCGGTATTTCGGGATGTTCTTGACGCTGTCGATGATCCACTCTGGATTACTTTGGTACCTCCTGGAAGCTTATAGCAAGGCACACATCAGTCTGGTACACGACATTGCATACATGATAGAGCCTATGGCTGAAGCATAGGGAACATCTTTCATTTCTCTCTATCTTCTGCGGTGGTGGGGCATTGAGTCTTACTCAACTTCACACCTTGTAACACAGGCAAGAACCCTTTCTTTGCTTGATCCATTTGAACTTCTTCAAAATTTTGTCAAGTATGTGCTTTGTGAAAGTCAATTAAGCGTCTTGATCTATCTCTATAGATCTTAATGCCCAATATGTAAGCAGCTTCACCGAGGTCTTTCATTGAAAAACTCTTATTCAAGTATCCTTTATGCTATCAGAAATTCTATATCATTTCGATCAGTAATATGTCATCACACATATAATATCGAAATGCTATGAGCTCCCACTCACTTTCTTGTAAATACGGGCTTCTCCAAAGTGCATGCAAACCCAAATAACTTTGATCACACTATCAAGCGTTTATTCTAACTCGAGATGCTTGCAGTCCATAAATGGATCGCTGGAGCTTGCACACTTTGTTAGCTCCCTTTGGATCGATAAAACCTTACGGTTGCATCATATACAACTCTTCTTCCAGAAATCCATTCGAGAATGGGAGTCTTTACATCCATTTGCCAAATTTCATAATCATAAAATCGGCAATTGCTAACATGATTGAGACGGACTTAAGCATCGCTCTGGGTGAAAGGTCTCATCGTAGTCAATCCTTGAACTTGTCGAAAACCCTTTGCGACAAGTCGAGCTTTATAAACGATAACATTACCGTCGGCGTCGGTCTTCTTCTTGAAGATCCACTTGTTTTCTATTGCTTGCCTACCCTCGGGCAAGTCAACCAAAATCCATACTTTGTTTTCATACATGGATCCCATCTCGGATTTCATGGCCTCAAGCCATTTTGCGAATCTGGGCTCACCATCGCTTCTTCATAGTTCGTGGGTTCATCATGATCTAGTAGCATGATTTCGAGACAGGATTACCGTACCACTCTGGTGCGGATCTTACTCTGGTTGATCTCGAGGTTACGTAGTAACTTGATCTGAAGTTTCATGATCAACATCATCAACTTCCTCACTACTTGGTGTAGGTGTCTGAGAAACGGTTTACTGCGACGAACTACTTTCAAGTAAGGAGAAGGTACTATACCTCATCAAGTTCTACTTTCCTCCCACTCACTTCTTTGAGAAAACTCCTTCTCTAGAAAGGATCCATTCTTAACAGCGAATGTCTTGCCTTCGGATCTGTGATAGAAGGTGTACCCAAGCTGTCTCCTTTGGGTATCCTATGAAGACACATTTCTCCGATTTGGGTTCGAGCTTATCAGGTTGAAGCTTTTTCACATAAGCATCGCATCCCCAAACTTTAAGAAGCGACAACTTTGGTTTCTTGCTAAACCATAGTTCATAAGGTGTCGTCTCAAGCATTTCGGCGGTGTTCTATTCAGTGTGAATCGGCCGTCTCTAGAGCATAACCCCAAAGCGATAGCGGTAAATCTGTAAGAGACATCATAGATCGCACCATATCTAGTAAAGTGCGATTCTGACGTTCGGACACACCATTACGTTGTGGTGTTCGGGTGGCGTGAGTTGCGAAACTATTCGCATTGTTTCAAATGTAGACCAAACTTCGTAACTCAAATATTCACCTCCACGATCAGATCGTAGAAATTTAATTTTCTTGTTCGATGATTTTCAACTTCACTCTGAAATTCTTTGAACTTTTCAAATGTTTGAGACTTATGTTTCATTAAGTAGATATACCCATATCTGCTTAAGTCATCTGTGAAGGTGAGAAAATAACGATATCATACGAGCCTCAACATTCATTGGACCACATACATCTGTATGTATGATTTCCAACAAATCTGTTGCTCTCTCCATAGTACGGAGAAGCGGTGTTCTAGTCATCTTGCCCATGAGGCACGGTTACATAAGTGCCAAGTGATTCATAATCAAGTGACTCCAAAGTCCATCGGTATGGAGTTTCTTCATCGCTTTACACCGATATGACCTAAGCGGCGATTGCCACAAATAAGTTGCACTATCATTATCAACTCTGCATCTTTTGGTTTCAACATTATGAATATGTGTATCACTACTATCGAGATTCATCAAAATAGACCACTCCTCAAGGGTGCATGACCATAAAAGATATTACTCATATAAATAGAACAACCATTATTCTCTGATTTAAATGAATAACCGTCTGCATCAAACAAGATCCAGATATAATGTTCATGCTCAGCATGAGCACCAAATAACAATTATTTAGGTCTAAAACTAATCCGAAGGTAGATGTAGAGGTAGCGTGCCGACCGCGATCACATCGACTTTGGAACCATTTCCAGCGCATCGTCACCTCGTCCTTTGCGGTGTTAAGCAATCCGTAGTCCTGTTTGAGTTGCAAATATTAGCAGCAGAACCGATATCAAATACCAGTGCTACTGCGAGCTCTAGTAAGGTACACATCAATAACATGTATATCACATATACCTTTGTTCACCTTGCCATCCTTCTTATCCGCCAAATACTTGGGGCAGTTCGCTTCCGATGACCCGATCGCTTGCGGTAGAAGCACTCGATTTCAGGCTTAGGTCCGGACTTGGGTTTCTTCTCTGAGCGACAACTTGCTTGCTGTTCTTCTTGAATTCCTTCTTCTTCCCTTTGCCTTTCTTCTTGAAACTAGTGGTCTTATTGACCATCAACACTTGATGCTCCTTCTTGATTTCTACCTCCATGGCCTTTAGCATTGCGAAGAGCTCGGTATAGTCTTTACTAACCCTTGCATATTATAGTTCATCACGAAGCCTTTGTAGCTTGGTGGCGGTGATTGAAGAATTACATCAATGACACAATCATCCGGAAGATTAACTCCCAATTGTGTCAAGTGATTGTAGTACCCGGACATTACGAGTATATGCTCACTACGAGAACTATTCTCCTCCATCTTGCAGCTATAGAACTTATTGGAGACTTCATATCTCTCAATCCGGGCATTACATTTGGAATATCAACTTCAACTCCTGGAACATCTCATATGCTCCATGGCGTTCAAAGCGTCGTTGAAGTCCCGGTTCTAAACCGTAAAGCATAGCACCTTGAACTATAGAGTAGTCATCAGCTTTGCTCGCGGACGTTCTTAACATCTCGGTTGCATCAGCAGCGGGCACGGCACCTAGCGGTGCATCGGGCGTAACTCTTACGTGCAGCAATGAGGATAATCCTCAAATTCTGGACCCGATCCGTGTAATTGCTACCATCATCTTTCAACTTTGCTTTCTCAAGGAGCGCATTAAAATTCAACGGAACAACAACCGAGCCATCTATCTACAATCAAACATAAACAAGCAAGATACTATCGGTACTAAGTTCATGATAAATTTAAGTTCAATTAATCATATTACTTAAGAACTCCACTTAGAAAGACATCTCTCTAGTCATCTAAGTGATCACGTGATCAAATCAACTAAACCATAACCGATCATCACGTGAAATGGAGTAGTTTTCAATGGTGAACATCTTATGTTGATCATATCTACTATATGATTCACGCTTTCGACCTTTCGGTCTCCGTGTTCGAGGCCATATCTGCATATGCTAGGCTCGTCAAGTATAACCGAGTATTGCGTGTGCAAAACTGGCTTGCACCCGTTGTAGATGGACGTGAAGCTTATCACCCGATCATCACGTGGTGTGCAGGCACGACGAACTTTTGTAGCAGTGCATACTCGGGAGAACACTTCTTGATAATTTAGTGAGAGATCATCTTATAATGCTACCGTCAATCAAAGCAAGATAAGATGCATAAAGGATAAACATCACATGCAAATCAATATAAGTGATATGATATGGTCATCATCATCTTGTGCTTCATGATCTCCATCTTGCGGCACCACCATGATCACCATCGTCACCGGCGCGACACCTTGATCTCCATCGTAGCATCGTTGTCGTCTCGCCAATCTTATGCTTCTCGACTATCGCTACCGCTTAGTGATAAAGTAAAGCATTACTGAAGCGATTGCATTGCATACAATAAGCGACAACCATATGGCTCTGCCGATTGCGATAACCGGTTACAAAACATGATCATCTCATACAATAAAATATAGCATCACGTCTTGACCATATCACATCACAACATGCCCTGCAAAAACAAGTTAGGCGTCCTCTACTTTGTTGTTGCAAATTTTACGTGGCTGCTACGGGCTTAAGCAAGAACCAGTCTCACCTCGCATCAAAACCACAGCGATACTTCGTCAAATAGACTCGTTTTAACCTTCTCAAGGACCGGGCGTAGCCACTTCGGTTCAACTAAAGTGAGAGAGCAGGCACCCACCGGTCACCTTTAAGCAGCGAGTGCTGTGGCGGTGAAACCAGTCTCGCGTAAGCGTCTGGCGTAATGTCGGTCAGGGCGCTTCATCTCCTAATACCGCTGAACCAAAAGTATGACATGCTGGTAGGTAGTATGACTTGTATCGCCCACAACTCACTTGTGTTCTACTCGTGCAAAACATCAAACCATAAAAACCTAGGCTCGGATGCCCTTTGTTGGGGAGCGTAGTAATTTCAAAAATTTTCCTCACCTTACGCAAGATCATGGTGATGCATAGCGAGAGGGAGAGTGTTGTCTACATACCCTCGTAGACCGAAGCGAAGCGATCACAGCGTAGAGGAAGTAGTCGTCACGTTCTCCTCGCGATCCGGCCGATCCGGCGCGTTACTCGGCGCCCGAGTTCTTGACACACGTACAGCTCGATGGCGTCCCTCGTACTCGATCCAGCCAGAGTGTCGAGGAGAGTTCGTCGACCTGACGGCGTGGTGGCGATCTTGATGTTTCACCGGCGAGGAGCGCCTAAGCCAGTGACGGTATAACGAGGTGGAATATGGTGGAGGGCACACGCTGCAGCTAAGGCGATCGTAGATCAAACTTGTGTGTTCTAGGGTGCCCCCTGCCCCGTATATAAAGGAGGGAGGGGGCGGCGGCCTGGCCTAGAGGAGGCAGGAGGAGTCCTACTCCTACCGGGAGTAGGACTCCCCCTTCCTAGTTGGATTAGGTTTGGGGAGGGAAAGAGAGGAGGCGCCCCCTCCTTGTCCTATTCGGACTGGGGGAGAGGCGCGACCACCACCTGGCCGGCCCCTCCTCTTCTCCTCGAGGCCCACGAGGCCCATTTACCTCCGGAAGTTCGGTAACCTCCGGTACTCAGTAAATTCCCGTTTTACCCGGAACCATTCCGAACTCCAAACATAGGCTTCAATATATCAATCTTTATGTCTCGACCATTTCGAGACTCCTCGTCATGTCCGTGATCACATCCGGGACTCGAACTTCTTCGGTACATCAAAATACATAAACTCATAATAAGCTGTCATCGAAACCTTAAGCGTGCGGACCCTACGGTTCGAGAACAATGTAGACATGACCTAGAACTATTCACGGTCAATAACCAATAGCGGGACCTGGATGCCCATATTGGTTCCTACATATTCTCGAAGATCTTTGTCGGTCGGACCGCATAACAACATACGTTGTTCCTTTGTCATCGGTATGTTACTTGCCGAGATTGATCGTCGGTATCAATACCTAGTTCAATCTCGTTCTTGAAGCAAGTCTCTTTACTCGTTCCGTAATACATCATCTCAACTAACTCATTAGTTGTAGTGCTTGCAAAGCTTAAGTGATGTGCATTACCGAGAGGGCGAGAGATACCTCTCCGAGCAATCGGAGTGACAAAACCTAATCTCGAAATCGCCAACCCAACATCTACCTTTGGAGACACTGTAGTACTCCTTTATAATCACCCGATTCGTTGTGACGTTTGGTAGCACCAAAGTGTTCCTCCGATGGCAGGAGTTGCATAATCTCATAGTTATGAGAACATGTATATGTCATGGATAAAAGCAGTAGCAACATACTAAGCGATCGTGTGCTAAGCTAATGGAATGGGTCATGTCAATCAGATCATTCTACTAATGATGTGACCTTGTTAATCAAATAACAACTCCTTGTTCATGGTTAGGAAACATAACCATCTTTGATTAACAAGCTAGTCTAGTAGAGGCATACTAGTGACATGTTGTTTTGTCTATGCATTCACACATGTATCATGTTTCCAGTTAATACAATTCTAGCATGAATGATAAACATTTATCATGAAATAAGGAAATAAATAATAACTTTATTATTGCCTCTAGGGCATATTTCCTTCAGGTTGGACTCCTGCGGATTCCAAACCTCCTGCGCCCCTTGTCAGATCCGATTGGGCGTGATCATGGAGTTCTGCGGACATCATTCAGCACTCACCCTTTGGCGAAATCCTAAATTAAGCTAAGCATCTCTCGCTATCGGAGAGCCTGGCGGACTACGGCCAGGATGGTTAATATGGGGCGATGAAGAAATTCAAAGCCACCACCACCCACTTTGTAGCCAGCCGATCTAACGACATGTTGAACTACGACTACGAACACATCGGCGGTATGGGAATGCGATGCGGAGGCGATCAAAACCAAGCGCTCACGAGCCTGGAAGAGCCACCCCAACCCATGATGTATATATGGTGGACACCCCAAAAAGGAAGCGATAATGAGGAACACGGTAGCGGCAAAGGATAATCCCATGAGCAAACAACCAAAGCGGCGGCGACGACGCGCCCTAAATCCATATCGACAAAAACAACACTCCTAATGACCCAGCCATAGGTAGGGCAAACCAGTGGACGGCGAACATGCAACAACCCGTCCGAACAGGGCGAATCGGATAATCAATCCATGCCCGGCGATCCAGGGCGACCTAACGCGGACACACCACGGAACATAAGAACCTTCACAAAAGACTAAATCGCCACTTGCGCAAGAGTGCGAAGCAGGAAAAGCGAGCTCAAAACAGCGGAAGACATACTCAGAATGAGGTGGAGCAAAGTACTCAAGACCCTGAACAAATATGGTATGGCCACCAAACAAGAAACTACCGGCGCAAGCTCTTCTTTGGTCGGCGTGGAGCCGCCGACCCCCACAATCAAAAAGCAAAGATGCGCTGGCGGATAGGCGACACGATGATAGGCCATGACGCGGCGCGCACACAAGGCGACACATGACCCTCATAAAATAGATGGCGGTCAGGTCCATTTATGGGCCAAGGGGCCCGAGGAAGAGAGAAGCAACACAACCGCCACATGTTAGAAGATAATGGCATACCAAATCAGAGACGCGCAGTATGTTTCACGATGAGGTCTGGATCATAATTTCAGTGAGGATTCAAACCGTAAACATAGAGGCATCTGACGGAACAACAGATCACAGATGCGGATTGAGGATTACATACTACACATACACATGGCTAGAGGAGATGATCTCCTCCGCAAAATACCTACCCCTCAAGCTCAAAGGCCAGCTCGGCATTGGCTCAAAGCCTCCCGAAAACTCTTGTTGGAAGTTGGGAAGAGCTCGGGGGCAGCGTTGAAACAAATTTTCAAGGGACTTATATCGCCCTCAGGATCGCAGATGATCTAAGTCATATAACTCAACAGCCGGGAGAGTGGCGGTATGAAATTCTTGGAACATGTTCCTCACCAAAAAGAACCAAATAATCGATTGTCCGGGGCAGAAGACCTTAGCAGCTTTTAAACACAATGTCAGGGAGCGAATGACTTCCCGAACACCTCGGCCAAGAAGAAGCAGAGGACAATGTCGCTAACAAGCCCTCATGACCGGCTGCTGGCGCGGAGAGGATAGCTGGCTAACAAGATGCGGCACCGGCGACCAAGTACATCGAGATAAGAGATGGAAGCGGAAAATCACGGTAGCGAAAGGAGCGATGGCGAAATAAAGAAAAAAGGCCAAAGAACGCGGCGATCGGCGCGGATTCAAAAGCTCGCGTGACAAACAACAAAACACCACCCCATAAGGACAGCAACGATGAATTAGTCCAACTTAAACAAGATTTTTTGGGTCGGATATGTCAAATCCACGTTACCTCGGAAGGCACCGCAAACCATACCCAACGAAGTTGTTGGGTTTCAAGCGAGTTGAAGCCGACTCAACGCGCGAACACAAGGGGCTCGGCGCGTCAGCGAAAGATGATGAACCCCTGGCGAGCAGGAGAAAGCAAAAGACTTTCCCACAAGAGAATCAAAACGGTAAACTCACTTCATGTGATAATGCACGGAAAAATAGTGCGGCACCTTCTAAAAGAAAGCCTCGCACGGTCCAACCCATCAGACCATGGAGATTGGATATCACAACCAATCACTTCCGACCACTGGATTATTCGAAGCGTTCAAAACATGAGATGGACTACCACGATATTGGATCCATAATTAATGGACTATACTTTACTAAAGTCTGATGGGCGGAGCGGCCGACTTAAACTGCTGTATTCAAACACAATCCTCAAGTTGGGGATAGACCCTACTAAAATTCGACATGGCCGCACTTCCTTCAAAGGAGTAGCGCGTGACCCCTTCGCCAAGTGCATAGGCTCCTTATTACTAGAAGTTGTGTTGGATCACTTGACAACTTTTATTGAAAACTAATCTTTCATATCGCCCCATTTAAAGTGGATATCAAGCACTCTTGGGACGAAAGGCTTTTGTCCGCTTCAACGCCATACCGCATCTGGCGTCTCTTACACTCAAGATGCCGGTCATGAGGCATCATTTAATCTTGAGGTCATTCAAAGACCGGACACGGATGGAGCAGAGTCCGACATTGGTAGGCTAGGGGCTCCCTAGCGCTTTACCTCCTTCTGAGGGGCTGCGTGTATAAGCAACCCTTGAGTTCATACAAACTCCGCTTTACTTATTTATATTTACGTCAATTCACATACCTTTTTACGCGAGTCGTTTTCAAACTAAAGTTCCTCTCTTTTTCTGAGATGAACAGCGTGCACACGAGTCGAGGATAACGGCTGCGCGGAACCACGGCCTAGCGACGTCCGTGATGAGGACCCGTTGCGAGGATTATTTTCAGATTAAGACCTGCGTAAACCTTTTCTGCTGTCTCTTGTTGTTATTCTTCATTGGTTCCTTCCTATAACCGGAAATCCAGCGACATTTGGCATCGGCGCGTCGAGGACCTTGCCGTCACTGGTTTCACTAGGGGCATAGGGCATTGTTACGCCCATTATTATAAAGACCGAACACCTTAAGGAGTGTTCGGCGTCTCAAGATTAGGCATTATATGCATCAGCTCCGAATCATGTCTTTGGTCAAATGTTGGGTTTGCCGGCTCATGTGTTTGCTGCCTTATACATATCATCGGCTAACGCTTGCGGCACCGGAGAACTCTGCGGTGTGCCCCAGTTAATTTGGCGAGCACCTCGATGAAAGCCAGGCCCGGCTATCATGATCTAGCGAGACTAATCGACCACTCGATCGACCACGGAATGTTTAGAATTCCTCCGCTTTGTGAAGGACCGTTTCGGTCGGGCACACCTGGCGCCCGAATTGGAAGGCCTTGTGCCCCAGAGGCTATATCGTAGCCCCACCCTCGAACTCAGCGGCTAAGTGAAGTGATAAAGCATTATAGTTCGGATTGCCTCGTTTGCTCGCTACCACCTCCTTCCACAGACCAGGGCGTTGGATTAAGTGTGGCAGCGCTATTTTGCGAACACCCCGCTTTTGCCCTTGTGAGGGGCTGAGCGGCGAGCGCAATCTTTCGGGTTATACACACTGTATACATAAGCGGCGCGCCACGGAGGAGATATTTCACTACTTGGGGCGCACAAGTATAAAAAAGAAGTTATAGCATAATCATCGTTTTACAAGCTAAAACGTTCATTTTGAGCGTGACATTTTTTGAACGCTGCGACTCTATGGCCTGAGCATGCGCCGAACTTCCCCCAAAAGTAGTGCTCGGCGGGTAGCCGACTTCATCCGAACCACAGGCGGCAATAGCGGTGGCATCCATCTCTGTCAATGTGTCTTCACGGGCAAGAAAACCATCCAGCGGCGCCGCCGATGCAGAGTGACCGCTTCGCGCTCCTTGATATGCGGCACCGCTCCAAGAAATTTGTTGGGGAGCGTAGTAATTTCAAAAATTTTCCTCGCTACGCAAGATCATGGTGATGTATAGCGAGAGGGAGAGTGTTGTCTACATACCCTTGTAGACCCGGCGGAAGCGATCTGGCGTAGAGGAAGTAGTCGTCGTTCTCCTCGCGATCCGACCGATCCGGCGCCGTTACTCCGGCGCCCCGAGTTCTTGACACACGTACAGCTCGATGGCGTCCCTCGTACTCGATCCAGCCGAGTGTCGAGGAGAGTTCGTCGGCCTGACGGCGTGGTGGCGATCTTGATGTTTCACCGGCGCGAGGCCGCCTAAGCTTGCGACGGTATAACGAGGTGGAATATGGTGGAGGGCACGCTGCGGCTGAGAGCGATCTCACGATCAACTTGTGTGTTCCAAGGTGCCCCCTGCCCCGTATATAAAGGAGCAAGGGGAGGGCGGCGGCCAAGGAGGCGCGCCAGGGAGTCCTACTCCCTCTGGGGTGAGATTCCCCCAATCCTAGTTGGACTAGGATTCGGGAGGAAAAGAGAGAGGGGCGGCCCCTTCTCCTAGTCCTAGTAGGACTAGGGAAGGGGGGCTGTAGCCCCACCTGGGCTGCCCTTCTCCTTTCCACCAAGGCCCATCGAGGCCCATTTACCTCCGGGGGTTCGGTAACCTCCGGTACTCGGTAAATTCCGTTTTAGCGGAACCATTCGAACTCCAAACATAGGCTTCAATATATCAATCTTTATGTCTCGACCATTCGAGACTCCTCGTCATGTCCGTGATCACATCCGGGACTCGAACTCCTTGGTACATCAAAATACATAAACTCATAATAAGCATCGCCGAAACCTTAAGCGTGCGGACCCTACGGTTCGAGAACAATGTAGACATGACCTAGAACTATTCACGGTCAATAACCAACAGCGGGACCTGGATGCCCATATTGGTTCCTACATATTCTCTGAAGATCTTTATCGGTCGGACCGCATAACAACATCGTTGTTCCCTTTGTCATCGGTATGTTACTTGCGAGATTCGATCGTCGGTATCAATACCTAGTTCAATCTCGTTACCGGCAAGTCTCTTTACTCGTTCCGTAATACATCATCTCACAACTAACTCATTAGTTGTAGTGCTTACAAGGCTTGATGATGTGCATTACCGAGAGGGCCGAGAGATACCTCTCCAGAGCAATCGGAGTGACAAAACCTAATCTCGAAATCGCCAACCCAACATCGCCTTTGGAGACACACTGTAGTACTCCTTTATAATCACCCGATTCGTTGTGGCGTTTGGTAGCACCAAAGTGTTCCTCCGTAAGCAGGAGTTGCATAATCTCATAGTTACGAGGAACATGTATATGTCATGGATAAGCGGTAGCAACATACTAAGCGATCGTGTGCTAAGCTAAGGGAATGGGTCATGTCAATCAGATCATTCTACTAATGATGTGACCTTGTTAATCAAATAACAACTCCTTGTTCATGGTTAGGAAACATAACCATCTTTGATTAACAAGCTAGTCTAGTAGAGGCATACTAGTGACATGTTGTTTTGTCTATGCATTCACACATGTATCATGTTTCGGTTAATACAATTCTAGCATGAATGATAAACATTTATCATGAAATAAGAAATAAATAATAACTTTATTATTGCCTCTAGGGCATATTTCCTTGATCTCCCACTTGCACTAGAGTCAATAATCTAGATTACATAGTAATGATTCTAACACCCATGGAGTCTTGGTGCTGATCATGTTTTGCTCGTGGAAGAGGCTTAGTCAGCAGTGCGCAACATTCAGATCCGTATG
Source organism: Aegilops speltoides (assembly GCA_021437245.1). Lineage (NCBI taxonomy): Eukaryota > Viridiplantae > Streptophyta > Magnoliopsida > Poales > Poaceae > Aegilops > Aegilops speltoides. Next base: position 78,674,251 of record CM038147.1, on the reverse strand, counting down.
TATCTTGCAAATCTCTATGTCTCGATCTGGACTAAGTCCGGATGGAATTGAGGCGTCTCTTGATGTGCTTGGTCCTCTTGTGAAATCTGGATTCCTTTGCTAAGGCAATTGCTCGATATTGTCACGAAGATTTTCATTGGACCCGATGCACTAGGTATGACACCTAGATGGGATATGAACTCCTTCATCAGACTCCTTCATTAGCTGCTTCGAAGCTGCTATGTATTCCGCTTCACATGTAGATCCCTTCTGACGCTTTGTTTAGAACTGCACCAATGACAGCTCCTCCGTTTAGTGTAAATCGTATCCGGTCTGCGATTTAGAATCGTCCGGATCGGTGTCAAAACTTGCATCAGCGTAACCGTTCGATGAGCTCTTTGTCACCTCCATATCTGAAAACATATCCTTAGTCCTTTTCGGTATTTGGGATGTTCTTGACGCTGTCGATGATCCACTCTGGATTACTTTGGTACCTCCTGCTAGGCTTATAGCAAGGCACACATCAGTGCGGTACACAGCATTGCATACATGATAGAGCCTATGGCTGAAGCATAGGAACATCTTTCATTTTCTCTCTATCTTCTGCGGTGGTGGGCATTGAGTCGACTCAACTTCACACCTTGTAACACGAGGCAAGAACCCTTTCTTTGCTTGATCCATTTGAACTTCTTCAAAACTTTGTCAAGGTATGTGCTTTGTGAAAGTCAATTAAGCGTCTTGATCTATCTCTATAGATCTTAATGCCCAATATGTAAGCAGCTTCACGAGGTCTTTCATTGAAAACTCTTATTCAAGTATCCTTTATGCTATCCAGAAATTCTATATCATTTCCGATCAGCAATATGTCATCCACATATAATATCGAAATGCTCTGAGCTCCACTCACTTTCTTGTAAATCTGAGGCTTCTCCAAAAGTGCATACAAACCCAAATGCTTTGATCACACTATCAAAGCGTTTATTCAACTCGAGATGCTTGCACAGTCCATAGATGGATCATTGGAGCTTGCACACTTTGTTAGCTCCTTTGGATCGATAAAACCTTACGGTTGCATCATATACAACTCTTCTTCGAAATCCATTCAGGAATGCGGTCTTTACATCCATTTGCCAAATTTCATAATCATAAAATCGGCAATTGCTAACATGATTCAGACGGACTTAAGCATCGCTTCTGGTGAGAAGGTCTCATCGTAGTCAATCCCTTGAACTTGTCGAAAACCTTTTGCGACAAGTCGAGCTTTATAAACGATAACATTACCGTCGCGTCGGTCTTCTTCTTGAAGATCCACTTGTTTTCTATTGCTTGCCTACCCTCGGGCAAGTCAACCAAAATCCACACTTTGTTTTCATACATGGATCCCATCTCAGATTTCATGGCCTCAAGCCATTTTGCGGAATCTGGGCTCACCATCGCTTCTTCATAGTTCGTAGGTTCATCATGATCTAGTAGCATGACTTCGAACAGGATTACCGTACCACTCAGTGCGGATCTTACTCTGGTTGATCTCGAGGTTCTGCGGTAACTTGATCTGAAGTTTCATGATCAACATCATCAACTTCCTCACTACTTGGTGTAGGTGTCTCGAAACTGGTTTACTGCGACGAACTACTTTCAAGTAAGGGAGAAGGTACTATTACCTCATCAAGTTCCACTTTCCTCCCTCACTTCTTTGAGAGAAACTCCTTCTCTAGAAAGGATCCATTCTTAACAACGAATGTCTTGCCTTGGATCTGTGATAGAAGGTGTACCCAACTGTCTCCTTTGGGTATCCTATGAAGACACATTTCTCCGATTTGGGTTCGAGCTTATCGGGTTGAAGCTTTTTCACATAAGCATCGCATCCCCAAACTTTAAGAAAGCGACAACTTTGGTTTCTTGCTAAACCATAGTTCATAAGGTGTCGTCTCAGCAGTTTGACGGTGTTCTATTCGGTGTGAATCGGCTGTCTCTAGAGCATAACCCCAAAGCGATAGCGGTAAATCTGTAAGAGACATCATAGATCGCACCATATCTAGTAAAGTGCGATTCTGACGTTCGGACACACCATTCTGTTGTGGTGTTCGGGTGGCGTGAGTTCTTGAAACTATTCGCATTGTTTCAAATGTAGACCAAACTCGTAACTCAAATATTCACCTCCACGATCGGATCGTAGAAACTTAATTTTCTTGTTACGATGATTTTCAACTTCACTCTGAAATTCTTTGAACTTTTCAAGCGTTTAGGACTTATGTTTCATTAAGTAGATATACCCATATCTGCTTAAGTCATCTGTGAAGGTGAGAAAATAACGATATCATACGAGCCTCAACATTCATCGGACCACATACATACGTATGTATGATTTCCAACAAATCTGTTGCTCTCTCCATAGTACGGAGAGCGGTGTTCTAGTCATCTTGCCCATGAGGCACGGTTACATAAGTGCCAAGTGATTCATAATCAAGTGACTCCAAAAGTCCATCGGCATGGAGTTTCTTCATCGCTTTACACCGATATGACCTAAGCGGCGGTGCCACAAATAAGTTGCACTATCATTATCAACTCTGCATCTTTTGGTTTCAACATTATGAATATGTGTATCACTACTATCGAGATTCATAAAAATAGACCACTCCTCAAGGGTGCATGACCATAAAGATATTACTCATATAAATAGAACAACCATTATTCTCTGATTTAAATGAATAACCGTCTCGCATCAAACAAGATCCAGATATAATGTTCATGCTCAGCGCGGGCACCAAATAACAATTATTTAGGTCTAAAACTAATCCGAAGGTAGATGTAGAGGTAGCGTGCCGACCGCGATCACATCGACTTTGGAACCATTTCCCAGCGCATCGTCACCTCGTCCTTTGCGAGTTAAGCAATCGTAGTCCTGTTTGAGTTGCAAATATTAGCAGCAGAACCGATATCAAATACCAGTGCTACTACGAGCTCTAGTAAGGTACACATCAATAACATGTATATCACATATACCTTTGTTCACCTTGCCATCCTTCTTATCCGCCAAATACTTGGGGCAGTTCCGCTTCGGTGACGATCGCTTGCGGTAGAAGCACTCGATTTCAGGTTTAGGGCGGACTTGGGTTTCTTCTCTGGCGACAACTTGCTTGCTGTTCTTCTTGAATTCCTTCTTCTTCCCTTTGCCTTTCTTCTTGAAACTAGTGGTCTTATTGACCATCAACACTTGATGCTCCTTCTTGATTTCTACCTCCATGCCTTTAGCATTGCGAAGAGCTCGAGTATAGTCTTTACTAACCCTTGCATATTATAGTTCATCACGAAGCCTTTGTAGCTTGGTGGCGGTGATTGAAGAATTACATCAATGACACAATCATCCGGAAGATTAACTCCCAATTGTGTCAAGTGATTGTAGTACCCGGACATTACGAGTATATGCTCACTAACGAACTATTCTCCTCCATCTTGCAGCTATAGAACTTATTGGAGACTTCATATCTCTCAATCCGGGCATTACATTTGGAATATTAACTTCAACTCTGGAACATCTCATATGCTCCATGGCGTTCAAAAGCGTCGTTGAAGTCCGGTTCTAAGCCGTAAAGCATGGCTGCTTGAACTATAGAGTAGTCATCGACTTTGCTCGCGGGCGTTCATAACATCTGGCGTTGCTCAGCAGCAGGCACTGTCACCTAGCGGTGCATCGGGGCGTAACTCTTACGTGCAGCAATGAGGATGATCCTCAAATTCGGACCCGATCCGTGTAATTGCTACCATCATCTTTCAACTTTGCTTTCTCAAGGCGCATTAAAATTCAACGGAACAACAGCACGAGCCATCTATCTACAATCAAACATAAACAAGCAAGATACTATCGGTACTAAGTTCATGATAAATTTAAGTTCAATTAATCATATTACTTAAGAACTCCCACTTAGAAAAACATCTCTCTAGTCATCTAAGTGATCACGTGATCCAAATCAACTAAACCATAACCGATCATCACGTGAAATGGAGTAGTTTTCAATGGTGAACATCTTATGTTGATCATATCTACTATATGATTCACGCTCGACCTTTCGGTCTCCGTGTTCGAGGCCATATCTGCATATGCTAGGCTCGTCAAGTATAACCGAGTATTCTGCGTGTGCAAAACTGGCTTGCACCCGTTGTAGATGGACGTAGAGCTTATCACCCGATCATCACGTGGTGTGCAGGCACGACGAACTTTGGCAGCGGTGCATACTCGGGAGAACACTTCTTGATAATTTAGTGAGAGATCATCTTATAATGCTACCGTCGATCAAAGCAAGATAAGATGCATAAAGGATAAACATCACATGCAAATCAATATAAGTGATATGATATGGTCATCATCATCTTGTGCTTCATGATCTCCATCTTGCGGCACCACCATGATCACCATCGTCACCGGTAGCGACACCTTGATCTCCATCGTAGCATCGTTGTCGTCTCGCCAAACTTATGCTACTCGACTATCGCTACGCTTAGTGATAAAGTAAAGCATTACAGAGCGATTGCATTGCATACAATAAGCGACAACCATATGGCTCCTGCCGATTGCCGATAACCGGTTACAAAACATGATCATCTCATACAATAAAATATAGCATCACGTCTTGACCATATCACATCACAACATGCCTGCAAAAACAAGTTAGGCGTCCTCTACTTTGTTGTTGCAAATTTTACGTGGCTGCTACGGGCTTAAGCAAGAACCAGTCTCACCTCGCATCAAAACCACAGCGATACTTCGTCAAATAGACTCCGTTTAACCTTCTCAAGGACGGGCGTAGCCCTTTCAGTTCAACTAAAGTGAGAGGCAGGACACCCACGGTCACCTTTAAGCAGCGAGTGCTCGTGGCGGTGAAACCAGTCTCGCGTAAGCGTCTGGCGTAATGTCGGTGCAGGCGCTTCATCTCACAATACCGCTGAACCAAAGTATGACATCTTTGGTAGGTAGTATGACTTGTATCGCCCACAACTCACTTGTGTTCTACTCGTGCAAAACATCAAACCATAGAAAAAACCTAGGCTCGGATGCCCTTTGTTGGGGAGCGTAGTAATTTCAAAAATTTTCCTCGCTGCGCAAGATCATGGTGATGTATAGCGAGAGGGAGAGTGTTGTCTACATACCCTTGTAGACCGAAGCGGAGCGATCTGGCGTAGAGGAAGTAGTCGTCACGTTCTCCTCGCGATCCGACCGATCCGGCGCCGTTACTCCGGCGCCCCGAGTTCTTGACACCGTACAGCTCGATGGCGTCCCTCGTACTCGATCCAGCCGAGTGTCGAGGAGAGTTCCGTCGACCTGACGGCGTGGTGGCGATCTTGATGTTTCACGGCGCGGGGCCGCCTAAGCAGTGACGGTATAACGAGGTGGAATATGGTGGAGGGGCACGCTGCGGCTGAGAGCGATCTCACGATCAACTTGTGTGTTCCAAGGTGCCCCCTGCCCCGTATATAAAGGAGCAAGGGGAGGGGCGGCGGCCAAGGAGGCGCGCCAGGGAGTCCTACTCCCTCAGGGGTAGGATTCCCCCAATCCTAGTTGGACTAGGATTCCGGAGGGAAAGAGAGAGGGGCGGCCCTTCTCCTAGTCCTAGTAGGACTAGGGAAGGGGGGGCCTTGCGCCACCTAGGGCTGCCCTTCTCCTTTCCACCAAGGCCCATCGAGGCCCATTTACCTCCGGGGGTTCGGTAACCTCCGGTACTCGGTAAATTCCGTTTTCGCCGGAACCATTCGAACTCCAAACATAGGCTTCAATATATCAATCTTTATGTCTCGACCATTCCGAGACTCCTCGTCATGTCGTGATCACATCCGGGACTCGAACTCCTTGGTACATCAAAATACATAAACTCATAATAAGCATCGCCGAAACCTTAAGCGTGCGGACCCTACGGTTCGAGAACAATGTAGACATGACCTAGAACTATTCACGGTCAATAACCAACAGCGGGACCTGGATGCCCATATTGGTTCCTACATATTCTCTGAAGATCTTTGTCGGTCGGACCGCATAACAACATCGTTGTTCCCTTTGTCATCGGTATGTTACTTGCGAGATTCGATCGTCGGTATCAATACCTAGTTCAATCTCGTTACGGCAAGTCTCTTTACTCGTTCCGTAATACATCATCTCACAACTAACTCATTAGTTGTAGTGCTTACAAGGCTTGATGATGTGCATTACCGAGAGGGCGAGAGATACCTCTCCAGAGCAATCGGAGTGACAAAACCTAATCTCGAAATCGCCAACCCAACATCGCCTTTGGAGACACACTGTAGTACTCCTTTATAATCACCCGATTCGTTGTGGCGTTTGGTAGCACCAAAGTGTTCCTCCGTAAGCAGGAGTTGCATAATCTCATAGTTACGAGGAACATGTATATGTCATGGATAAAAGCGGTAGCAACATACTAAGCGATCGTGTGCTAAGCTAAGGGAATGGGTCATGTCAATCAGATCATTCTACTAATGATGTGACCTTGTTAATCAAATAACAACTCCTTGTTCATGGTTAGGAAACATAACCATCTTTGATTAACAAGCTAGTCTAGTAGAGGCATACTAGTGACATGTTGTTTTGTCTATGCATTCACACATGTATCATGTTTCGGTTAATACAATTCTAGCATGAATGATAAACATTTATCATGAAATAAGGAAATAAATAATAACTTTATTATTGCCTCTAGGGCATATTTCCTTCATTATCCGGCAGTTACCCATGACGGGCAGGCGTTTTGCTCTCCATCATCTCGGGACTGAAGGTCCCCGAAGACGGGCACTCATACGGAGAATTTTGCAAATCAGAGCTGCAAGATAGAAAGCAGATTTACCTCGAAGCACAAAGATGATGTCTCTTCTTCAATGAACTCTCCTTTTCTCTACTCACGGCTCGCTGGAGGCTGATTCCTTCGCGACGATTGTGTATCCGGATTCTCCCGAGACAGGGGACCCTCCGGTGAAGATCTCTTCCCCGTTTAGGGGCTTCCCAGCCTCCGGATCTTGGAATGGTCCTCTTCTCCTCTTGGAAGAGGGGTTTGCAATTCCCCAAGAGACGCCCCTTTGAAGGCGAAATAATAACTCCTTTATTTTCCCCGCCGGCTCCCTTCTGCAGGTAGCGACCTCCAGCATCGACTTGACGCGGCTCGGTCTGCGATCTCTCAGGAGGGGCGGGACACCTTATCGGCTTCGATCGTGCTATCCACTCCACGTTAAAGAAGTAATGGAGTAAAGGCCGAACTCTGAAAGGCAAATAAGCGGAGCGTCCGATTTCTGGAAGGCTATTTACCGAAGTGCTCCACGGGCCGATTGCAACAAACTGCGTCCTCGGTCAATCTGGACCGCGCTACTTGCGGTCAGAAACAATTTGTACATCTCCACGAATTGTCGCACCCGCGAAGTGTTGGAGAATCTGAGTCCCTCGGGTTTGAACTCCCATAAACGGAGAAGGGACGGCGTTTGCGAGGCGAGAATATCGCACGATTAGCATAACTTTGCATCACTACGACGGATTGATCTCCCTCACTTTGGAGGTCTCGAAATCGGCCACACGCAATGAAGGCGCCCATCTTGAGGGCGACCCCCGGTTGAGCCTTGGTTGACCCACGACATCAATGCGGCGTGGAGGTCGAGGTGGAATACGAAAGCAGCACGCACTGCTACCGCCGGAATGGGTGATATAGAACCACTATTGCTGCCATGATCAAGTTCCTCTTGGAAGGAACCCTCTCGAGCCCGAGAGCCTCGGCCCTCTCCTTATGCGCTTAGCCCGCCTCTGCATGATGCGCCCCGATCATCTTGGCTCCACATTGAAGGTCTTGACCCACGGGTAGAAGTGGGGAGTAGCCTTGGAGGAAGGCCTCTAGACAGCGATGAATGAATCTTTGCGGAGATATGGACTCGGGCCAAGTCGTGAAAATCCAACCCATAGAAGAACATAAGCCCTCTCACAAAAAGGATCCGTGAGGAAGCTTAAACCCAGCCGGAGGTGGGATACAAAAAGCAACGTACTCGCCAGGCTGGTAGGAGCCACATTCTGCCCTTAAGCGGGCAACCTGTCTTGAAATCTCATGAAGACGAATTATTGGCCTCTCATGGCTTTAACCCGTCCTCATCCATGCGGAGGAGGGCATCCACAACCCTGCAGGTCGGACGGACATTCTTGAGAGATGCGAGCCATCGAATCTTAGGCTCACAGGTGTTTGGAGCTTGGGGCGAGAAGGAGATTTGATGCAAGATTGAAGAAAAGAAACAAGCCTTGGTCCTCTTATAAAGGGAAAAATACCAAGAAGTCGTCTCCGTGACCGTTCGGGATTCACTTCTTGATAGAGGGCGTGGCGGCCAGACACGAAGAATTACCCACCTTGCGTATTGATGGGAATCCGGAATAAAGGGTGATCGATCTGCCCGACAAAACGTGCCAAAGGAAGCAGCTTCGCTTCGCGTCTTTGAGGTGGTATAATAAAACACAATTCAAGTAAAAGGCTTGGTAGCGGCTTGATGTCATGCCATGAAATCGTCGGCGAATTGGACTTGTGTGCATTTTATTCTCTCTACGATTGGAATGTGGAATTTATTTTGCGAGGCCAGGACACTATCCACAGTATTCATGATCTTCTCTAGATTATTCAAGGGAAGGAACCCGCCTTGCAATGCCGAATATTATGCGTCTTGGGATTTATAAATCATTGAAGCTTTGGTTTAGGAGACTCTTGAGGAGTCTGGACTAGGGATGTCGAGGACAGCGGACTATCACTACTAGGGAAAAGGCTGGCAGCAAGCTGGGGTTTCGATGTATTAGTGGCGGGTACTGCGCTACTATCTGGCCTTCTGACTAACTCATAGCAGTAGCGTGTGCGCTTTCAGCCTACTGCTACACAAGTGTAGAAGCTGCAGCAGTTATAGAGCTTCGCTACCGCTAGTAGCGCTAAGCGCTCTTTAATTTGACCAGCGCTCTCTTATATTGAGCGCTGCTTCTAACTTTTGTACACTACTCTGCTAATAATTTAAGTAGTTTTTTTTGGCATATTGTTTTTTGTATTTGAACGGCTTTGTAGAAGAATCTTTAGCACATAGAAATGTCATCATGATACACATACAAATGCACACGAGACAACAAATGTAATCATAGCATGTACATACAATAGTCTCTTCATAATCATCATCCAACACAAAGTGATATCTTGTCATCATCTCGAAAATAGCAATACATGCAAGTCTCGAATACTTTTAACTACAACAACGTCATCCATCTAAACAAAGGTATCACATGAAGTGCTATCACTATGGTGAGGCGGAACCATACAATACATGAGGTGGCGATTCTGAGTCCTCTCTCGGCGCTAAGCGTGAACCTCAAGTAACTAACTTCTCCAATGTCTACTTTTGAAGCCTTTATGGCTTTGGCGCCGTGAACCAAATCACTTGGCGACAGCCTCATGCCACTAGTTGTACACCCTCGGAACCTTCCTTTTGCCTGCGACATAGCATTTCCATCTATGCATCAAGAAACTAGGTACACATTAGAGATGCATGTTCATGAGAGGATGTACAATCATATATATGCAACAAAATATACTGAAACAACACCAAAAAAGAAAGGTTAGCAACTAGATGCAACATATATGATGCATAAATTAATTAACTAGAGGTGCGCATGGTTCATCGTCGTAAACTAACAAAGTAGCGTTCGCAAGTTCGGTAGGGACCGTGGACATCACAAAAGTTTCATCACTACAAAAGTATACAAGTTCAACCAGGCACATATCATCATCTTCGGCATCATAAATCACTAGAAGTTCCATCCTTCCATATCGCCGAGGAGGGAACCCTAGCTGCTTGAGCGGCGTGAGGTCTGGGCGTTGCATGCCTATGCTGAGTTCGGACGTCGATTCACGATATAGAGCGGTGGTGGAACATCCCTTCTCATCGCCGACTTCTTTCATGATGATCATCGCCAATGATATCGCTTTGGATCACGAAGAAGTCATCTCTAAGTTTATAATTAAGCTTCTCCATGAGATTCTAGCCACTTGTGGATATGATCATCATTTACGCTTTATTAATGCGAAGCTTTTGGTGATCAGTGTTGAACTGAATCATGAGATGGACGATGTAGAATCCATCCTTCTTGCTTGGTTTTGGGACATGGATGCAGGAGAGATTAGTTTTATCACTGTGAAACCCATCTTCTTGTTCCTTTGTTTCTTGATATACGCGTGGCCATTGATGGAGTCATGTACCTAGGGTAGGGTCATAGACCTGATCTAAGTACCACCTTGAGACAACCTTAGAAGAGATCACCTTCCGATTCGACCTCACACGGACTCACTTTCGACCACGGAGAAGGTCAAGAAGCACTCACTTTCGACCACGGAAGGTCAAGCAGCTCACTGTCTTTGCAGCGATGCGTAATTAAGTAGACTTTATGATAGTTAAGACACTTTGTGTAGGGCGTTACGATGGCATCGGACTTAATGTACTTAAACCCTTCATTCATTGGCTGGCGAGGGTCAGCGCCACTCTATATAAGCCACCCCCTCCCACGGCGAAGGTTCGCACCTTTTACTCAACTCATGCATAATCCACTCGACCGCCTCCGGGCATTCCGAGATGTAGGGCTTTTACTTCCTCGAAGGCGCGAACTCGTACATCCCTTGTGTTACTGAGCCTCTCCATAGCTAGCACTTTGCCTCTCCCTACCTACCCCCCCTTTCTTGTCGGGACTTAGAACCACGACGGTTGGCGCCCACCGTAGGGCAGGTGTTTTCGCGATTTTGTGTGGAGAGATTCGCGATTCTTCCAGTGTTTTCATCATGGTGGCTGCTGAAGTTTTGGTCGAGGTCACGAGATCCGTCTCGGCGCTCTCACCTTCATCGCCGATGACTCCACTTAGCTCAGGAGGCTCCACTCGGCGTTGATCGCTCCCGTCCGCGGTCACGGCGCATTTTCGCGCATGTGTCCGTGGCGTTCTGCTTGCTGACAACCGTCGACCCGTATCGGTCGACTCCCTATCGACCACCCTCGGTCTCCGCCAAGCGCAAAGCGCTCTGGTGATCGAGGCTTCGGTGATGGGTGAGACCTTGTGATGGCTGGAAGCGGCCACCACCCAAATTCTTGACAATCAAGCTGTGAATCTCTCTGGCTTTGTTCGATCTGTCGGTGGCTCGGCGTGAGCGCATCTGAATCACGATAGTAGTGATCGGTGGCGGAAATCCTGATAGTCAGACGGACCTGCGCAGCCCTCTGACAACCCATGAGGCGGGGCAAGGAAGCGGTGACGACCCGCCCGCGAGACCGGGGAGAGTACCAGCCGAGCCACTCGACTCTCTGCAAAGAGAGAACTTCGCCCCAGAGAACATGGATGCCTGCATACTCCCATCGCGGGAGAAAGCCGGAGCTCGCGCGCCTGGAGGAAACACGTTGGTGAATTTGGCGAACAAGCTCGTCTGGAGAATCTTGGCGAGCACTTTCGGCGGAACTGCAGCTGACAGCGAGTTCCGGCATTAATCGGCGTCAACTCTTCCCGCCGACTCGGTATATCGAACCCCAATCGAATTTAGCGATTCGCGACCCGTATAGCGAAGTCCATCCAGCCCTCTCGATCGGGTGGCGGAAGCTTGATGCGAATCGAGGATTTCTCCGGGCAGCGAGGACCATATATAATTCAGCCATGTCGCGATCGCGCCAGCAAATTCACGATCGATCCATCGCTGCGAATCTAAGTTGATCGACTCACGGATCCCGGATCGCCTCACGTGCGTGAAGGCGAAAATCAGCGAAGACCAGTATGGAACCCGGCCACGACCGAGATGATAGGTGTTGAGTGCCCACTTCCCCTCCGAGGGTGGGTCTTACGCTCCTCGGCGACAAGATAGAGCGCGTCGATTCGGTGTGGGGCGAAGAGTTCCGATCAACCCTGAGGAACCCGAGCTTGGCGAGATCCATTATCGTGCAAGGCTTGGTCGTGAGGCGAGAGCCCATCGGGGTGGGCCCGGCAGAGATGCACCCTGGCGATCGAGTGCATGTTTACGGTCGAGAATGTTTTGGCGAGGGCTATCGAGACGCGGTGATCCCCCAATTTCAGGTTGTAGCAAGGTCGGCAAGTTCACTGGTGAGTCTAAGCTTGAAACTTGGTTTGAGGACTCTGAGAGTGGCGGTTCCAGTTGGTGGTGGGAATGGCGAGGGTGGCCATGAAGCATTGCCCCTCATGTTGGAAGGTTACGCCCGGGCGTGGTTGAATCGATTTACCTCCTAGCAGCATTTACACTTGGGAAGATCTGTCGAGTGTTCGTCAAAACGTTTGAAGGAACACAAGCGACCGGTGGATTGGCCAACTGCAAGTGCGTATGCGAAGGCGAATGAGACTCTCGAGTATATTGAGATGGATCACTTTGCATCATACCGTGGAAGCGATAATGTGCGATCATCGAGGCACTCTGCGCCTTCAAGGATGGTGTCAAAACGAAGGTGAGTTTGAAATTTGAGTCGAACGGAGACATGACCACTGAGTCGGATGATGGAATTGGTACCAAACGCGCCCACGGCGAAGAAGAAGACCCGACTACGAAGCGGCAAATACAAGCCTAACCCGATCGGAGAAAAACACCGATCCGGAAGCGAAGCGGAAGGCTGAACCCGGCAGCTCACGAGAGGCTGCAGGCGTGACTTCGGGGAAAGTTCAAAGGAAACCAAAGGATCACGGAACCCTAAGAAAGTGAAGGATAAAGAGAAGGAGCGGCGTGATGGATATGCGAGTGTCACATTCACATGAAGAAGAAAGATGAAGAGGGCTATATCATTTACCCAAAGCATACCACTTTATTATGTCGACTCACGATCCGGCGGGTTTCAAGGAAAAGCAGTCTAAGGACAAGGAAAAGGAGTCGGACAAGGCGAAGACAAAGAGGACGGCGAGGAAGGATATTAGCATGTCAACTCCCTCACGATGATCTTCGAGATGTGGAAAGCAAGACCGGCGAAGGTCGTTAATCGTGAGGTGAACATGGTTGCCCAGCAAAACCAAGTTATACGAGATGGTCCCAAACACCCATCACATTCGACCAATCTGATCACCCGACTCATATTGCCACCCACAGGAAGCAAGCTTTGGTGGTCGATCCGGTTATCGAAGCCTTTCGGCCGACAAAAGTGCTGATGGGCGGTGGTAGTGGGCTGAACTTGTAACATTGTACACACTAAAAGGAATGGGCATTCCGATGTCCGGCCCGAGCACCCGATGGCATGAGCTTTCATGGAGTTATACGGGAAGAAAGCGAGTCACTGTTGAATAGCTCGGGCGTGGTGTTGGTGATTCAAAACATTTTAGCAAGGAGAAGTTGGCGTTTGAGTCGTGGATTTTAGAATTACCATGTGCCACTTTGGGAGACGAGCTTACGCTTACGGTTCATGGCTCGACCATATTACGTGTACCTCAAGCTGAATGCGGCCCCAAAGGTGATCACATCACCGATGATGGAAAAGCGGTGCTTCGAGAAGGGCTCAAAGATCGGGGGCACTAGTCACGAGGCAAGTGCTTTTAGGATGATGGTGAGAGGAGCACACCAAGTGGTTTGCCTCCTGCTGCCACCAGGGCGAGAAGAAGAAGAATTACGATGAAGAAGATTCGATTTCATTCTTGAGAAGAGATCTCCTCCAAGCCAAAGAGAAAGTGGTTGCCAAAAGAGCATCAAGAAATGACAAACCAAGAAAAGGCACCGATAAAGTGAAGAAGTCACTTGTTGCCAAGAAGCTGAGTATGGAAGAAGAAACTTGAGCAAAGTGAAAACTTCCAAGAGGAAGAGGATTGTGCATGATGAGGCGGATGATGATGATGATGAGGAAGCACCCAGCCTCCTCCTCGAAGCCTAAGTTCATGGGCGATGCCATCGAGGCGAGGCACCTTCAAAGTCTAAGCCATCTGCTCCGGCAAAGGCAGCTCAAGCCAAACTGCTGCCAAGCCCAGAAAAGCTGTGAGAACATTCCGCTTAGAGAAGAAGAAAGACAATGTGCCACCGGTGAGTCGGATGATGAGGCACTGTATTCTTTGAAACTTCGAAGCTGCCAATTCACAATGATGTTCATCCTCGAGCTGAAAACATGAAGGAAAGAAAGGACGGAGGACTCGGGCTATGGAGACAAGCTGATCCATATCTTTGTGAGGAGAAGGACTCTTTGTAGATCAGGTTCCACACGGAAAGCGGCGGGATTTCTATGAGGCTGTGCTTATGGACAAGAAGCCCATATTGCGGAGACACTCGCTATATTGGTTGGGCATATATTGATAGTGAAAAGCACTGAGACTTCTTTCCACATGTGCATGAGCTTCACTTGCATGTGGTGTTCTTGATTTAGTTGGTCGGTATGGCGACTTGGAATGATGAGATGATCATGCAATTCTATGCCTGACTCATTTCTATCCGGATGGCGAGGATTGTATGGATGGTGAAGGCCAAAGATTCTCTTATTTGTTGAAGAATGGGCACCTTTGCTGAATGCTCCGGTCTTGAGAGAGGATGATGTTGATGTCTATGGAATTCCCAAGAAGAACCATGAGTCTATGAAGAACATGTACAATGAGGTACCAGCTAAGGATGTGGAAATCTGGAAGCTGGCTCGATGTATCATCTCGAGGCAGTCTACCTACCACAAACACAATTCTAAGGCATACCTTGATGCCCAAGTCTGGAGATCATCGCATGATGAGAGGTTATTCTATCAACATGCTGCACATACTTGATCGGAAGGCACCTTTCAAGGTGATGGACACGATAGTTGAGACTATCAAGAGGATTACGGACAGACGGAGGAAGAGGTCATGTGGTTTTGCCCGCATTCGGATGCTTATCAATGCCAAGTTTGTACGGGCACCTACTTGTTGGATAGACCCCACTTGCCACTTGCCTTTGAGCATGAGGACAATGAAGTTGTGATGGATGAGGAGGATCCACGTCTGTGGAAGGTCAAGCAAAAGTGAAGCTGCCAAGAAAGCTAAAGCTGAGAAGGAAGCGGCATGCAGCTAAACCAAGAGTGTTGGAGAAGCAGCTCCTTGAAGCTACCGGAGGATTGAACAACGCTTTTGCCAGCATTATGCGATCTCGGGAGAGTCTTGAGAGGATTGTTGAAGACAAGATCCATGCTCTGGATGTGAAGGCGCTGAAGTGCAAGTCACTTCAACAAGCTTGAGGGAATATCGAGGAAGCAAAGAGGGAAAGGAAGAGCTCATGCGTGAGATGCGGAGATGACCTAGTCGGAGATGATTATGAACAGACTGCTCCGGTTCCTACGGACCCGATCAGCTGCTATTCGATGGCAGACACCAGGACTACAACATCGGCACCTCCCGGCTCCATCGGTTCCAGCTCGGCTCAGTGACCACTCCTCGGCTCCACGGACATCAGTGAAGCCTTTGCGAGATGCAGCTATCTCAACTCCATCAACCCAGACGAGGAGCCACCGTGAGAGTCCCTAGTGACGTTTAGCTCTATACTTTTCAAACTTTTGGTAACTTGTTGCCAAGGGGAAATTGTATAGATCATAGGACTTCGAGAGAGAGTGCTCGCTTTTGCTCTTCGTTTCATTTGCGGTCTTTTGAGATACTTTTGAGTTTTTCGAGACATTACGTGCGTTTGCTCTACATTGATGAGTGCTTGATCATACTATGCCTTAATGTGTGCTTAATGCTTATCATATACTATTCATATCTTGTATGATCATTTACTCATGTCTTGGTGATTGGGTGCATGCTATTCATTCTTATCATTTTGTGCGCTCCACCAAGATGTATGTGACATGGAAGAGTGACCCATGATCCTAATCGATTGTGCATTTGCATTCAAGCGCAAATCTTAAATAATGCACAAATTTAGGGGAGCTCTTGCTTATCACATACTTCTCAAAGCGACGATATTATTCATTGATTATATCCTTTGTCGAGCTTTGATCTATATGTTGTCATCAATTACCAAAAAGGGAGATTGAAAGTGCAACTAATCCCGGGTGGTTTTGGTAATTAATAACAACATATATATCATTGAACTAATAAGTTTCTTGAGAATCATTTGAGAAAGTTCGATTGATATGGGTATGGCAATGGTGAAGATGTGGACCCCTCAAAATGCTAAGGCAAGCATTGGCAAAAGCTAAAGACTCTATTTTTGGTTTAGTGATCCAAGATCACATTGAGTCTATAGGAAAGCCAATACTATTAAAGGGGATGAGGTTATGATAATGATCTGGTTGCTCAAAGTGCTTAGTGATATATCTCCCAAACCATCAGCAATCTTTCATTCAATATACATTCATAAGTAATCTCGGTCCCACCGATTCTATAAACTCAGTCACACGAGATGAACCACCTCACCACAAAGCCAAACCCTAGAAACCTCGGTTTTCGATTAGAACTCGGTCTCACGAAACTAGTGTTGCCAACCTTACATGACATACGTCATCAAATCGGTGTCACCGAGATGATAAAATCGTCCCAAGATTGGCAAACCCTAGTCTTTGGAAGAATCAGACTCACAGAGATTGTATTTTCGGTCCCACGAAAATCCCAACGTTCACATGTTTTGAACTTTCGGTCTCACCGAGTTGTCAACTTCGATTCGGTCGAGATTGGTCAAATGTGTATAGCAGTTGGATTTTATTGTGGAGGCTATAAATACCCTCCACCTCCTCTTCATTAGTGGAGAGAGCCATCGAGAAAGAACTACCACTCCTACCTTACATTTAGAGAAGAAAACTACCTACCCTTGTGTTGAGATCAAGTTGCTCCTCCCACCATATGAAGCTTGATATCTAGCCTTCCCAAGTTGCTTTCCACTCAATCCTTTCTTCCACCACAGCCAAATCGGTGAGGAGAGTTGAGTGTTGGGGAGATTATCATTTGAAGCATAAGAGCAAGGAGTTCATCATCATCAACACCATCTATTACCTTTTGGAGGTGGTGCCTCCTAGATTGGTTAGGTGTAAGCTTGGGAGCCTCCGTCAAGATGTGGAGTTGAACCAAGAAGTTTGTAAGGGCAAGGAGATCGCCTACTTCGTGAAGATCTACGAGTAAAGGCTAGTCCTCCGTGGGCGTGCCATGATGGCATAGACAAGGTTGCTTCTTCCGTGGACCCTTCGTGGGTGGAGCCCTCCGTGGACTCTGCAGCCGTTACCCTCCGTGGGTTGAAGTCTCCATCAGCGTGGATTGGCGATAGCACCACCTATCGAACCACGAGAAAAATCTCCGTGTCTCCAAATTGCGTTTGCTCTTCTCCACCTCTCTTTACTACATGTGCAATTTACTTTCCGCTGCCAATACTCTAGAATTGCATGTGTAGGGTGATACTTGACTTGATCATCATTGTGAACTTGCCAAAAACTTGTCTTAATCAAAGGCTGAATTTTTATATTGTCAAGTAGTCTAATCACCCCCCTCTAGACATACTTCGATCCTACAATGCTTTGCACGAAGCTAATATGACAACTGCTCCCGGCATTTTGTTGTGCAGCTGATGATGCGGTTGTTGCCCTGCTCTGTTCATACCAAGGCCTCTGCAGTTGAGCAAGCATACAGATCATGGTCACTCACTCTTGTCCAGATGGCCCATTACAGTGCCTCATAAATGCCTCGGGACCGCCATTTGACTATCATATTGAGCATAGGCCTCGGTCGAGAAGCCAAAGCCTAGGTTGCCAAGGTTTCAGTCTTGCTAACTCACCGGGTCCTTCAATGCAAATGGCTTCAAAAGACACAATACCTTCTTTGACAAGCCAGAACCCCTACTCCAAGCCAAGGATATCATCAGTTGGTTACGGAGCTATCGGCTGAAGCTATTACTCCTGCGTACTATATGATCAAGGGCTCATTTTCCCTCACATGCGCCTTGACCACTGAAGCTATTCTTTGGACTGCCGTGCTTAGAAGAAGCACTTGATTGCTTCGTGATGCTGGTCTACTCCACTTTGTGACGGACAAAGAACATTGGAATGAAGAGCTATTGCTTCAATTCTATGCCACTCTGCACATTCCACGGCTACTACGAGGACATCAAGACATGGGATCTCGAGTGGATGGTTGAAATGTTCATCATGAAGCCAAAGCTATGGATATCATTGAGCTTACAAGACTAGCCACTCTGGAGAACTATATGAACTTTTATCGGCTACACCACAATCTTTGTGGAAAGCATCTTTCATAAGCCAGAACCCAATATGAGCGGATGTTGAGCATGATGAAGCCTTTGCCATCGGCGGTATCCACACATTTCTTTGTTGAAGACCTTGAGTATCGCCTCGCACCATATATCATATCATCGAGTGAACTCTATGGTGTCAAGGACATTCATCGATGGCCAAGCTTGAAGGAGCTATGAAGACTTTGGTCTTCTATATTCTCAATGGCATCGGCTTGACACTCAAGAATTCTTCATCGAGGCGACTTCTGCTTCCGGCTCGACCTATTTGGTGCGAAGTTTTATGCTCCATGGGTCATCGCCTCATCAAGAGACACTCATCATCAATTATCAGCCCTCTGCTGCCAATCATATAATCTTTACGCGAGAGGTTGATATATCGATTGATGTTATATCTCTGAACCTGCCAAGGCGCGCTTTGTCTTGAGAATATTGAGCACCAAAGCTTCACTCAGCCTATTGAAGGTGTTCAAGCAGCGACACGAATCTATCCATTGGTTGGTAACACTCGTCGCCTCCTGAGCACCTTTGAAGCCTTGAAAGCACCATTGCACAAAGGCCTCGGGCGTTCTCGCGTTCTCAATGACCGAGAACTTCTTGTGGCCCTTCATCGAACGCAGGATAAGCATCATTTACGGCTCAAGAGCGGATGCAAAGCCTCTTGGTGGATGTCAATCGCATTCGCAACCTTGCCACCAAGAATGCCTTTGTTGCTCATGAAACTTGCCGCGATCATGGAAGAGTTTGACCCTACTCGGTCTTTGAAGCGATCTTCAAGGCGATGGCTTCAATGAAAGATTCGGTTTGACTCCACTCCTCCATGGTTGTTGTCCTCGCCGCTCCATCTCTTGAAGATTCGAATATTCTTCCTCGCTGAGCGGTAAATGCGAGTGATCGATGATGAAGATGATGCTACTTCACCACCTCCTACTCTGCGCGCCGACCTTTGCACCAAGTTCATCTGCACGCCAACCAACGGCGACAACACTGCTGCTTCACCTACTCATGATGGCGAGTAGATGCTCTATGTCTTCAAACCTTTTGGTCCTTCTTGACAAAGGGGAGAAGCGTATGAGTTGATAGTCTTCAAGCGGGTTCATATAGGCGGTTGCATTATATTTGCTTCATGCTTACAACTCTTGCTTTTGAAACATTTGGTTCTTTGAGTTGTAACACCTAAACTTGATGGTAAATGCGCTACTTATTTGCTTTCTTGTGATGCGATGATAAATTCTGCATGTGCGATGATAACTTCGCGCTTAGATCATTCTGTGAGCGTCCATTTTTATTATGCATGTCATTCTACTTGCTATATCATTTCATGCATGATGAATTATCTTCATAAGTTGAAGTGGATCTCCACAAGTAAACCTGCCATGTGCATTTGCATTCCAAAAGCAAATTACTTATATGCACATCTTGAGGCCCTTGCAACTTATGAAGACAATTCCAATCCTTACAATTTCACATACTTTATCCCGTTGAAAACTTCAACAGTTTGTCATCAATCACCAAAAGGGGAGATTGTAAGTGCATCTAGTGCCACCCTAGTTGGTTTTGGAGTATTGACGACAAAGTTGGTTGAGGACTAATGCGTTTGTGAGAATTGCGAGGATACTTGGTAGTGTCCTTCATTGATTCGGTTTACCTACGGAGATGACCCTAAAAATGTATGAAGACATTGAAGACAATGGTGGTAGAGAAGATATTCATATTGAAGACTATGACATGAGAAGACATTGCATGAAGACTTTGGGCCTTGAAGGCGTGTGGTTTCGTTGTTTCCTTTTCTTCTTTGTTGAGTCATAGGAACCACCATCTTTGTTAAGTGGGGTCCAAGTGAACTAAGTCGAGTGGTGATGTGATGCTCAACTCAAATCCTATGTCTTGGCGAAGACAATGAGAGCAAATCTTATCCAGTTTGGATGAGTCAGCCTTGCTTGTAGGCCAAGTAAAGTTGCGGCGTGTGTTTGAAATCGACCGTTGGAACACGTGTCGGTTCCTTAGTGACCCGAGTCATTATTGGTGTCAAAACGGCGGATCTCGAGGTAGAGGGTCCCGAAGCTGTGCGTCTAGGCGGATGGTAACAGGAGACAAAGGACACAATGTTTTACCGAGTTGGGCCCTCTTGATGGAGTAAAACCCTCGTCTGCTTGATTAATATTGATGATGTATTACAAAGTGGATCTACCACGAGATCAGGAGGCTAAACCTAGAAGCTATCCTATGGTATGATTGTTGCAATGGAGGTTATGTCCTACGGACTAAAGCCCTCCGGTTTATATAGGCACGGAGAGGCTAGCGTTACCTGGTCGGTTACAATGGTAGGAGATCTACATATCCGTATTACCAAGCTTGCCTTCCATGAGGAAAGTCCCATCCGGGACGGGAACGAGTCTTCAATCTTGTATCTTCGTAGTCTTGGAGTCCGTGGGGCGATGATAGTCCGGCTGTCCGGACACCCCTAGTCGAGGACTCCTCATTAGCCCTGAACCTAGCTTCAATGACGATGAGTCCGAGGCGCATAATGTTCGGCATTGCCAGGCGGGTTCCTCCTTTGAATAATCCGGAGAAGATTGTGAACACCGGATAGTGTCGGCTCGCAAAAATAAATTCCACATTCCACCGTAGAGAATAATATATACACAAGTTCAATCTCTTGGCGTTTCTTGTGGCATGACGTCACACCACTACCAAGCCTTTACTTGAATCATTTTTATTATACCACCTCGGTAGCGTTTAGCGGCGGTTTCCTTAGCACGTCTTGTCGAGCGAGATCGTGTTCCCCTTATTCGGGATTCTCATCAATACGGACGTGGGTAACCCAACGCGCCCGTCGCCCGCCTCCTCTATCGGCGAATCCCAAGCAGTCACAGGGGCGGCCTTGGTATTCCCTTCTTTATAACAGGACCAAAGCTCGTTCTTTTCTTCAATCTTCCACGAATCTTCTCCTTTCTCCAAGTTCCAAACACTCGAGCCCCAGTTAGGCGCCGGACCTTGACAATGTCGGCTCCGACCTTGAGGGCGGTGGGTGCCCTCCTCCGTCACGGAGGAGGGCGTGCTAAAGCTGCGTGAGGCCAAGTACTTGTCTTCGAGGTTTCACAGGCTGCTGCCGAAGGGCAGGCCATCCCCACCGAGCCCGGCGAGTATGTTGTCTTTGTATCCCACCTCCGTTGGGGTTTAGGCTTCCAGCGGATCCTTTTGTGAGAGGGCTCATGTTCTACTATGGGTTGGAATTCCATGACTTGGCTCCAGTCCATCCTCCATATCTCGCATTCATCGTTATGCTGTGAAGCCTTCCTCGCGTCACCCCACTTGCCCTATGGTGAAGACCTTCAATGTGGGCGAAGATGGTCGGGCGTCAAGCTGAATCTTGGTGAGGCGGAAATGGCGGGAGGCCGATGCCTGTGGCTGAGGGCTCCTTCAAGAGGAGCTCGGCTTATGGCAGCGAGGTGGTTCTATATCACGCTCAGGGCCAGCGAGCACAAAGCCGCCTCCATTCGCTCGGGACCTCCTGACGGTTGATGTCGTGGGTCAACCGAGGCTCAATTGGGGGCGTCAAAGATGTGCCCCTATTGCAGGGCGGTTCGAGACCTCCAAGCGAGGAGATCGATCTGAGTCGTGGTGATGCAGGTGATGCTAATTAGGCGTCTCACCTGCAAATGCCGTCCTCTCCGGCTATGGGAGTTCAACCCGTAGGGACCACGGATTCTCCAACACTTCATGGAGTGCGACACCCGTGGAGATGTACAAGTGTTCTTGAGACCATAAGTGGTGTGTCGGAATTGACCGAGGATGCGGCCTAAGCTGCAATGCCGGATACCCAAGTAAGTAGCTCCGTGTTGGACGTACCATTTGTTTGCTTTTCATAATTAAGCTTTTAACTCGATATCCTCAACAGGGGTGGATTAGCAAGCAAAGCTGATAAGGTGTCGGCCCCTCCGAGAGACCGCCGGAGCCCGTCTTGGTCGAGAATGTTGGAGGTTCGCCTTGAAGAAGAAGCGGGGAGAACAAAGGCTACAGCCCGCCAAGGCGCTTGAAGAGGGGATCGAGAATCCCTCCCTCCGGGGGAGAAGGACCGCCTCCGAAGACCGGAGGCCAAATCCCTAAGCGGGGTAAGAAATCTTATTTGGAGGGTCTTGCGTCGGGGAGGCCCGGCCGCTGATCTTCTCTAAAGAATGAGCCCTCTAGCAAGCCGTGAGTAGGAAAGGGAATTCATTAATGAAAAACATCCCTATTTGAGCTTACGAGGATAACGAAATTTTTACCTTGTAGTTCGGATCTGCAACCTTCTCGGATGAGCTCGTCTTGAGGATCTTCGTCCGGAGATGATGGAGGCAGCATGCCTCCGTCTCTGCGCCATCGGATAGAGGCGGGCCAGCTGAGTGTCGTCCGGAGAGCATCGAGTCGGCCGAGCGAAGAATTCGGCGCCGACTAGTGTTCGGCCGAGGGCTGAAGGATCTGCGAGAGGCGTCCGTCTCGAGAAGATCACCGTGCGTTGATGAGCATGGTGATCGGAAGGATTTCGATCCATGCAGCGGACTACTATGTCTGCCGTCGAGGAGTTCTTTGGCGGGGTTTGAAATGCGTAAAAATGCCGCGCCTTTTGACAGTTTTGCACATGAAAGTCGCCTGTATAGATAGTAGCCCCGAGACTCGGTAGGTTGTCGGCGACAACGTCCGAGGATCAAAATCGCAGTGTTTTAGTGTCACCTTTCCTATGTAGGTGGTGGATAGTCGGGGGCTAGCGGATGATGGAGTTGCCAGGTCACGGCAGCTTGATGTGGCGGATCACGGAACATCGCGCTAGTCAGCAGGCGACTTGACGAGTCGCCAGGTAAATTAATTCTCCGCAGTCACCTCACATATTAAGGAGCTAAAGCTCACCTCTTACAATATTTATGCTTAGCGCGAGATGGTCTTTCTTTGTGGAAGCCTTCCGGGCAGAACACTCAAGCCAAGGAGCAGGCGGAAGAAGCAATCGCGGCTGCCTCGAGGCGGCGAGGAGTTAAGCGAAAGGGCTGCACCTTGCCAAGCACGGAAGAGGTGGCGGGTGGTCGTTAAATTGAAGGATGCTACCGACCACAATGAGGCTCGTGAAAAGGCGCCTATCGGGCGAAGACACTGGTGAAGGCCACCGCGAAGCCAAGGATGCCGATTACGCAATCGCGGGCTATGAAGGAGCTGCGCGGGCGGAACATTGTGGTGGCAAGCCTTTTACCTTTCTGCGTCGCGGGTTTCTGATTCAAAGTATGCTCAGCTTGGCGGTTGTGGGGTCGGAGGATCCATATATCGACTTAAGCGGCAAGTCGGCGGATGTCGTTGTGCACTTCGGTCGGAAGGATCACAAGGCGGAAGAGCTATTTTGGTCTCAATTCCATAGTCCGGATCGTTCACTTCGGCGGACCCGTCGTTTGGCGAATGGGCTGAGCTAAACAGGCTATCGGACTTGCCATGGCGGATATCGTGGCTCATGTCGGCGAGAGAGGCCCAAAGCGACGAGCTATTTTGGTTTATTGCAGCAATTTCTTGGGGCGGTGCCGCATATCAAGGGATGAAGCGGTCGGCCTGCATAGAGGTCTTGAATGGCCCTTGCCGTGTGAAGACACATTGGGCGGAGATGGATGCACGCCTGTAGCAACCCAGAGTTCGGACGATGGCGGTTACCCGCGAGCACTATTTTGGTGAAGTTATGCATGGTGCTCGTGTAATAGAATCGCGATGCTCGAAAAATGTCACGTTCAAATGAGCGTTTGTAAAACAATGGTTATAATATAATCGCTTTTTTATACTTATGCGTTCCAAGTATTGAAATATCTCCTATCGGACGTTGATGTATACATGTGTATAACACGAAAGATGGCGATCTTGACTTCAAGCCCCCACGCCTCACAAGAGTGCGGGGTGTTATTCAAAAATAGCGCATTTTCACTTAATCCGATGTATCGGTCTGTTGAGAGGTGGTAGCGTAGCAAGCGAGGCAATCCGGACTATAATGCTTTATCACTTTCACTTAGCCATTGGAGTTCGAGGGTGGGGCTACGATATAGCCCACAGAGGCTTCAGCGCTCTCCGAATTTAGGCGTGTATGTGCTGACCGGAAAGCGGCCCTTCGTCCAGCGGAGAATTCTAAACATTCGGTGGTCGATCGAGTGGTTGACCAGGTCTCTCGTATCATGATGATCGGTTTTAAACTTTCTCTCTTGAGGTGCTACTCGCCCGGGCCAGTAGGGCACAATTGCGTAGTTCTCCTGGTGCGCGTTAGCCGATGATCTGGAACATAAGGTAGCAAAACACGGGGGCAGGCAAACCCAACATTTGACCAAAGACATGATTCCAGAGCTGATGCATATAAGGCCTAACTCGAGGCGCGAACACTCCCAAAGGTGTTCGGTCTTTATAGTAATGTGAAACAATGCCCTAAGCCCTAGTGTCAGTGCAGGCAGGGTCCTCTGGCCTTGCCGATGCCAAAACATCAGGCTCCACTCTGGTTATAATGAGAAACCGAGGGATTATAACAACAAGAGGCAGTAAAAAGGTTTCACGCGGTGTCTTAATCTGAAAAGAATCCTTGCCACGGGTCCCTCTTGCGTCTGCGCTGTGTCTCCGTTGTCTTTGTTATCACGGATGGGTGTGCACATTGTTCATCTGTAAAAGAAGAACTTAGTTTGAAAGGAAATCATGCGAAAAAAGGTATATGAAAAATATTAATAAGTAAAGCGGAGTCTATGTTAGCTCGTTGTTGCGTATCGCTCAGCCCCTTGTGAAGGCGTGCGGCTAGAGTCCTAGCTTATTTGTGCGGACTCGTCTAGCCGTGTTAAGGGTCTTTACATGACCCTGCAATGAAATGATGCCACGTGGACCGGGCATTTTAAGTGTAAGAGGCAGCATAATGTGGTATGGCGTTGAAGCGGACAAAAAGCTTCACGTCCCAATAGTGCTTGATAGCCACCTTCGAATGGGGCGACATGAAAAATCAGTTTTTCACGTCGGAAGTTGTTTGGTGACCCGAACACAACTTCTAGTGATAAGGAGCCCGTGCACTTGGCGTAAGGGCCTGGCGTTACTCCTTTAAAGGAGGTGCGGCTATGTCGAATTTTAGTAAGGTCTATCCCCAACTTGCGGATTGTGTTTGGATATAGCAGGTTTAGATCGCTGCCTCCATCCATCAGGACTTGTGTAAAATGTAGTCCGCCTATTATAGGATCCAATATCAGTGCAGTCCATCCTGCATTCCGAATACTTCTGGAGTAATCCAGGTGGTCGAAAGTGATTGGTTTTGACATCCAATCTCGAGGTTCCGCTGGGGTGGACCTTGCGAGACCCGTCTTGGCGGTACCCGCATTGTTTTCGCATTATCACATGAAGTGAGTTTCTGCTTTGACCTCTTGTGGGAAAGTCTTTTGTTTTCGATTGCTTTCTGCTTGTGGGGTTTATCATCATCCTCGCTTGATCGTCGAGCCCCTTGTGTTCGGCATTTAGTCGGCGGACTGTTTGAAAACCCAACAATCTCGGTGGGTGTGGTTTGCGGGCCTTTCGGGTCTAGTGGATTTGACATATCCGACCCAAAATTTTGTGTAAGTTGGATAGCTCATCCTTTGTTATCCTTAAGAGGTAGTGTTTTGTTGTTTGGCATGAGCTTTTGAATCCAGCGTTGACCGCCCGTGTTCTTTGGGCTTTTTCTTTATTCGGCGCTGATCCTTTTTGCTTGTGATTTTCCGTTCCATCTCTACTCTCGGATGTACTCGGTTCGCTTGGTGCTGCATCTTGCTAGCCAGACTGCCCTCCCAGCATAAGCGGGTCATGAGGCTTGTTAGCGCGGACATCGTCCTTGGCTTCTCTTGGCGAGGTGTACGGCAAGCCACTCGTCTCGGACGTTGTGTTTAAAAGCTGCTAAGGCTTGGCGTCACGGACGATCGACTATTTGGTTCTTTTACTAAGGAACCTGTTCGAGAATTCTTGTGACGACTCTCCGGGCTGTTGAGTTATATGACTTAGATCATCTGCATCCGGGAGGGCAGACATAAGTTCCTTGAAAATTTGCTCTAAGCGTCCTCAAGCTCTTCCCAACTTCAGCAGTGTTTTACAGGAGGCTTTTGAGCCAATGCGAGCTGGCCCTTTGAGCTTGAGGATAAATATTTTATGGCGTGGAGATCATCTCCTCTAGCCATGTGTATGTGTAATATATAATCCTCTATCCGGACTCCAGTGCACTTTGTTCGTCGTAAGCCTCTATGTTTATGGGTTTAAACCCTGCTTTGAGAATTCATGATCCGGCACCTCATTGGAAGAAACATAGTGGGTGTCTTACGGCTTGCTATATTGGGTGTGCTGCTGTCTTGAACACTTGGCGTGTTGTGCTTGCTTCACAGGGCCCTCTTTTTGGCCCGTAAATGGACTGGCTGGGCCATCTATTTTCGAGGGTCATTAGTAGGCTTATGCGGCGCCGCTTGTAGATTTGGCACGGCATCTGGTGCGTCTATCCGGCCGGGCGTCCTCTTTGTTTTTTGGTGTGAGGGCTCTATGGCTTCCTCGTCAAATTCTGGCGGCGTGACTTGCGCCGGATAGCTCTTTGATTGGTGGTCATTGCCATATGTATCATGCGGTCTTGAGTACTTTGCTCCACCTCATTCGAGTATGTCTTCCGCTGTTTTGAGCTTCCGTTTTCTTTCTTCAAGCTTCTTGCGGTGGCGGCAGAGTCTTCGTGAAGGTTTTTATGCTTTGGTGGTATGTCGTGGTCGTCCGGATTGTTGGTTTCACCGGGATTGGATTGATTATCTGGTTAGCCTGTTAGGACGGCTGCTTGGTTGCATGTTAGTAGATCCACTGGTTTGCCCTACTCTATATTTGGGTCATTAAGTCTTTGTCTTTGTCGGCGGGGCTTAGAGGCGGCGTTCTTGCCGTTGCTTTAGTTGTTTATCGGCGGGATTATCCTTAGCCCTTACCCGTTGTTCCTCGTCGTCGCTTCCTTTTGGGGTATCCACATTATATGTGTCATGTATCCAGGTGGTCTTCGGTGCCTGTGGCGCTGGTTCTTGATGTCTTCGTCGTAAGTCGTCCATATCGTCGATGTCTTGATCATAGTCTAGCATGTACATTAGATGCGTCGGCAGTGGCTACAAAGTGGGTGGTGGGAGGGCTTTGAATTTCTTCATATCCGCATCCCAACCATCCTGGCTGTAGTCCGGCCCGGTCTCTCGGATATCGAGAGATGCTTTAGCGAATTTAGGATGTCGCCAAAAGCGAAGTCTTTGAAAAGATGTCGCGGCGGTGAACTCCATGATCGGCGCCCAATCGGATTTGATTGGCGGCGCGGAGGTTGAATCGGCGAGAGTCGGCACCTCGAGTCACGAGCATTATAGGGACAAGGTCGAGTTCGGCTCCATCGCTCGCAAGTTGCAGCCCCGAGGAGGTGTCCAGCCACGGTCCCGATCTGAAGCGTCGGCTCGGGTTGGCCGGGCGGAGTTCGTGTCTGACCACCAGAGCACTATCCGTGCGTGAGCTAAATCATGCCCATCGTGACAACAGCGGCCGCTCGGTGAGGTTCACCCGCAGGACGTCGACCATGAAGTTTAGGCTTCGAACGACGATGGCCTGGCGGTAGCTTCGATCTGCTCGGATGGCCAAGTGAGTTGGCCATGGTCGCAACCGCCGAATCTGAAGATCTGTCCGGGAGAAAAGTCTCACCACTGGATGGCGTTGTTGGTTGAAGAAGCCATCAAGCCTATCGGTGACGACAGAGAGGAACTCTCAATAAGCACCAATGTCGATTGTCAAAACCGGCGGATCTCGGGTAGGGGTCCCGAGCTGTGCGTCTAGGCGGATGGTAACAGGAGACAAGGGACACGATGTTTTAGCGAGTTGGGCCCTCTTGATGGAGGTAAAACCCTATGTCCTACTTGATTAATATTGATGATGTGTATTACAAGAGTGGATCTACCACGAGATCAAGGAGGCTAAACCTAGAAGCTAGCCTATGGTATGATTGTTGTAATGGAGGTTATGTCCTCTGGACTAAAGCCCTCCGGTTTATATAAACACGAGAGAGGGCTAGGGTTACACAGAGTCGGTTACAATGGTAGGAGATCTACATATCCGTATTGCCAAGCTTGCCTTCACGCCAAGGAAAGTCCCATCCGGACACGGGGCGGAGTCTTCAATCTTGTATCTTCGTAGTCTTGGAGTCGTGGGGCGATGATAGTCGACTGTCAGGACACCCCATAGTCGAGGACTCCTCGGTCATTTGGACAAATCAGGTCGGGTTGCCTTGTGGCTATAAATAGCCCACCCCTACACCATAAATTGGTGGCTGCTCGAGAGTTTGTGCGGCTTTTGTCGTTTGAGGCAACCACCTCAGAAGCATTTGAGAGAGAAAGATCCTTGTGAGGACAAGCCCAAACACCCGAGCCAAGAGTGTTAGGCATCACTGAAGTCTTCTTGTCTGTGTGACCTAAGACTTATTACACTTGAGGCTGTAGAATCCTCCGGCCGGTTAGGCGTCGCGTCTGAGCATCCAAGAGTCATTGTGGATTGCGGTGAGCAGAAGTCTGTGAAGGTTTGGAAGTCTCCTTGAAGACTTACGAGTGATTGGGCGAGGGCTGGGTGTCCTTAGCTCAAAGGAAATAAGGTGAAGACACGGTCTTCTTAGTTAAATCTCAGCCTCCCTAACCAGGGACGTCAGTTGTCCTGACAACCTGGGCCCAGTCCAACAAATCTGTGTCTTGACAAGCAATATGGTTCTATCCTTCCAACCTTACTTAAGTTTGTCTTAGTGAAGTCATTGCCTATCGTGTGTCTGTTTGACTTCATTGCTTGACTACTATTGTTGATTGGCTTCACACTATCTTCCATCTTGATCCTTACTACCTAAGCGCTATTAGTCCTATACTTTCACATCATTACATACTTGACTATGGCTTGTTTAGGGTGGTTTATCTTCCGCTGCATATCAATTAGGTTATTTACATTGTTTGTCTTGAAACTTTCAAGTTTGAAGACTTTCCTCAAAATTTCCTATTCACCCCCCCTCTAGTCGATACTAGCACTTTCGGTTTCTAGGTTTTGGGGAGGCTTGTGTGTTCTTGAGATTCATAGGCTTAATCTCTGCAAAGAGTAGACGAAGGGCGTGGTATTGCGTAGGATTTATACTTGTATTGTTGTCTTGCCCTAGATTTGATCATCGTAGCACGCCGTTGTTTAGCGGTTCTTTTGATTCAAACTGCGGTTGGATCGGCTTTGACGTCGTACTACCGCCCGTCTGGCGCGGTACTACCGCTTGCATGGTACTACCGCCTTTGGGGCGGTACTACCGGCGCTACGTGCTGACACTAAAACTTTACTTCGCTCCAACCACGGTACTCGTGACCTCGCCTGCAGTACTAAGCGCGTTTTGGGCCGATCTTGATATTTTAGTACATGCGCGAACGCGCATTTCTACCGTGACTCACAGCTCTGCATACCAACTTTCTCGTATGCCTTCTATGTGTTTCCTATGCTTTATCGTGGCCTTTGCATTGATCTTCTTGGCGTCTTTGGTGTTTCGCGTGTGTGTCTCGGTGGTGGCTCTCGTCGGTCCAATTTTAGTCGTGACCTTGGCTCCAAGCGTCTGCGCAACCAGTGAAGTGCAGGAGGGATCTTACGCCTCCAGCGCAATGTCAAGACCTCAGCTAGCTAGCACAAGGAGCCGCTAAGGGCATGGATGAGATAGCCCCTTACGAATGCGCCCGTCTCGGGCAGCTTCACCCATATGTGAACCCTCGTTCCTTTGTCGGAGGCTGTAGCTGTTACGGAACAAACAGAGACCAACATCTATCTGGATGTCATCAGAACAAGCGAGAATACCTACGTGGAGGTGAAATGGATTGATATGCATCACATGAGGAAGGACAAGTTCGTGACTACTTTGGAGAGGCTCGGACTTGGTGGAGCAGTTTAGCATTGAGCATGTGATATCCTTTCACCTTGACTATGACCACAGCTTATCTGTCAGGTTCTTTGTCTCAGATTATTTTCACCCTAATGAAGAAGCGAGAGGATGGCCTGGATGACCAATGGCGTCAACTATGCGCTGCACCTGGAAGGAGTTCATGGATCTGCTCCATGTTCGATGATGGGCTCAACACTCCGGTGGGTGTTAGCCCCCATGCCAATCTGTGAGTCTGCTTAACAAGGACAAGCTTGCTCGTTCATGGTTGAAAAGGCTCGCCAATGGCAAGACAACGTTGAGTGCTCAACTCCTTCTGGATATAATGTATTGCATCTTCCGCAACTCCTTGTTCCTCGCGCCGGTGACAAAGACAAGGTTCATGCCTATATGGTGGATATGATGCTTATTTGCGAGGAGGCTCGTTAGTCTCGGTCTCGGCCACTTGATGTCACTACTAGGGAAAAGCCTATACACGAGAATCTTAGCAGCAGCGGGTTTAAAATAGGCGCTTCTTGCTAAGTAGTTGTAGCGTGTTACATAAACTTCATTTGCGATAAATATTTAGCGATGGCAGCTCGGCTAGAAGCGCTGCTACAAATATCGACGGCGGTGTTCCCCAACTCTAAGTAGTAGTGTAGCGATCGCGAAAACAGCGCTCTTGCTAGAAATCAATAATAGTAGCGCGGTTTCCTCGAGATCGCTCTTTGGTAAGTTTCAAATTGCCGCAATTTTTGTCGATTAGCGATGGCGCCTTACCTAGCAGCGCTCTTGCTAAGTTCTTAGCGACAGCAGAGTTTCTCACCAGCGCTCTTTTGCCTAACCCCAACCCCAACCCGTCCCTCCCCTCCCTTCCTTTTTCCTTCCCCTACCTCCCCTCCCTCTCTTCCTCCACCACATGCTCCCTCTCACTTTTTCCCTTCCCCTACCTCCCCTCTCCTCTCTTCCCTCCACCACATGCTCCCCTCTCCTCTTCTTCTTCTCAATACTTCTCCCCATTACTCTCTCTCTTCTCTATCCACCTTCTCTCCCTTCATTACTCCTACATAACTACACCACCTCCATTAATGCATCTCCTTTCTCTTTTTCCTTCCCCTCCACTAGTTGAAGTTGTCTCCTTCCAAATTAGGTAGCTAGGTAGATGTAGGATTTAGTTAAGTGACCTATTGCCCCTAACTAGATCTATCTTTATCAAGAAGAGCTTAATTTGTGCACTTTTGATCTCCCTACAACATCATCTTGACCATCAAGATAGAGGTGATGAAACTTTCATGCTTTGCAAAATGGAAATGTGTTTATGTGTGTGTGATATGTTTGTGGAAATTGTGTGTGTGGCATGAGTTGCGCCTTGGTGTGCTTTTGAGTTGCCTATGTTTTTGCGAAATGTCGATTTATTTCGTTTGGCGAATTCGAACAAACTCTAGATCCATATATGTCCTATTTTTAGGGAAGGTCATGCCAAATTTTTTATGACTTTGATGCATGCATGCATTTTACAATCAATTTTTTATTATTACCGTGCGAGTTGTGATGGTCGGTGGAGCGATGGTGGACAGGTGGTTGCGGTCGGCGGTGCAAGACATGAAAGAAAATAACCCGGACAGAGGTTTTATGTCCGTGTACGAAAATGCAAAGGAATAGTTTGGCTCGACCCCATGACGATGGTCGTGTCGAAGCGCACCTGCTCATGACTGGTTTCATGGATGGCTATACTAGGTGGATAATTGAAGATGAGGATGACAATGTTGAGGATGCCGCCAGGCGGGAAATGACCACAGGGCAAGGCGAAGATGATCGATAATGGCGGGCGGGGAAGAGGCGGACATGGCGGCGGAGAAGGGGCGGACATGGCGGAGGAGAAGGGGCGGACATGTGGCGGAGAAGAGCGACATGGACTCCGCTGCCGCGAGTTAAATGGTACTAAGTTCAATTGTCTGGGATCCTCATGTTCAAGCATTGCCCATGAGGAGCCAAGTCTTGAGAGAGCTGCTTCTAGAGAGGAGGCTAAGTGGAGCAACTGGTGGTGAACTCGAGACACTCCATTGTATGATGGTTGCAATCTGAGGTGACCGGTTGAGTTTCACGCTCCAACTCCACGAAGGCGAAGGCTAAAAACAAATGGACCCACACTAGCCTCGATGAGCATCTCAAGTACCTAAAGGATGTTCTTCCCGGGTAATCTATGTCCTACTAGTGTTGATGAGGCCAAGAAGATCGTGTGCCCTCTTGATCTGCCACACGTTAGATACCATGCATGCATCAGCGATTGCATAATTTATCGGAAGAACCGCGGAAAAAACAAGCTGTCCGGTGTGCAATGCTTCTCGATACAAGAAGCAGGGAAGAAATGTCCCCGAAAGTTGTATGGTACTTACCGATCCTCCCGTCTCGAGGTATTTTGTAGATCCCAAGGAAGCAAAGCTAATCTTGTTGACGGAGAGAGGAAGAAGCCCGCGATGGAGATGATCCAAATTTGAGACCGTGAAGGATGGAAGCCGGTGGAGGCGTTGAACAGCTTCTATCGGTATTTTGAATGTGATGCAAGGAACATCGTGCTCATGGCGTGTACCGATGGCATGAATCCATTTGGCAACAAGAACACGAACCATAGTACATGGCCCGTGTTTGTATGGATATACAACCTCCCCTGGTTGTGCATGAAATCAAGTACATTCACATGAGCATGCTTATTCAAGGGCCAAAACAACCAGGAAATAATATTAATTTGTATCACGGGCTACTTCAAGAGGAGTTAGACACGTTATGGAAAACACGGCCCAAGACATGGGGCCTGACAAAGGTGAGTATTTCAACATAAGAGCAGCGCTGATCACGTGATCTTGAGGACTATCTCGATTCACGGATATGTGGCGAGGCGGTGTGCCATGATATTGCGGATGCCGCGGTGCATGGATGATACAACGTCTCGGCAGCTAACGTCAAGGAAAGATGGCGGGTGCAGGAAAATCGTGTACATGGGGCATCGAAGATGGCGAGCAGGGACGACCGTGGAGAAACCGTGGAGATCTATTCAATGGTCACGCTGGCATCGAGGACCTCCGTAAAGCGGGCGGTGCGAAATCGATGAGCTGTTGAAAAGCTGGAATGAGTGCCCGGCAGAAGAGCGATGAGAAAAGGCGCGGGCCGCTGCTGAAGGTATGGAAGGCGAGTTTGTGTTGCGGGACTTGAGTCTTGGCACAAACTTCGATACACCTCATTGCCTAGATCAAATGCATATCTGTAAGAATGTCCTTGAGAGCTTGCTCGCAACCAACGATGAACATGCGGATAAGACCAAGGATGGGCGAAGGCAAGAAAAGACTTGCAAGATTTGAAAATCAGGGAAGATCGCACATGCCGCCCCATAAAATGTCAGGCGGGCAGAGGCGGAGAGCGGAGAGAGACGCGGGAGAAGAAGGCGAAAATTAAAGAAAGAAGATTATTGCCCCCCTCTTGCTTCACCTTAAGTCAGGCTGAGATCAATCAATTCTTTAAGTGCCTTACGGGGTGAAAGTTAGTTCGATTCTTGTGGCAAGATAAGCGGAGATATCTGAACACGGACGAAAAGGTTCAGCGGGATGAAGTCTCATGGCGTCATGTGATGATGGCCTTGATACTACTGTTGCCCTTAGAGGGATAATGGACAAGCACGTCCGTGACACGCTATTGGTCTCTGCAACTTTTTTGCGTCATCTCTCGAAAGTCGATCGATGTGAAGCAGCTCCAAAGGCTACGAGGAAGAGATCGTTGTGATCTTGAATGAGCTTGAGATGTACTTCCGCCAGCGTTCTTGACGTGATGGTGCATCTGTGTGTCCATATTGTGGATGACATAATAGACACAGGGCCGTCATTCTGCACAACATGATGCCGTTTGAGAGGATGAATGGGATCATCAAAGGATTCGTTACGTAACATGTCCGTCCGGATGGAAGCATCGTCGAGGGCTATTTGGCACAGAGTGCATCTCTTTACGTGAGAATTTTCTATATGGCGCGGACCAGCCGCTTGGTGTTAGTGTTGGTTTGCCCGTTAACAAGCACGATGGGAGGCTCGAAGGAGATGGTCACTATAGCGGTCATAGGGGGCTGCCGTGGCATACTCGGATCGGCATAGCGATTTTGTGAGCAAACTTGGTAGTGCTACAACACCTAAGCGAGGTAGATCCTTTGTTAACCTTGCACAAAGAAATTATCATAAAGAAATATCGTGACGGGGGTATGCATGGACCGGACCTTGAGATTACTAGAAACACAACTCCACTTTCCTGCATTGGTTCAAAAAGCATATTATTGCTAATCCCGGAGGAGGGCTCTAGGGCGGATTGCTCATATCGCCTTAGCATGGCCCCTCGCCCAACCTCGTAACCTATCGGGCATATGATATCAGCGGATACCGTTCTACGGAGGCAAGAATATGGGCGAAGTGATGATCGAGAACTTCGGGGGTGGCGATGGAATGCATGACCGGCGGCGACAGCGGCACAAGCTGAGCGATTTTATGGAAGGTCGAGGAGATCAGGGAGCTTGACTACTCTGGACTACACAACACGGCGATGTTCCGTGTCGGATGGGCTAAGAATGAAAGAAAGCGGATGTTCACTACCATGGCTATACCGGCGCCAAAAGTGCTACTCGTGAGCGCTATCGCCAAAAAAGCGAGCCATGGGTACCGCTAAGCGCGTGACACGATGCTTCTTCATAAGCGACCATAATCCCAGCCGTGTTGTCGTGAGGAGAGGCAAAAGGAACATCATTGGAATGGATGGAGTGCCAGCGAGGAAGACTATGATCGATCACGACAACCCAATGAGGAAGATGGCGATGATGATGAAGTATCGTCAAAGAAGAATCAATACTACATTACCTAAGAAAAATCATACTCCATGGAAAAAGCAAAGTCACAATGAGGGCTCAATTATTCTTGACGAACAAGAAGGAAAGAAGCTGACTCAAAAGCAAACGTCGTGCTTGAGGAAACATATGTTATGGGTCCAATGATGTGTAATATATAGATGTTCCTATTTTGTATACACACTTAGCCATATGATGTGTAATATATATGTTTCCTATTTTGCATACATATTTAACCGTCAAATGATGCAATATATATCGCCCTCCTTAGTTCCTTTGCCCTCGAGGAAATAAAAGCGGGATAAAATAAAGGAAAAGAAAAATGGAAAACTGGCTGATGGCGACGGCGTAGCGGCGGCGCATTCCACAAAACGCTGCTACTTCTGAGACCATAATGTAGTAGCGTTTCTTGTAAACCGCTGCCGCTTCGCTACCATAGTAGTAGCGTGTTTCCGTAAAAGCGCTGCAGCTACATATCATAGTAGTAGCGCATTTTGACATAACGCGCTCTCTGCTCGTCCATAACCCAAAATTCTCACTCGCCCAGACTTCATCCGCCATTTCCCCCAAATCCCTCTCTCGGCCCCGTCCTCCGTCGCGCCCGACCGGCGCGGCGCTCGCCCTGACTCGCCGGCGCCAGCGCTTCCCCTTCGCCCCGTCGCCCTCGACCCGACTCGGCGCGCTTCGCCCCGACCACCGCCCTTCGCCCCCGACCCGGCCGCTTCGCCCCGACTCGGCGGCCTTCGCCCCGACAGCGCGCTTCGCCCCGACTTCCGTCGGCCCTCGCCTCCTCCTCGCGCCCTGCACTCTGTCAACCCCCTCTCTGCTAGGGTTCTTCATGTTAATTAATTAGGTTATCTATTTAGTTATGAATTTAGCTAGGTTTCAAAATTATTTGAATATATGGAAATTTAGGCTGGACATGTGATATGTGCATATGTCATGTTTTGGACATGTCATGTTTGGAAAATGATCCGAGTGGCCTATATTCTGCCGAAATGTTGATTCATTTCCGTTTGGTGAATTTGAGGCTCGATATGTCCATTTTTAGCAAAGGTCATGCCAAAATTTCCGTGAATAAAGGCATGATTTGTGCTACATAGTTGGCA
The DNA here is from genome assembly GCA_021437245.1 of Aegilops speltoides. Classification (NCBI taxonomy): domain Eukaryota; kingdom Viridiplantae; phylum Streptophyta; class Magnoliopsida; order Poales; family Poaceae; genus Aegilops; species Aegilops speltoides. Next base: position 78,638,194 of record CM038147.1, on the reverse strand, counting down.
TATCGAGTCTTTGGCATAGATTTCTTTTTCGTCATTTCTCATTTATTCATACTTTTAGAAATAAATGAGGCCACTTAATCATAGGAAACATGTCAACAGCGAAGAAGCGGGCCTTGACCAAGATGGGGGCGAGATGGATTATGATGGTGAACAAGAGTACCTCGACTATTTGTTGCTAAGCAAGGTTTGCGAATTCGGCCTCGATGATGATGCTGGCGCCGACATCGACGAACCGAAGCGCCCGGCACCAGCGGCACCGGCACCGATAAGCGGCGAGAGACCGATGGGGAAGGTACGGCGTGGGGAAGGTACCGGCCCGATGCCGATACGAAAAGAGGAAGCATAAGAAGCGGAGGATCACGAAAACCTAACAAACTAGGGATTGGACGACTTGTGATCACAAAAGATGGCACAGGCAAGTTTGAGCCGTTAGATCCGGAAGAACCTACGCAAGTGCTATGGGAACCAAGTAGGATGCATCCTCACGGAGAATCTTGTGACATCAGCGACGATGACTTAAGGAGTAAAGAACATTTGAAGCAGTTGCTCTCTACGAAGTTGCACAAGAGATTCAAGTTCCCGACCGGGATGATAACATAGAACAACCGTGGGATGATCCGAAGATGAAAAAGATTAACAATCACGCCATGGGCATGTTCAGCAATGATTTGGCCTCACAGGGGATAATGGACAAGCACGTCTGCGACACGCTTATTGGTCTCTCGCAACTTTTTGACGCCATCTCTCGAAAGTCGATCGCTGTGAAGCAGCTCCAAAGGCTACAGGAAGAGATCGCAGATATCGAATGAGCTTGAGATGTACTTCCGCCCGCGTTCTTCGACGTGATGGTGCATCCGTGTGTCCATATTGTGGATGACATAATAGACTGGGGCCGCCATTCCCGCACAACATGATGCCGCTTGAGAGGATGAATGGGATCATCAAAGGATTCGTTTCAGAATATGTCCCGTCCGGATGGAAGCATCGTCAGGGCTATTTGGCACAAGAGTGCATCTCTTTTCGTGAGAATTTTCTATATGGCGCAGACCAGCCGCCTGGTGTTAGTGTTGGTTTGCCTGCTAACAAGCTAACGATGGGAGGCTCAAGGAGATGGTCACCAGAACGGTCATAGGAACTGCACGTGGCATACTCAGATCGACGCAGCGATTTTGACAGAGCAAACTTGGTAGTGCTACAACACCTAGACGAGGTAGATCCTTTCGTGGCACCGCACAAAGAAAATTATCGCAAAGAAGTATCGGACCGGGGTATGCAGACGGACGCCGGTTACTAGAGAGCACAACTCCACTTTCCTGCATTGGTTCAAAGAGCATATTATTGCTAATCCCGGAGGAGGGCTCTAAGGACGGATTGCTCATATACGCCTTAGCACATGGCCCTCGCCCAACCTCAGAACCTATCGTGCATATGATATCAACGGATACACGTTCTACACGGAGGCAAAAGATATGGACAAGGATGATCGTAACTCGGGGTGACGATGGAATGCATGACCGCAGCGACAACGGCACAACCGAACGATTTTATGGAAGGGTCGAGGAGATCTGGGAGCTTGACTACTCGACTGCACAACACGACGATGTTCCGTGTCAGATGGGCTAAGAATGTCGAAAGAGAAAGCCGGATGTTCACTACCATGGCTATACCCGACGCCAAGAGTGCTACCGTGAACGCTATCGCAAAAAACGAGCCATGGGTACACGCTAAGCACGTGACACGATGCTTCTTCATAACTGACCGCGCAATCCCAGCCGTGTTGTCGGAGGAGAGGCAAAAGGAACATCATTGAATGGATGGAGTCGCCAACGAGGAAGACTATGATCAGACGACAACCCAATGAGGGAAGATGACGATGATGATGAAGTATACGCCAAAAGAAGAATCAATACTACATTACCTAAGAAAATCATACTCCATGGAAAAGGCAAAGTCACAATGAGGGGCTCAATTATTCTTCGATTTAACAAGAAGGGAAAGAAGCTGACTCAAAAACGAAAACGTCAGCACTGAGGAAACATATGTTATGGGTCCAATGATGTGTAATATATAGATGTTCCTATTTTGTATACACACTTAGCCATATGATGTGTAATATATATGTTCCTATTTTGCATACATATTTAACCGCCAAATGATGCAATATATATCGCCTCCCTTCGCTCACGCCTCGGAAATAAAAGCGGGATAAAATAAAGGAAAAGAAAATGAAAACTGGCAAGAAGCGACGGCAGAGAGCAGCGCTTTCACAAAACCGCTGCTGCTACAGACCATAGTAGTAGCGCGTTTCTTGTAAACCGCTGCCGCTACGCACCATAGTAGTAGCGTGTTTCCCGTAAAGCGCTGCAGCTACATATCATAGTAGTAGCGCATTTTGACATAACGCGCTACTGCTACGTCCACTTAACCCAAAATTCTCACTCGCCCAGCTTCATCCCGCCACATTTCCCCCCAAATCCCCACTCTCTCTCCGGCCCCCGTCACTCCGTCGCGCCCGACCCGGCGCTCGCTTCGACGGGCGCCGGGCGCTTAGCCTCAAGGCGCTTCGTCTCTGCCTCGACCCGACTCAAGGCCGCTCGACCACGCCGCCGCTCGCCTCGACCAGCCAGCTCGCCCCGACTCCGGCCAAGGCTCGACCTCGAAGGCCGCCCCGACCTCGGCCTCGCCTCCCTCCTCCCCGCACTCTCAGAACCCCCTCTCTGCTAGGGTTCTTCATGTTAATTAATTAGGTTATCTATTTAGTTATGAATTTACCTAGGTTTCAAAATTAGCTGAATTTATATGGAAATTTGAACTGACATGTGATATGTGCATATGTCATGTTTTGGACATGTCATGTTTGGAAAATGATCCGAGTGGCCTATGTTTACCAAATGTTGATTCATTTCGCTTCGGTGAATTTCAGCGCCGATATGTCCATTTTTAGCAAAGGTCATGCCGAAATTTCCGTGAATAAAGGCATGATTTGTGCTACATAGTTGGCATATCGAAAGTGCTGGCACATAGATTTCTTTTTACGTCATTTCTCATTTATTCATACTTTTAGAAATAAATGAGGCCACTTAATCATAGGAAACATGTCAAACAACGAAGAAACCGGGCCTTCACCAAGATGCGCATTTAGATGGATTATGATGGTGAACAAGAGTACTCGACTATTTGATCGCTAAGCAAGGTTTGCAGGTCGGCCTCGATGATGGTATCGACGCCGACATCGACAGACGGCGCCGCACCGACGGCACCGCACCGATGGCGGCGCCGAGACCGTGGGGAAGGTATCAAGGGAAGGTACCGCCCGATGCCGATACCGAAAAGAGGAAGCATAAGAAGCAGAGGATACGAAAACCTAACAAACTAGGGATTGGACGACTTGTGATCACAAAGATGGCACCTGGCAAGTTTGAGCCGTTAGATCCGGAAGAACCTCGCAAGTGCTATGGGAACCAAGTAGGATGCATCCTACGGAATGCGCGAGCATCAACGATTTATGACTTAAGGAGTAAAGAACATTTGAAGCAGTTGCTCCTAACGGTTGCACAAGAGATTCAAGTTCCCGACCGGGATGATAACATAGAACAACCGTGGAATGATCCAAGATGAAAAAGATTAACAATCACGCCATGGGCATGTTCAGCAATGATTTGGCCTCCGGAAAGGGAGGGTGAAACGAGCTATTGAGGCTGATGAACCCCTGCCCAAGATTCGGAGGAAAATCCGACACTTACGGAAGAGGAGTTCGAAAAGTTCAAGGACACTTATGCTACCGAGGCAGCCAAGGCTAAGGCTGCGAAATTCAAAAGCCTTCAGCTCCGAACACGGAAGCATCGCCGAAGCCGTGGCTACCTCGGTAAAAGGCCCATATGGGATAAGGAGGACGCGAACGTGAAGCCGCTGGTCTCCTGCACCCCTTCGAAGTTCACCAACCCCTTGGAGCATGACTTCATCAGGCCCGCCACAAGTGGGACAAGGAGAAAAGGTTTTTACACGGACAAGATCACGAGGAAATTGATTAGACCATCGAGAAGCAACACCGCTTGCAGCCGAAAGCCCCATTCGATGAGGCCCAAGTGGGACACCCTCTCAACCGCGCCTTGAACGAACTTAAGGGACTCCTGCTGGACCAGCGGCCGCAATATGGTCGTGTGCACGGCGCCGAGACGGCGCCACGTGGAAGGTGTTTACAACGACGCCCGTGAGGCCAAGAAGCGTAAAAGAAGTTTAGTCAGCGACATCGACGCAAAGGTGAAGCTTGTGGTTGAGAAAAAGCAGCCGAGGACGCGAAAAAAGCAGCCGAGGACAAATATGAGTTGCTACAAGAAAGTCAATGCAGCCAGAATCGCCGCAGAAATGATTTTGCTACTAACTTGGTTCCATTTATCATCAATCGGGCGAAGGAAAATCCGCATAAGACGGTACATGATTTCGATGCCCGTTTCGCCGCGAAAGCAACTCCATGAACAACAACACCATCGCACCATCACTTGCTCAAGCAACCGGGCCTCCTCTCGCAGCCGCCTCCCGCCATAGCAGCCCGCCCTCGGCCTCAGCGCGCTAGGTGGACCTTCGTCTTTGGCTGAGCTCGACGCCGTCACGGTAATTACATGTCGCACCAACATATATATATATATATATAATATTCCATTTTTGTTGCCTTTCGGTTGTCTTACACCACAGACATATGTGTTTGTAGGCGAAAGAAACCCCATGCACCATACTCTACTTGATCAAAGGCCAGAAGGTGGACGGGAAAGAGGATGATAATGGACCCTCTCAACGCACATTCCACAACCACCCGATCTCACTGGGCACTTCAGGGTTAGCTTGACCAGTGTGAAATCGGGGGGCACGAGGATTTGCCTCCTCCAGTAAAGCATGTGGGAGCGGACGACGAGACCCCGCCGCGGATTGGACGATGCAAGGGTTGGGTGCTGCTATGGCCGAAGAATCTTATTCGTCTGGAGCCGGCCGAGAGCACACCAATAACTACCACACATCAACAAGCATGTGCAGAGACCACCACCCCACCCACGCAATTACCAGCTCCTCGTAGTAGTGCCGGTGAGAGCGGCGGACTACATGATGAAGGGGTGCAATAGTATGGCTGATGTACCAGAGAACAGAGAATGGATGATGAGACGGAGGTCGACCCTATGGATTACCTCAATACAAACGCTGTATGACTGTGACATAGATATGATGAGTCAACCATATGACTAATCGGGCTATCAGCTTGCTAATGAGGATATGGATGATATACGGGCAGGGCCGTACCATGGAATGCAAAAGTCTCTTCATGAAATCCTCACAGACACGCTCAAGATGCCGCCAACACAGCTCAACTAGCCGGGCGCGAGGGTCGACAAGATTTAGCCCGGGAACATTTGGGCAGGGGTTAAGGAAGGGTCGGAAGGTGTGCCCAAGAAAAGGAGAGGAAGAGATCGGGAAGGTAATCGCCTCCAAACAAGCCGAGCACACAAGAGCCGACGATGCATTCTCAAGAGCGTGTACCCGTGAAAGGTGCGGTCATGTTCCATCTCACGGGCGAGCCAATGCTACCGCTAAAACCGCTGGAGGCACTATCGGGGATCTCAGAGATCGCACGACCATGTGCCGCCGTCGAGAAAAGCCTACTAGCCTCAAAGGATCCAGGATATCCGACATACGCGGCTCGTGTGCCTGAGGGGAAGTTCTACGTCGACACATGGCCCGCGGAGGTGTTCTTCCTGCGGTTTGACCATATCTTTGAGATGTTTCTACCAAGGCGGCTTGATTTTACTATCGTCCGCCTTTTTGTGCTACATATGAGCTCCTCGTGAAGAGGAAGAAGTCTCGCAAATCTGTGTGGCGGATCCATACTACATGCACGAGTCTTTCTTGAGTCTCGGCGACTTTGAGCGTGAAACTGCTAGGGAGTACCTCCAAAACTTCATGGTACAGAATAAGGACCGGAAATTGTCCTCGTGCCTTATCATCCAAAGTAAGTCAGTTCCGACAACCCTTTCAGACATTTCAATCATTCCTTCTCTCTCATATGGGGAATAATTTGAGGTGTCTTTTTCTCGCAAAGCAACGGGCGCGCCGTCTTATCGTTTTACCCACAAGTCTCCCACGCCGTATTTTGACCCTTCGAGAGACTACGAGAAAAGGACTACACCCACATAATGAATATTCTAGATGATGCTCTCCAAGGCTTCAGCTATAGAGGTGGCCACGCATATCAGAAACAAAGGAACAAGAAGATGGGTTTCACAAGATAAAACTAACTTCTCCCGCATCCATGTCCCAAAACCAAGCAAGAAGGATGGATTCTACATCGTCCATCTCATGATTCAGTTCAACACGGATCACCAAAGCTTCAGATTAACAGCAGAAATGATGATCATATCCACAAGTGGCTAGAATCTCATGGAGAAGTTTAATTATAAACTTAGAGATGACTTCTTTCGCATCCAAAGCGACATTGCGACGATCATCATGAAAGAAGTCGTCGATGAGAAGGGATGTTCCACCACGGCCCTATATCGCGAAATGACGTCCAAATCGCATAGGCATGCAACGCCTAGACCTCACGCCGCTCAAGCAGCTAGGGTTCGCCCTCGATGATATGGAAGGATGGAACTTCTAGTGATTTATGATGCCGATGATGATGATATGTGTCGGTTGAACTTGTATACTTTTTGTAGCGATGAAACTTTGTGATGTTCACGGTCCTCGCTGAACTTGCGTAACGCTACTTTGTTAGTTGGCGACGATGACCCGCGCACTCTAGTTAATTAATTTATGCATCGTATATGTTGCATCTAGTTGCTAACGTTTTTTTTGGTGTTGCTCTAGTATATTTTTTGCATATATATGATTGTACATCCTCTTCATGAGCATGCATCTCTAACAGTACCTAGTTTCTTGATGGCTAGATGGAAATGCTATGTCGTGGTACAAAGGGAAGGTTCCGGGTGTACAACGAGTGCCATTAGTGTCAGCGCAAGTGAATGGGTTCACGGGCGCCAGCCTTAAAGGCTTCAAAAGGACAAGAAGGAGAAGCTAGTTACTTGAGGTTCACGCTAGCGAGAGAGGACTCAGAATCGCCACCTCATGTATCTGATGGTTCCGCCTCACTCATAGTGATAGCACTTCTTATGTATGCCTTTGTTTAGATGGATGACGTTGTTGTAGTTGCAAGTATTCGAGACTTGCATGTATTGCTATTTTCGAGATGATAACAAGATATCACTTTGTGTTGGATGATGATTATGAAGAGACTATTTGTATGTACATGCTATGATTACATTTGTGGTCTCGCAGCATTTGTATGTGTATCATGATGAAATTTCTATGTGCTAAAGATTCTTCTACAAAGCCGGTTCAAATACAAAACAAATATACCAAAAAAACTACTTAAATTAGCAAGAGCGAGTGTACAAAAGTTAGCAGAAGCGCCACAATAGCGAAGAGCGTCTCCCGCCAAAGAGCGCTAGTGCTAATAGCGGTAGCGAGCTTCCCACTAATCGTGTTGTTGCTAGACTTGTATAGCAGATAGCTGGCTGGCCACGCCATCGCTATGAGTTAGTCAGAAGGCCAGATAGTAGCGCGGGTACCCGCCATCGATACATCTAAAACCCGCGCTGCTGCTAGCCTTTTCCCTAGTAGTGTGTCTCACACATCAAGTGGTGTGAGCTTCGGTTTGTAGTGTTCAACCGCAAGGTGCCTATCTATGGGCCCTATCTGTTTCTACTGATCTCGAAGACTTGGGAGAAGATGTTCCCTGGTGAGGAGTTCCTTGCTTCAGACTGGATTCGCCATGAGCCCATCTGTCTGCGTATCAAATCCAACTGGGCCAACACCACTACTCATGCCGAGGCGACTGCTGCTAGGGCTGCTGTTGATGAGGAGGATGCTGGCATCGAGGATGTTGTTGAGGGCCGTGCTGCTAGGCCTTCCTAGAGTGCCACTATGCCATCATGGGCCAAGAAGCTGAACGACAAGATGAAGACTCTTTTCTGCATGCAAGCCAAGGGGCAGTACATGACTCACACGGCGTCCAAGGAGAGTTGTCGTAGGGACAACAAGATCATGCAGCTCTATGGTGAGGAAGTGTCTGGCGGGTCTGAGGAGCGCATCACTCCAGAGGCCGAGTGGATGGAGAAGCAAGCCTACAGGTGGACTTATTCTAAGGAGGATGTCGAGGAGACCGACGGAGAGGATTGGGACGAGTTCCCTGCTTGAGCCACCTCTTGTGTGTAGGTGTCCTCTCTGCCTTTTTGGCGTCTCCATGCCAAAGGGGGAGAGAGTGTAGGTATTTGCGAGTGTGTCGTGTGTTTGCTGCTTTCTCGGTTGAACTATTTGCTGCTTTCTCGTTTGAACCTCGGTTGCTTTACTTCGTATGGTGTAATACATATGCACTCTATCTATCCTAGAGAGCTTGTGTTATATTGTGCTATCTTTATGCTATGCTATGTTATTTATCGTTCCTTGGTCTCTAAAATATAGGGGGAGTGTTGATCCTAGTCTGTGTGCTATGCAGTCCAAAGCATTCATCTAGAGCGCACACATCTAGGGGGAGCCCGTCTATATTTTAGAGAGGTGGGGTTTGCCCTTGCTCTAAATTATCTTATCAATGTGCAAATCCCGTGTTGTCATCAATCCACCAAAAAGGGGGAGATTGTAAGGGCATATTTATCCCTTAGGTGTTTTGGTGATTGATGACAATGCTTTTATGACTAATCGTGTGCCTTGAGTTTCTCGGATACTTCATCACTAGGCACGAGACGATTCGGTGCCCTCGGAGACTATTGAAGTCGGCGTTGTTCTACGCTTCTCTTTGGTGGATTTGAGTCGAGGAGAGCCGTATTATTAAGAGGGGTCCGATCGAAAGGTTTGGGTGGAATCAACACATACACTTGTCCTACCTTTCCCTGCACTTTGGAGCTTCTCTTTGTTATCTTGGTTGTGCTGAAATCTGACGACTACTGCTGTACTTGCGGTAGTACTGCTGTGGGTCACGGTAGTACCGCTCCTCTAGAGCCGTAGTACCGCAGATCCCAGGCCTAGTGCCGCTCCGATACGGTAGTAGGGGCGGATGTAATTTTTTACATCCCCGCCACCCACGGTAGTACCGCTCGTCCAGCGCGGTAGTACCGCGGGGGCCCACGGTAGTACCACTCCCTAGGAGTCGTAGTACCGTGGCCCTCCTACCTAGTACCGCAGCGTCACGGTAGTAGGAGCGGATGTAATTTTTTACATCCGCTACCGCAACGGTAGTACCGCTACCGCGAGTGGTAGTACCGCCGGATTTTTGTACCACCTCATTTTCAGCGGAAGTAGCCACGGATGTAATTTATTTCATCCGCGCCCTTCCCAGGCAATGACTTTCCTGCCTTGCGGTTGTACCGCAAGGGGGAGCGGTAGTACCGCGCAAGCAGTAGTATCGCGCCTCTAGTCCGCAAGTCCCGCCGTGTCTGCTGCCATGAAGTACCGTGGTCCGCCACGGTAGTACCGCGCGGCCTCGCGATAGTACCGCGCCCCTGAAGCGGTAGTACCGCGTGTCGCGGGCTGAACATGTGGATAACGGTTGGATTTTTTCCGTGACTATATAAGGCGCGTCTTCTACCTCTAGTTGACTACCTCTTCCACCTCTAAGCTCCATTGTTGCTCCAAGCTCCATTTTCGCCCGATCTCTCTCCTTAGCCAATCAAACTTGTTAATTTGCTCGGGCTTGGGTGACAAGGGCCCGATCTACACTTCCACCACAAGATATTTGATTCCCCCCACTTATCCCTAGCGGATCTTGTTACTCTTGGGTGTTTGAGCACCCTAGACGGTTGAGGTCACCTCGAAGCCATACTCCATTGTGGTGAAGCTTCGTGGTGTTGTTGGAAGCCTCCAATTGTTGTGGAGATTGCCCCAACCTTGTTTGTGAAGGTTCGGTCGCCGCCTTCAAGGGCACCAATAGTGGAATCACGGCATCTCGCATTGTGTGAGGGCGTGAGGAGAATACGGTGGCCCTAGTGGCTTCTTGGGGAGCATTGTGCCTCCACACCGCCTAACGGAGACGATTTCCCTTAAAAGGAAACTTCAAGAATACATCCTCGCTCCATCGGCTCCACTCTTGGTTATTTCGTGCCTTTACATTTGCAAGCCTACTTGTGTTACATCCATTGCTTGCTTTTGTGCTAGTTGTCATTGCATCATATAGGTTGCTCACTTAGTTGCACATCTAGACAACCTACTTTGTTGCAAAGTTTAATTTGGTAAAGAAAAGCTTAAGAATTGTTAGTTGCCTATTCACCCCCCTCTAGTCAACCATATCAATCCTTTCAACCTTGATCATCATCATTATTTTCCTCTCCAGTTGGTGTAGGCACCACAGGAACATTTTCCTGAGCTGCACTACTTTCCTGTTCAAGAGGTAGTACTTTATCGAGTTCTACTTTCCTCCCACTTACTTATTTCGAGAGAAACTCTTTTTCCAGAAAGGATCCGTTCTTGGCAACAAAGATCTTGCCCTCAGATCTTAAGTAGAAGGTATACCCAATGGTTTCCTTAGGGTATCCTATGAAGACGCATTTTTCCGACTTAGGTTCGAGCTTTTCAGGTTGAAGATTCTTGACATAAGCATCGCATCCCCAAACTTTTAGAAACGGCAGCTTAGGTTTCTTCCCAAACCATAATTCATACGGTGTCGTCTCAACGGATTTAGACGGTGCCCTATTTAATGTGAATGTAGATGTCTCTAGAGTGTATCCCCAAAATGATAGCGGTAAATCGGTAAGAGACATCATAGACTGCACTATATCCAATAGAGTGCGACACGACGCTCGGACACACCGTTCTATTGAGGTGTTCCAGCGGCGTGAGTTGTGAAATGATTCCACATTTCCTTAAGTGCGCACTCAAATTCGTGACTTAAATATTCTCCTCCACGATCTGATCGAGGAACTTTATCTTTCGGTCACGCTGATTCTCTACCTCATTCTGAAATTCCTTGAACTTTTCAAAGGTCTCAGACTTGTGTTTCATTAAGTAGACATACCCATATCTACTCAAGTCATCGGTGAGAGTGAGAACATAACGATATCCTCCACGAGCCTCAACGCCATTGGACCGCATACATCGGTATGTATGATTTCCAATAAGTTGGTTGCTCGCCCATTGTTCCGGAGAACGGAGTCTTGGTTATTTTGCCCATGAGGCATGGTTCGCATGTGTCAAATGATTCATAATCGAGAGACTCTAAAAGTCCATCAGCATGGAGCTTCTTCATGCGCTTGACACCAATGTGACCAAGGCGGCAGTGCCACGAGTATGTGGGACTATCGTTATCAACTTTACATCTTTTGGTATTTACACTATGAATATGTGTAACATTACGTTCGAGATTCATTAAGAATAAACCATTGACCATCGGGGCATGACCATAAAACATATCTCTCATATAAATAGAACAACCATTATTCTCGGATTTAAATGAGTAGCCATCTCGTATCAAACGAGATCCAAGATACAATGTCCATACTCAAACTTGGCACTAAATAACAATTATTAAGGTTTAAAACTAATCCCGTAGGTAAATGCAGAGGTAGCGTGCCGACGGCGATCACATCGACCTTGGAACCATTCCGGACGTGCATCGTCACCTCGTCCTTCGCCAGTCTCCGCTTATTTCGCAGCTCCTGCTGTGAGTTACAAATATGAGCAACGGCACCGGTACCAAATACCCAGGAGTTACTATGAGTACTAGTAAGGAACACATCAATTACATGTATATCAAATATACCTTTAGTGTTGCCGGCCTTCTTGCCTGCTAAGTATTTGGGGCAGTTCCGCCCAAAGGACCCTTCCCTTGCAATAAAAGCACTCACCTCGTGCTTGGGTCCATTCTTTGACTTCTTCCCGACAACTGGTTTACCGGGCGCGGCAACATCCTTGCCGTCCTTCTTGAAGTTCTTCTTACCCTTGCCCTTCTTGAACTTGGTGGTTTTATTGACCATCAACACTTGATGTTCTTTCTTGATTTCTACCTCTGCCGACTTCAGCATTGAAAATACTTCAGGAATAGTTTTCACCATCCCCTGCATATTGTAGTTCATCACAAAGCTCTTGTAGCTCGGTGGGAGTGACTGAAGGATTTTGTCAATGACTGCCTCGTCCGGGAGGTTAATGTCCAGCTGGGATGGGCGGTTGTGCAACCCAGACATTTTGAGTATGTGCTCACTGACAGAACTATTTTCCTCCATCTTACAACTATAGAACTTGTCGGAGACTTCATATCTCTCGACCCGGGCATGAGCTTGGAAAACCATTTTCAGCTCCTCGAACATCTCATATGCTCCGTGTTGCTCAAAACGCTTTTGGAGCCCCGTTTCTAGGCTGTAAAGCATGCCGCACTGAACGAGGGAGTAATCATCGAGACGTGATCGCCAAGCGCTCATAACGTGTGGTTCTCTCGATGCGTGTTTCACCTAGCGGTCCATCTAGGACATATGCTTTCTTGGCAGTATGAGGATGATCTCGTGTTCGGACCCAGTCCGTATAGTTGCTGCCATCATCTTTCATCTTGGTTTTCTAGGAACGCGCTGAAGTTCATGTTGACATGAGCGCTGGCCATTTGATCTACAAGACATATTTGCAAAGGTTTTAGACTAAGTTCATGATAATTAAGTTCATCTAATCAAATTATTTCAATGAACTCCCACTCAGATTAGACATCCCTCTAGTCATCTAAGTGTTACACGATCCGAGTCGACTAGGCCGTTTCCGATCATCACGTGAGACGGACTAGTCATCATCGGTGAACATCTCCATGTTGATCGTATCTTCCATACGACTCATGTTCGACCTTTCGGTCTCTGTGTTCCGAGGCCATGTCTGTACATGCTAGGCTCGTTAAGTTAACCCTAAGTGTTTTGCATGTGTAAAACTGTCTTACACCCGTTGTATGTGAACGTAAGAATCTATCACACCCGATCATCACGTGGTGCTTCGAAACGATGAACTTTAGCAACGGCGCACAGTTAGGGGAGAACACTTTCTTGAAATTGTTATAAGGGATCATCTTATTTACTACCGTTGTTCTAAGTAAACAAGATGCATGAACATAATAAACATCACATGCAATTATATAGTAGTGACATGATATGGCCAATATCATATAGCTCCTTTGATCTCCATCTTCGGGGCTTCATGATCATCTTCGTCACCGGCATGACACCATGATCTCCATCATCATGATCTCCATCATCGTGTCTTCAAGAAGTTGTCACGCCAACGACTACTTCTACTTCTATGGCTAACGCGTTTAGCAATAAAGTAAAGTAATTTACATGTCGTGCTTCAATGACACGCAGGTCATACAAAAAATAAAGACAACTCCTATGGCTCCTGCCGGTTGTCATACTCATCGACATGCAAGTCGTGATTCCTATTACAAGAACATGATCTCATACATCACAATATATCATTCATCATTCATCACAACTTTTGGCCATATCACATCACAAGGCAATTGCTGCAAAAACAAGTTAGACGTCCTCTAATTGTTGTTGAATCGTTTACGTGGCTGCAATAGGGTTCTAGCAAGAACGTTTTCTTACCTACGAAAAAGCCACAACGTGATTTGTCAACTTCTATTTACCCTTCATAAGGACCCTTTCGGTCGAATCCGCTCCAACTAAAGTGGGAGAGACAGACACCCGCTAGCCACCTTATGCAACTAGTGCATGTCAGTCAGTGGAACCTATCTCACGTAAGCGTACGTGTAAGGTCGGTCCGGGCTGCTTCATCCCACAATACCGCTGAAGCAAGATAAGACTAGTAGCGGCAAGAAAGTTGACAACATCTACGCCCACAACAAATTTGTGTTCTACTCGTGCAATTGAGAACTATGCATAGACCTAGCTCATGATGCCACTGTTGGTGAACGTTGCAGAAAATAAAAAAAATTCTACGGTTTCACCAAGATCCATCTTTGAGTTCATCTAAGCAACGAGTGGTAGGAGTGCATCTACATACCCTTGTAGATCGCGAGCGGAAGTGTTCAAGAGAACGGGGATGGTGGAGTCGTACTCACCGTGATCCAAATCACCGATGACCAAGTGCTGAACGGACAGCACCTCCGCGTTCAACACACGTATGGAGCGGATGACGTCTCCTCCTTCTTGATCCAACAAGGGGGAAGGAGAGGTTGAGGAAGAAGGCTCCAGCAGCAGCACGACGGCGTGGTGGTGGTGGAGATGCAGTACTCCGGCAGGGCTTCGCCAAGCAACTGCGGGAGGAGGAAGAGGTGTAGCAGGGGGAGGGAGGCGCCAAGACTCAGGGTGCGGCTGCCCACCCTCCCCCTCCTTTATATAGGCCCCCAGGGGGGGCACCAGCCCTACAGATGGGAATCTCCCAAGGGGGCGGCGGCCAGGGGGGTGGAGTGCCCCCTAAGGCAAGTGGTGCGCCCCCCCCCCACCCTAGGGTTTCCAACCCTAGGCGCAGGGGGGCCCAAGGGGGGGCGCACCAGACCACTAGGGGCTGGTTCCCCTCTCACTTCAGCCCACGGGGCCCTTCGGGATAGGTGGCCCCACCCGGTGGACCCCCGGGACCCTTCCGGTGGTCCCGGTACAATACCGCGTGACCCCGGAACTTTCCCGATGGCCGAAAAATCACTTCCTATATATAAATCGTCACCTCCGGACTATTACGGAACTCCTCGTGATGTCCGAAATCTCATCCGGGACTCCGAACAACATTCGGTAATCACATACAAGTCTTCCTAATAACCCTAGCGTCACCGAACCTTAGGTGTGTAGACCCTACGGGTTCGGGAATCATGCAGACATGACCGAGACAGCTCTCTGGCCAATAACCAACAGCGGGATCTAGATACCCATGTTGGCTCCCACATGTTCCACGATGATTTCATCGGATGAACCACGATGTCGAGGATTCAATCACTCCCGTATACAATTCCCTTTGTCAATCGGTATGTTACTTGCCCGAGACTCGATCGTCGGTATCCCAATACTTCGTTCAGTCTCGTTACCGGCAAGTCACTTTACTCGTACCATAATGCATGATCCTGTGACCAAACACTTGGCCACTTTGAGCTCATTATGATGATGCATTACCGAGTGGGCCCAGAGATACCTCTCCGCCATACGGAGTGACAAATCCCAGTCTCGATCTGTGTCAACCCAACAGACACTTTCGGAGATACCTGTAGTGCACCTTTATAGTCACCCAGCCACGCCAGACGCTTGGTACACCCAAAGCACTCCTACGGTATCCGGAGTTACACGATCTCATGGTCTAAGGAAAAGATACTTGACATTGGAAAAGCTCTAGCAAACGAACTACACAATCTTGTGATATGCTTAGGATTGGGTCTTGTCCATCACATCATTCTTCTAATGATGTGATCCCGTTATCAACGACATCTAATGTCCATAGTCAGGAAACCATGACTATCTGTTGATCAACGAGCTAGTCAACTAGAGGCTTACTAGGGACATATTATGGTCTATGTATTCACACGTGTATTATGATTTCTGGATAATACAGTTATAGCATGAATAAAGACAATTATCATGAACAAGGAAATATAATAATAATCCTTTTATTATTGCCTCTAGGGCATATTTCCAACAAAAGCCACTAGTCATAACTTGATCAAAGGGCTTCTGCCTCATATTGTGCCCGGTGGTGTGGTCAGCCTGCAGTATGCTGATGATACACTACTGTTCTTGGATGCTTCTGCTGACCATGCCAGACACTTGAAGTGGATCCTGGCTTGCTTTGAAAAACTTTCTGGTCTTTGTATCAATTTTCACAAAAGTGATTTGCATACCATCAACCTTGATGAGGAGACTGCTAAGGAATTTGCCCAGATCTTTTGCTATCAAATTGGGGATTTCCCTTTTAAGTATCTTGGGGTTCCTCTTCACTTCAAGAAGCTTAGAAGGGAGGATATTCAACCCATTATTGATAGAATTATTAGGAAAATTTCTGGGTGGTTGGGCAGACATCTGTCTTATAGGGGCAAGTTGATTTTACTTACTACCTGCATAGCAAGTATTCCTACCTACTTAATGTCTATTATGAAATTTCCTAAGTGGGCTATTGATGCTATTACTTCTCAAATGGCTCATTTTTTCTGGGGTAATGTTGAAGACAATCATAAGTACCACCTTGCCAAGCGGGGGTTGGTCTCCCAAAGGAAAGAGTGGGGTGGTTTGGGGGTCCCCAATCTTAGGGAATTCAATATGTCCCTGCTGGCTGCCTGGAGTAAACGTTTTTTTGATGATAGGGATAGTGACTGGAAGAAATTGTTGGAGTACAAGTATAATGTGAATAGACCAAACATACTTTGGGCTAAGACTGGGGTAGGCTCTCCCTTCTGGAAAAGTTTCACCTGGGCTTGCTCTGCTGCCAAAACTTTTTATAGATGGACTCCTGGGAATGGGAGAAATATTTCCTTTTGGCATGATACCTGGGTGGGTGATTGTTCACTCAAGACTAGCTTTTGGGATCTTTTTGTGATATGTCAACAACAAGATGCCTCTGTGGCTCAGGTGTGGGATGGGGAGAATCTCCAGCTGACCTTTAGAAGGTGTGTTAGTGAAGATATCTTGTGTTCCTGGAATGAACTTCTCAATATGATTAAAAGTGTTCCTTTTAACAACTTGGCTGATAAGCCTGTTTGGTCTATGGAAAGTAAAGGGTCATACTCTGTTAAATCTATGTATAAGATGATTAATTGGGGGGGGCATGGTCTCTATCTGGAGGGATTATATTTGGAAAATCAAAGTTCCCCCTAATATCCATGTTTTTCTGTGGCTGATTGTGAATAATAAGAGTCTGACTAGGGACAATCTGGCTAAACGCCAGCATGTGGAAGACCTGACTTGTGTCTTCTGCTGTGAACCTGAAAGCCTCCAACATCTGTTTTTTGAATGTGTAGTGGCTCGGCAAGTTTGGCTGGTTATAGCTGATTGTACCAAGATGTCTATACCTGATTCGTTTGAGTCATTGCTTCCTTTTTGGAAGAAGAAAAAAAGATTTGATGCTGTAAATTTGATTTCTGCTGCTACCTTATGGAGCTTATGGTTGTTTCGAAATGAAATTGTGTTCCAGGGGCGAAGATGGAGAAGCATCAAATGTGTACTGGAGATGGTGGGGAGACATATATATCAATGGAAGATCTTGTGCGTGGAATCCCAGGCTGTGCTACTCCTCCAGTGCTTGAAGCTGCTCGACCATCATCGCGGGGAGTTGTTTAGAATTGCCTGGCAGGATGATGCGCCTGTAGGGAGGTTAGTGCCTCTGCGCTTGTAGTTCCTATAGGGGCCATTCGTAGTTTTCTAGTGGATTTTTAAACTGTTTGATGTTTGAGTTTGTAATAATTCTGCTGTGGCTACTTCTGGCTGGAGCCGAGAGCTGTAAACTCTGTTCGTTGGTTGCCTTTGCTTTTTCAATAAAAAGTTGGGGCGGGGGGCAACCCCTTTCGTTTCAAAAATAAGATTAGTCCCTCATACCGCTTTTGGTGGTTTTCATCCCAGGTAGACACGGTTTTGACTAAAATTGACAAACTTTCATTGGGTTTGACTGCCACGTCACGGAGCTTCACTGCACGCTGTTTAAGTGTTCAGCCGTGGTGGCCCTGCACGAGGGCACGGTGGCCTGGCACGCGGGATGCTGAACTTTCGCCATGCTCGCCGTCCAGGTTATGCGGCCGGCACCAGCAGGGTTGCAGGCGCCATGGCGGTCGTGGTTGACGCTCACTTGAAAAGCTAGCTAACTGATCGATATAGCTGCCGGCCACGCACGCATGTACAGGATATTGTTTCCTTCGATCACTTCAGGCTAGAACACGCGAATAATACACGCACGCGAGTCATGAGTTGTTCGTGTTCATGGTGTACGGAGTGGCGGTTGAGCCACGGTGGTGGCTCTGGACGCGCTTGCTGGAGGAGCAGAAGGCGTCAGCGAGTCTGCGCGGACTAGCGATGAGAAGGCAACGAGCAGCGGCGAGAGAACGCGTGAATGTAGCACCCAGGGTTGCTGTGTACGTCAACCCCGACCACGTCCGGCCCCACAAGTGCCGCGCCACCATCGAGCATCGCGATAAGGACGGCCCAAGTGCTTGTCACTGTTGATCTGGACTCTCCCGTGGTAGCACTTGGGCGCTTGGCGCTGCTGGTGCTTGTGCGCGGTGCCGTAGAGGTGCACGACGGGCTTGCTCGCTGGCGAGCGCCGTGCATGCAGGCGATCATGTGTAGCTCCGATACCTGGTCGTCAGGGACTCGGCGCTCCACCGTCCTGTGGCCGCTGCATAGGTACGCCTGCTTCTCCATGCGGTACACGACAGCGAACATCGGCCTGGCGATGACGGTGATGGTCATGCTCCCCTCCTGACATGGCGTTGAAGTGGACAGTGACGTGGCAGTCAAACCCGAACGAAGTGTCAAGTTTTTAGTAAAAAACGTGTCCACGTCAGACCAAAACCACCAGAAGTGGTACGAGGGAATAAACTTATGGTTTGAAAAGTTAAGGGACCAAGGTTTACCGGTTTTGAAATTGAGGGACCATTTATATACTTTGGAGAAAGTTGAGGGACGAAAATATACTTATGCCTTAATTAAACTATGGAAAGAGCTAAGCTAGTGACTGCCGGACAGACTGAGTCATCGATTAATTAACAACCAAACGCGTTAGTTTAGCGGTCGAATCTTTACTCTCGCTCTCGGTGGAGAGACTCGATGCAAGCGCAACGCACGTAGGCTCGGTGCAACGTAAACTGAAATAATGCTTTCGATCATCTTCTGAAGGGCACGTGTGCATGGTTCCAGAGATGCCGGCCGTCATCGATCGGTTGCTTTCTTGTCCGGGCAGACATAGACGTACGGCTGTTTATCATCAAGACTGGAGTTCGCTGAACTTGGTTCGTAATCACCTTTGTCCGTCAACTCACGGAATCCCGGTGGTCTCGGCTCTTTTTGTATTTGGCGAGTCGGTGGTCTGTACTTCTGTTTTCACGACGATGAACGATGGTCTCTGGACTTGATACGAGGTACCAGCCTCGATCTTTTGCACGCAAGGTGCAATGGACCAGCCGATCGATCGATGATGCAGCTACCACAAAAGAAGTCAATCTAGCTGAGAGTTAAAAACCTGAACCTGATCGGCGCGAGCGTTTCTAAAGGTCTAGCGTTAGATTATACTACTTATATAGCTGCTATGATTCATGTCATGTGTCCCTTGTCACATGCACGCACCGGTCAATTAAGCCACACGATCCTATTCGCAAAAAAATAAAAGAAATAAAAAATTAAGCCACACGATCCGAGGTGCCTAACCCCGAGTGATTAAGCTACTAGCTACTCAATCATGCATGGCGGTAATAGCATCGACCTTGCGCTTTCATCGGTCGTATCGTGCTGCACGGAAATTGATCCATGCTAGTACTTGGACAAAACATTCATATTAGGCGAGTAAATTGCACCAAACCATCATGAAGGCAAGGTTTGCGAAAACCACTATAATACATTTTTTTTCAGAAAACACCATGTCTTCAGTAATCTTTTTGCAAAAACCACTGATCGGCGGATTAGAGTCGTTTGAGCGCGTTTATGACAAATGGGTCCATGTTTTTGCTTACGTGGCGTAACGGTTTGGGTTTAAAGCAAAAAAGTCCCTCAACTTTTTCCCCATGCAGCCCAAACCCTCCCCATGGGCTCCGCAGCCGACTAGCATGCCCGCCGCTGCTCCCTCCACGGGCCACCGCCGCCCCTCCCTCCGCACGACGCAGGACTCCGCCACTGCTCCCTCCACGGCCGCCGACGCTCCCTACGCAGTACGCGGGCCGCCGCTTCTCCCTCCACGGCCGCAGCCGTCGCCTCCCTCCGCAGGACGCAAGCCGCCGCCGCTCCCTCCCCAGGATGCAGGTCGCCGCCGTCGTCGCCCGTCACCGGATCCGGTCAAATCAGCCTCAACGCCTGCATCAGCTCGCACCAGATCCCAGCCCGCGAAGGCCGCCTGCTGCGCTGCTCCGCGCCCCGCCGTCCGCTTGCCGCCGCCGCCTCTGACGCTGCTCCACCCGGCCGAACCCTTGTCCGCTTTGCTCAGCGTGGCGGTTCCTCGCCAGCCTGCTCCGGCCGCCAGCGTCGCGCGCGGGCGCGCCTGTGGCCGCCTGCTCCACCGCCGGCTGCCGGCTCCCTCCTGCCGCCCGGCTTTGTCCAAGGCTCGGCCGCCAAATCGCCCGCCGCCGCGGTCGCTGCGCCCTCTGCCGCTTCGCCGCATCCGGCCCCGGTGGTCAAGCGGGGCTAATTGCTTTTTCGTTTTTGATTTAGGGGTGTCTATGTAAAATTCTACTGTCTACTCCCTCCGTTCCTAAATATTTGTCTTTCTAGAGATTTCAACAAGTGACTACATACGAGGCAAAATAAGTGAATCTACACTCTAAAATAAGTCTACATACATCCGTATGTTGTGTCCATTTAAAATGCCTAGAAAGACAAATATTTCGAAACGGAGGGAGTAGTTTGTAATTTTAGATTAAAATCTACCTGGCACAAAAAGTCATGCCACGTAGGCAAAAAACGGGCCCCACCTGTCATAAACTCACTTAACTGAGCCCGATGCGCCGATCAGTGTCTTTTGCAAAAAGATTACCGAAGACATGGTGTTTTCTGCAAAAAAATGTATTGTAGTGATTTTCGCAAACCTTGCCTTCAAAGTGGTGGTTTTGTGCAATTTACTCATAATAGGCTCATCTCACCTTTTCTCTTAGGTAGTGGAAACTGACGTAGCGCACGCCCAAATTACTTTTGACAAACTGCTCTCCCTGCGTAATTGTCCTGAGCTGCACACACATGCATACATAGGACGTTTACAATGGGAGTCCTAGAACTTGCTTAGAATGTGATGGTTTGGTCCTAGAACTTGCAAAATGACACTACCCAGTCCCATAACTTGCATCATATGTGCAACTTTGGTCCTGAACCAACCAGAGCTCGACAAGTGGACTCCTCGGGTCCGAGCCGGTCAGCGCCCGCGTTTTTGCAAAGAGCCCCTGCCTTTCCTTAGAATCAAGTCGTAGTCACGAATACACCTGAATTAATTGTTTAGGAGACCATGGTCACATGCCCCCCCATTGCAGACAAACCCGCACTCGTCGTCGCGCACCCCCTCTCTGTTCTTGCTCTCTGCTCATAGGGCACCTCCTCACCGCCGTCCAGCAAGCCGCTGCCGCCAAGCAAGCAAGCCGCCATGGTTTCGTGGAGTGATTCCGGATCCAGCTCCTCCTCGTCGGGTGGCGACTCTGTAAGCAGTCCGGTGAGATCCTCTCCACCAACATCTGGCATTTAGGGTTAGGCGAAAATTTGGGACTTCTGACCAGATTTGGTTTTAGGCTCCTCGCACCATTGAGAGCTTCGATTGGAGAGGTCTTGCTGCAGATCTACCTTTTAGATGTGAGCACCAAGCAGTGTGTCAGAAGTTGGTTGCCTTTGAGTCTGTTGACAGTGGAAGAAGATTCCTGGGTTGTGCACAAAAGTAGATGTTCTTAGTTGTAGACGTAGATGGTACTGCTTTAGTAGATGTTCATAGTTGTACATGCTTTATCCATTTAAGTTCATATGTGATTGAACTTGCTCAATTGTGCCATTTATAGTTTTGTTCTGTGCCATATTGCCGTAAGAAGAAGATTATCTTATTTTTAAATAATTTAAGTGTTGTCTAAATATGTAGTGTTTAAGTAGCTCATTAATGCTCAAAGGTTACTGTGAAAACAGTAACCTGAATCTGGTGTCAGTTAACTGAATCTTGATTCAGTGTTACTGAGTTTTGTGCTGTTAACGGAATCTTGATTCAGTGTTACTGAATTTTTTGCAGTTAACTGAATAATGCATTTCACTCTAATTTTTTTCCTCTTCAATTTTAGGATGGGCCTAAATGCCCCTATGTGCATTGGGATGACCCAGAGTGGCCTCCACAATTGAGGACCAGTCTAGCTAGGGTCTGGGACATGTATGAAGAGGAGGTCAAACTCAGGCTCAGGGAAGCTGTTGTTAATGCTGAAGAAAATGTTAGGGTTGTGAGAGAGAAGAAAAAGATGAAAAAAGACCTGAGGTTTTTTAAACTAGATTTTGCTAAGATGGTGGCTGACAAAGAGCAGACAATTACTGAATTGGGCAACACAAGGTTAGCTCTCTCTGACCTAAAGATAGAACTTGAGAAGAAGAGAATGTCTGACAAATCAGTGACCAACATTCATCAGGTGGTCAGGACTAAGGCAGAGAAAGAGAGGGATGAGATGAAGCAAGAGAGGGACAAAATGATGGAAGAGAGGGAAAACTTGAAGGAAGAAAGGGATCAATTGAAGAAAGGGATAAAGAAGCTAGAGTATATGATTGGTGACTTGTTCAAGCATAAGGAAGACACCAAGTGCAAGATAAGGAAGGTTAGCGAGATGCTAGATGAATGTGAGTGATCCATTGGTGCTCTAATGTAATTTTATCAGTGGACTTGTTTAATTTAGTTAATTATGATCAGTGGATTGCTGCCTAAATTTGAGTTATCTTTGATACACTGTACTAATTGATGCAATGATCTAATATGCACTATACTATCTGAATTTGTGTTATCTTTGTTACACTCAGTTATCTTTGGTGCTCTAATGGAATTCATATGGAGAGAATTGACCTTTTATTCTATTTTCTGGATGTGGATTCAGTTAAATGAGTTTTGATTTGGTTAACTGAATTTGGATTCAGTTAACTGATTTGTTGTGTCAGTTAACTAATTTGCTTTTTCCATTTAACTAAAATTTGGTTTAGTTAATTATGGTTCAGTTAACTATGTTTTGTTTAGTGAACTCAATTGCTAGTGTTTAGTGAACTGTGTTTTGGAAACTGACGTAGCGCACGCCGAAATTACTTTTGACAAACTGCTCTCCTTGCGTAATTTGTTCGTGCCCCCATCAGAAGCTGCACACGCATGTATACATAGGACGTTTACAAACTTATAAACATCGGTGTTGGTACAGAGCCGGCAGGGAGCGGCGTTGGGAAGCACTGTGTCCATGCTCCATGCATGCGCATCGAAGGTGTGGATCAGGCACACTGTGACATGCAACTGTGACTGGAGTGGGCGAAGCATGGAGTTGGAGCAGTGGCTGGTTTGTCTCCCTTGACTTGGGGGGCATGCGCTGTGGCATGTCCATGTGCTGAACGCCCGGTGCGGTGCGGACGACGAGGAGCCCATCAAGGGGTTAAATAACGGCGGATACAGAAGCACCCACGCGCACATGCCCCCTCGATCTGGCTCTCACGTCTCGTGACACCATTGACGCCGGTACCTATTCAATCCTGAACGTGTCTAGCTTGACCATGCATTCGACAGTACGTTTGCCCGCCCGCCGCCTGCCCCCCTTGAGCCCCAACACCATGTCTCCCACTCCCCCGGCCGCCACGAGCACACGACGAGTTCACTCTCTCCAGATCGACCTCCACTGTCACCACTCATCATGCATCGACCGCAACCATCGGCCGGTGCCCCGCGCGCCTATATATACCGCACGCATCGGTCGCACGGTGTCGCCGCCTGCCAGAGTACAGTAGCTAGCTACTCCTAGCACAAGTTCTCAGCTGTGATCACGTAGTGCAGGGAAAATAGTTGACGAAGGGCGCCATGGAGCTGGAGCTGGGGCTTGCGCCGCCCAACCACGCGGGCTCGTGCGGGAAGAGGGGATCGGCGGAGGCGTTTGGGATCAAGAAGCCCACGCTGCCACTCTTCCTGCGCGGCGGCGGCGACGACGGTGACCACGGCAACGGCGAAGACGACACTGGCGACGCTCGCGACTGCGAGAGGGGCAACAAGTGGGTGTTTCATCGATGGTGTTCAATGCAATGCCCGTACGTGCGCGCCCTTCTGTTTCGTGAAACTGACCTGCCCGCAAGTCGTGCAGGAGGAAGAGGCTGGTGGGGTGGCCGCCGGTGAAGATCGGGCACCGTCCGCGCAGCAACGGCCACGTGAAGGTGAAGATGGAAGGGGTGCCCATCGGGAGGAAGGTGGACCTGTCCCGCCACGCCTCCTACCACCAGCTCCACCACACGCTCCGCCTCATGTTCCCCTCCTCTGCTCACCAAGGTGATCCATACGCCGTCACCTACGAGGACGGCGACGGGGGCTGGTTGCTCGTCGGAGACGTGCCGTGGGAGTAAGTTGTCGATTCTTAATTTGTTCTCCGCGCATTCCCCTGTAATTGCATCGAATCGTTGACCGACAACGGTGTCGAATCCACCTCTTGCAGGGAGTTTAGCAAGTCGGCCAAACGGCTCAACATACTCATGTGACCGACTGCACTTGGCACCGCTGGTTGAATGTGGGAGTCGTGGCTCTGCACCGGCGTGTGTGTCTAGTTAATTAGCTTACTGAATAATGTTAGTATAATGTTGTCGTCACGTAACAAGTATGGGACTTTCTGAGTTTATTTTTCTTGTCCAGGATTTTAAGTTATGTTAACGGAACAAATTCGGTGAAATGTTGAAAATTATTACGGGATTTGATCTATTAAAGTGCAATCGAATTTGATTGTTTTTCATTGGATTTGGATTTGACTTGGAATTAGTGAACCTGATCTGAAATGTAGAGTTTCCAAATATTTTGGCACCATACCAAATTACCGAAATCTGTAAAAATTGTTGAAATTTTGAGCCCGCTCATGTCTTTAGAATTAAGTGTTTTACAACACTAAACCCCTCTAAAAAAAGCTCTCCCGACCTCGCGTTACGCTCCCACAAGCGACACAAGGGGAACCTTAGCCGCCACCGGCCATAGCCACCCCTCTCCTCCGCAACCTCTCGCCGCCACTGAAGGATGTCTTCGGGCCGAGCCCGTGCCACGGATGATGGCGATGGGGCGAGCTCTCGCAATTTTTCTTGCCCGATGATGAATGGCTGATGCAGCGGACGTCCCGGCATCGAAGTCCTCCCTAGAGTTGTGCTGGCTCAGGTAGTGCGGCGGTGCTAAGCTGCTCATGTAGCAACGAGACATGGGATTTCAGTGAGGCGCCTTGACCCAGCGTCCCCGTTGCCCCCAGTTTGTGGTCAGATCCTGGCGGCCGAGGTGCTGGTGGTGCGCCTCCGCTCTGGTTGCTCAGGATTGCGACAATGTGGTCGTCGATGGCCCTCCCCGCGGTGGCCTTGACTGTGGGCCCCGTGACATGGCACATAGCAACGTGCCGCTTAAGACTGGAGGTTTGGATCTGGCATGTGCTGGCTGATGGGCCTGGTGTAGGCCTACTCTATTTGCGAGGTGGATAGTGTTGGTGGTAGTGTAGGCAGGCCAATCAACTATATAGGCTTGGGGGAGGTGAGACGACCAGCGAAAGTGGGGCTGGAACGTGGTTTGTAGTGATGATAGCGCCGCCTGTGTGCACCGTGAACTCATCAAGCATTGTAGTTCTCGCCCCCGCAAAATTGCAACATTGACGATATTTTTTCGCGGCGATGTCGTTGATGTGACTTGTATGTGTGCCCATTCAGCGGTTGTGACGGTTTTGCACGTTTTTCCTCTAATTAACCGGGTATATCTCTTTTTCTTAATTAACGAACATGACATGTCTTTTGCTTTTCAAAAAGCTCTTTCCACATGCCAGGCATCAATCCCCCGTCCAAGTTGCCTCGAGATTTGTACCACGCCATACTACTTTGCTATGTACTCCTCTCACTTTTGTCTTCTATGCATGCATTTGTTTCAGTTTTATTCGGGTATGTTTTCAAATAAGTTTAAGCTTCAAATAGAATTAAATACACTTATTAGAAATATTTGATACAACTGTCCAATAATTTAATATCTTTTTCAGGCATAAACCATTCTCCAATGGTTCTTTTTATAGGTGTATTGTAGTTTATTAGTTATTATTCATGTACATACTCTCCATATATTATTATTCATTATATAAAAATTATAGTGGGGAGATTCCCATTGTAAAAAAAAAGGGGGCATTGATTTTTTTTTCAAATTTCTTTCTTTGATCGAATTTAGAGGAAAACTCTTAATATCACAATACTGATCTTGTACTATAGGTGTTCATAATTTTTTCCTGTAAACTTGAAGAAAATAACCCGGTTGAAGTTTGAAAAAAATAGACCTTATAATAAGGAAACAAGAATATCAATTTTGACATATTTCACTGATTTTCATAAATTTTCAGATTTATTTCACGATTTTCCAACAAAAATTACATCAATTTCACACGATTTCAGCTACATTGATACAAATTTTGGTCATTTCTAAACAAGTTTCAGTAATTGGTCCAATCATTTAGAAAAACATTCTGATTGTGTTCAGTAGCTTCAGTCTTCTTTCAGTGGATCTCAGCAACATTCCACGGACAATTCACATGAACTTGATCAAAAGACAGACATAAACCGTGAATTATGCATGCAGCTGCTCTACTCGTTCGCCGCCGCTGGTGCTGTGCTTGTGCCGCTGTGCAAGTGGAACAGGCGCGCGCACGGCGACCAAGCTTGCTTACGCCCACAGTGACGCCCGCCGTTTATCCGCCTTAAAGCCGAGGCAGAATGACACTCCTAATTAAAATAGCACAACTGGGGAGGAAGGAAGCTGCTTGATGGACTGAGTCTAGATCGGCCGACAAGTAGAGTATGGAGTAAGTTGGAGCTTGTGTACTCAGCTGCTTGCTGAGCTTTGAGCCGCGTCGTGGGTGGTTATTGCCGCGGCAAGGCAACGTTGACGATCAACGACGCCGCCTCGGGTCAAGGCGCCGAAACTGCGAGTTCACACAACGTTCTGGACTCTGGCCAAGCAGCCAAGTGTTCTAGCGGAGTAATCCATTTTGGCTTGTGGGAAAGTATTCTAATGATGCATCACTGGCTACTGGGCAGGTAAGGGATCATCCGTGACGGTAATCTAGTCCTGATCTCGTCCCCTCATGGGCTAATACTAGATATGTTCCCAAAATGATATGATATGACGAACGAAGTGGCTCCATTTGGTCAAGCGGCGTGGTGACGGGCGACGGGCGACCCTATAAATCCGTTCACCGGAGGCGTTGCCTCTTCACTCATCATTCGAACACTCTTGTAAAGCGCCGGCACACTCAAGTTGCAGAAATACTGTCGTGACACGGTTAGCTCACGATCGACCTTAGCTAAGTACTGCTCGAGTAATAGACTAGTAGTACGATGCCAGGAGGAGATGAGCCAGTTTTCGGAGGTTGGGAGGCGTTTGCAGGTGCAGGCAGAGAGTTCGCAGGTATGGTAGGCAGGGGAGGGAACGGTGGTGCTGCTGGGCGAGCGATCGGAGGTAGGGGAGGGAATGGTGTTGGGGTTAGGGAGCTGCAGCCGTGGGTGCAGGCGTACGAGGACAGTTCCAGTTCCAAGTGGGAGGGAACGTTGGCGGGGCCAGGGCGGCGGCAGGCGGAGGAGCGTTTGTAGGCGCAGACGGACGACAGTTCCCGTTGGGCGGGTACGGTGGCGGAGCCAGGGCAGCGGCAGGCGGAGGAGCTTTTTTAGGCGCGGGCGGACGACAGTTCCCGGTAGGCGGGTACGGTGGCGTAGGCAGGGGCTGCAGCCGTGAGAGATTTCGCAGGTGCTGCCGGAGGACCGATCCCAGCGGGACGGAACGGTGGTGGGGTAGGGAGCTGCAGCCGTGAGAGCGTTCGCAGGTGCGGTCGGAGGACCGGGATGGTTGTACGGTGGTGGAGTCCCGGAGCTGCAGAGTTTGAAGGGCGATGGGAGGAGGGTTCAGAAGGAACCACCATGATATTATGCCCGTTGTTCTACCGAGGCATTATGCGAGGCGCGGAGATTTGCGGCGTGGTCTGCCGGTGGAGTCCAACACTCAGGCGACGAGTGGGTCTGGGACTGGCAGCCAGCCAACCTCTACTAGGACGAATTCACAATCTTTTTCTGCAGCTCAGGGAACAATTCACAATCACAAACAAGGTTTGCTCATCATTTGACTTGACTCCCTACGATGCGATCCGCAGCTCCTCTCTCTTTTCTTCCTATTTTACACTTGCTTTATCCGACTGTGTTATCTATGCGTTGACAGCGTGAATTATGACAGCATGCACCCCTATCGCCACCTGGGATCCCAAACTTCACAATGGCGTCAACAGGCACGGCGTTACCCCAGCCCTCCTCAGCAGCAGCAGACACCACGGCGACAACGGTCTGCTCATGCTCTGGCTTCTCTATTTTATTTCAGAAATGCTCTGCTGCAGGTTACTTTTCTTGACGCGTTTGTTCGAGCGTTGTCTAACTTTCTCTCCTGTCATGCTGCGTGAAATGGTTGAACAGTGACAACGATGTCGTGAACCGGGAGCTAAATGCTGCGCGTGGCCGACGATAAGGACCAAGACAGGAAAAAGCAAACATGGCGCAATGAGACTAAACAATTTGGGTTAAGTTATATTATTATATGTATGTATCCGTGTGTATCTTTTGATGCGACATTATGAGTTAATAAAATGTTCTTTATCAAAAAATATACCTCGTGGTGTGGGACAAATATTTCCTTGTTGTCTTGGCGGTGTACGAGAGAACGCTTAATCTGTACACTTTTAATTAGTCCGTACACTACTACCTGTGATGGTTTTATCAACTAGTAAATGAAAAGAAATGAGGGCAGCTCCAAAACCCTCAAAGTCCGATATATGTTTGAATTGTGATGTCCGGATCACTTTTGTCAACTTTTGTAATCCAATGGGAACCCCTTATCGGTCTCATGGAGTGGTCCGGACATTCTTTTTCCGCAAACCGAACCTACTTGGGGAGCTTTGGGAGTTTCCGGACATCCACTTGACCAAGGAAAAGTCCCTACATGGTCCTACTCTTTTCTCTCTCTCTCTCTACTCCCAACCGCACTCCACACCCACATATTCACCACATGCATGGTCCTCTCTCTCTCTCCTCCCAACTGGACAAAGGATTTTTGTGATTAAGGGTTGATGGCTCCTCCCGCATCATGTCCATGAATCACGTCCAATGAAAAAAGGACATTTGCGGTGTTCGCTTAGGTACTAGCGTTAGAGATGCTCTAAGGAATCATGTGTGTCCTTGCTTTGTTGTTCTCTCGATCTCGCAAAGGGAACAAGAGTCCGGTTGTACCTCTTTGGTAAGTGTCGCTCAACCTACACCTTTCGAATTTGGTCAATGAGTGCCTCAATCTAGAAAACCTTGACACTTCGGCATGGCACTTCGAGGATTCTATTAAGGAATGGTGGGCAAACCAGTCAAGCAGAGCACACTCAATAGAAAAGCCATGGCCTCCTCACAATGCTCATCATCTTGAAATACTACAACGATACAACTTTGATCTCCTCTCTCTTCAAATGAACCAAGGCAATCTATCCAACACATTAGCAATGAATATTTTATGCACATGCATGCAAATAATCTCCGAAGAATTGGTTTATGTAGAGGAACAACGATGACTCACAATGCATACCCGCCACTCGCTTCCTATACACTTGAACACATCATCAGAATAATGGGTTTATTTAGCGGCGATGTTTCCTGTAACATCTGTGAGCGATGGTCCATGGTGTTGTTGCTCTTCCAAATACACTACAACAGCACAATGACCATGGTGGATAGTAGGCGGGGGCATCAGGCACAATGAGCACAATGCCCATGTCCTAGCGGCGCCAATGCCAGAGGTTCGTGGTGATCTCCCCAAGAGCAGTGGTATTCAATGTGTTATCAAACAACCTAATAAATTCTTAGCTCCAAATCATCGCACCATGCCTATCATATAATTTGGTCGGAGCACTTTTATGAAATTATTAGATCCAAGAATGAAAGCATCACTATGTGAAGTAATGCAAACATCTACATGGCTCTCATTGCTTAACTAAGCAAAATTGACTTCAGCTTCACCATTGCCTACAATACTTGTCAAATATGTCATATAGGTCTCAAAATCTTAAAACAACAAACACTTAAGTAAAACTTTCTTAACCAAAATAAATCCTAAATGATGAAAAGTCAAAACAAGATAGCTAAGACATGGGCACTCAGCCCGCACTCCATGTACCACCTAATAATGTAGGAACACCGAGCTCAGCAACTTGAACACCTAATAATTAGTTGTGGTCATAGACTATAGGGAGAAAGGACCATAAAGCACTTGTAAATAAAGCGTGTACATGAATACTTACAGGAGTAATGTGCAGAAACTTTACAAAATGAAAAAGAAAACAAACCTTGGTTTATTCAAAGTGTAAACAAAAAGCACTTTGCATCATTGCATGTGAATTTCACATCTACCAGAGCCCAATCAAAGATAAAACAACTAATAACTCCTAATGCCAGGTGCAAATCTACCATTAGCATGGTCCCAAAACTACCTCAACTCGACGGATCTCATAGGATCATTAGCACTTGATCAATGCAAGAATCGTGCCAAGATGGTCCAAATTAGGCACAAATCTTGCACAAATGGAGTCAAATCCCATAGCCACTTGTATAATTTCAAGGTAGCAGAAGATAAAAAATACCAATCCCAAATGCATATTAATAATTCCAATATCGATTCATGTCCTTCTCCACAAGGTCTTATCAATACTAAACTCAATGTTCCCTCAATGATAGTGGAACAAAGGGTCTACCCAAGAACATAGGCGACAGAACACCACCACCATCTCCACTCTGAACCTGCAGAAGCACTTTTGACTCCAGCTATTTTCAAACTTCTGCAACAATAACCAAATTACAATTAACATAGGAATAAGCTCCAATCCAGGCACAAGAAAACACAAAGTAAAAATTGGGATATTTTTATCGGGAGAGACAACCTAGGAAACAAGGAATGATTGCGGGAAAAGCAGTGGGAAATGAAGTAAGGTGTGTAACCCATAAATAGAGAGAGGAACTAAGCACAAAAAATGTAAACGAAGAGTAACATGCCTCCACTTTGGGCAATAGTAACGAAAAGGGGATGGTCAAATGCTGCGAGGATGAGGACACAAAATTTCGACACACACACGACAGAGCACAAAAGGCCATCTGCTTCTTCCAGCCTACTTGCATTTTTATTTGTTGGGTGGCCCGATAACGGAGCATTGTTCGATCGGCTCAAGGAGTAGCGCCTAATTACAAATGGTCGTGGGTTGCGGCTATGACACGGTAAAATTCGCACAAACATCATTGGTTGAATGATCAGGAGATTTGGAGCGTGTAATCACAATCTGATGGTAATGAGTTCAATCGATATCAAAGGGTGTAGGTAGCTCAGTTTTACTATTTTTAGTTAGATAAAATATATATGGATTAAATATCAAAAAGGTTCTTTAGAAATTAATATGAGCGTTATACTCAGTGGAAGCATGCCTAAAAAATGTAGCAAGGAGCAAATCCCCCAAAAAATTGAACCTCTACGGTCGTAGGTTTAGCTGCTCATCGGTTAAGACAAACATGTCTGGTGCTTATATCTGTCTGGACCATCGCTTTAAATAGTGGGCTATAGTGACGATGCAACTGTTTTCGAGGTCTTGTTAAATAATATCGGCATGTAATTTAGCTTGTTTTAAGATTGTTGCTATTTAGCATAGCCCGCTGTTTGAAACGCTGATTTGCACCAACAATCTACTTACTTGTTGATAGTCTCAAGCCATCAAACCCCTATCGGTTATCCTTGTTATATAACCCATGTTATATAACAAGGAGGACATCCACCTAGGGATCTCCTTCTCCTTAGGGAACGGAAAGTGATCCATTCGTTGATCCCGGTGGGCACATCGAGCCATTACGCCTCCTTCCCCGGCCTATTCTCGATATGTGTCGACCCATATGTCCTAGTGGCCACGGCCTTCCAAGCTGGACAGTGGAACCTCGTGTTTCGCCGGACCTTCGGACAAGCCGAGAGTAACGACTTGACTAGATCAAGGGCCGCCTCGCCACTCGTGCTTCCGGATTATCCGGACACGGTATCCTAGTGGCCCACGCCGACGGCAGAGTTCTCAGTGAGCACGGCATACCATGCCCTTTGTCCGCCTCCAACTACTTTTTGGCTTTCCCTCTATGGAAAGCCCCGCTTTTAAAGATTAAGATTTTGTTTGGCAACTTCTACGGATCGCTCCCTCGGGGACAGAGGTATTTAAGTGGCATGCACCTAGTGATGGTCTATGCTCTCTCTGTGCGGTACCTGAGACCGGGACCCATATCCTCTTCTCGTGTACGACAGCAAGGGTACTTTGGAGATACGTCCGCGAGGCGTTGGGGCCTGACTAGGAGGCCCTAAATCTCGCGGACTTTCTCCAGCTTAAGGCTTTACAGCCGTCACGGCATCGCCGCCTATTTTGGCTTATTTTTGCGGCGGTGCCGTGGACTCTTTAGAGGACTAGGAATAAGTTGGTGATCGAGAAGGTTTTTCTGAAGAAGGCATCTGACTCCTTCAAATTCCTTGCTTTCTTGCAGCACTGGCACCCGCTCTTGAGGCAGCGTGATCGTGATCAACTTGGCCTGATGATGGGTGTGCTTTTGGCTTCGGCACGTCGACTATCGTCCCCGTAGTGCCGCTACGCGGCTGCCACTAGGTGGCTCTTTTTTCTATTTCTTTTATGCTTTCTTGGGCTTGATTGTGCTGTGGCCCTAGCCGTTATCTGTCGGGTGTTGTTCGAACTTGGATTGTATGGACTGTTGCTTTATTTAAAAATTGGGGTGAAATCCTATTTCGAGTATAACTCATGTTAAATTTGCTTTGTTTTGAGACATGTAAATATACCTCGTGATTTAGTCGAGCCCAACCACTCGGTTGTGTAGTGTGTTACCGTGCTTACATAAAAGTCCTATTTGATATCGAGCTCAAATGCATCATGATGAACAATAGAAACAAAGAAAATAGTAAACAATTAAAAAATTCTGAAACTTTTTGGTAAACTTTGATAATGCTTGACAAATTTCAGCACGATATGACATTTGTGCAGGTCGTGGTAAAAGAAATCAGCACTCCAAAATGTTTTCAAACTAGCATTTTTTTTGCGGGTTTCAAACTAGCATTATTGGAGAATCAATTTTGTTCTTTTTGCCACAACTTCCACGAATGTTATTTCGTGATGAAAATTTTCAGGGATGCAAAACATTTGTCAAAGTTTACAACAAAAAATTCAGAATTCTTTGAATGTGTTTACAAGTTTATTTGGTTTTACTGTTTATCAACAAGCATTTGAGCTCGGGAGCAGATACTCCACGTCCCACTCTTTCTTTCATCTTCCTTGAGCTTTCTTCCTCCTCTAATTGTTCCTCCTTTCATAAAATTGACTTATTCAAATTGCAAATTCAGTCAACTTACGTGCAGTTATTGAGTAAAACAATAGATCACATGTGTTCATGCCAAGGTTTAGAATTCCCTTGAAATATCCTGAAATTTCCGGTGGCCAAATTTTTTGCCTTCCATTCGAAAAATTTCGTTTGGTTTGAATTCCTATGTAAAAAGGAATATGGATCATTTCTAATGAACATCGGTTTCAATAGTGCAGCGGTAGGACAGTTTTCTTCGATTGTTAGGTTGAGAGTTTGAATCATGTTGCACAAGTATTATTTTAAATTTGTGCACCAAATATACTTTTTTGGCAAAAAAATATGTACTAGCCGAGATTCAAATGGACCAACGATCAGGTTACATACGCAGTTCGGTTAACTTTGTGCTACATTTTCTTTTATCTAGATGTTTAAATTTAAAATTAATCGAATTTAAACAAAAAAATGGTGGTTTGTCCGAAACAATTTTTTTTTTTTGAAAATTCAAAACTCTCGTACATTTCGAGGGTGAGGAAGTTTTTGCCACTTCGAAATTGTAAACAAGCTGGTAGTAGCTTGGTGCACACTAGATTAGCGAAAAGCGTGTGCATGGCACGTTTAGTCATGTCAAGATGCGAGTGTTGGCATAGCGCCGTGTGCGCGGCCGGGGCACCAATGTGTGTTGCTAGTCTTGCTGCCTGCATGGAGTTTGTATCTATCAGCTGCATGCAGTGCCCTAGCGCTGCGCAGACCAAACCTGCGGAAAAGAAGCAGGAGCAATCAGCGCTCAACGGGGTTTGCATCCTCCCTCCAGTACACCATAGCACAGCCGGGGAAGGGCGGGGAATGAATGAAGCTGCCCTGATGGCCTGGTCTCGACCGGCCAACGAGTAGACTAATGGACTACGCAGAGGTGGTTGACTCGCCGAGCTGTGAGCCACGCCGTGGATGGGGGTGGCTGCTGCGCGCAGGAAGCAAGCATTGACAATGGCGCCCGTCGGGTCAAGTCGCCGCAAATAATTCACACAGCTGCTCGGGCTGACTCGCCTCGCCAAACCGCCAGAGTGCTCTAGTTGGTTAGTTTCGCCAGGGAAGTATTCTAATCGATCAATGGAGCAGGTGGGCAGGCAAGGCAAGCAATCATCCATGCATCATCTCGCCGCCTAGCTAGGTCATGGCTAATTAACTACCCGAACGATTGAATATGACAAACGAGCCGACCGCTCAGGCCCGTCAAGCGCCGGGCGACGGCGAGAGCCTACAAATCCGCCCACCGTAGCCGAAAGTGCCACCGCCATCACACACTCACCTTGTGCAAACACCATCGGGTTAGTTAGCTCGACCTTAGCCACGCATTTATACGATGGAGACAAGAAAGGGCTGGAATTACGACGAGGAATATCTGAACCCACGTAAGGGGTTGGTAGATCGGGTTGGGCAATGTTGAGAGGCTGGGGAAAGACCGTGGCTAAACTTCCCGACAATCGGTGCTAACGCCATCCAACGTGGAATGAGGCCACCACTGGGCATCAATCCGCCCTCTCGCGACGATTTAATCCGACAAGCAAGGTTTGCTCATCCGTGGGCCTCTCCTTCCTTTGAGATTCTGCTTTTTCTTGGTATTTTGCACTCACCTTTGTGTAATTAAATTGCAGTGTTATCTATCCGCCGAACAATACAACACCGCAGCTACTGCAGACATCGCCAAGACCGCCAGCAGGAGCAAGCAACAACAACTCGTCAACAACAGCAGCAGCAGACACCAGCAAGGTTTGTTCATGCTCTCGTTTTCTATTGGGAACGCGTTTAAAGCGGCGCGACCGCTGAAAATTCAGCCGGTCTCCCGCCACGCCGCTCTCTCGCATACAGCAGCCACGTGCAAAGTTGGGGCCACCAATAGTCCACGTCTTCTTTTTATCCTTATCTCTTCACAGCTCCATACAACCACTCATTTGCATCTCGTCTTCCACCGCACACAACGAGCGAGATCTCATCTATTCTTCCCTTTTCTGCTCGCCGGCTACGGAAGCCATGCCACTACTGTGCCACCGTGTCTTGTTCAACGCCGGCGAGGTAGTCATCGTCACGCTCCTATCCAGCCGCACCGCGGACCACTCGGAGCAGCCGGAGGTGCTGGGGACCCCGGGCGCCATGCTGCGACGAGCAGCGGGAGGTGTTGGACCTCGAGCGGACGAGCTGCGACGGGCTTCTCCGGCGTTGATTGGCAGCTTCGACCCAAGCAACAACCTTCTGCATCCGGTGCTGGAACCAGCGAGTCCCGGTGCTACCACCGGCTGCAGCGATGCTGGAACCAGCTCGAGGGCAAGCTGCAACCCGGCTGCGTCGAGTGCTGGAACCAGCGATCTCCGATGCTACTACCGGCTATGTCGGGTGCTGGAACCAGCTTTATTTTTTGCTGGAACTTGCTAATTTTTTTGCTACATGTCTTCTTTTTTGATTTTTGCTTCCTGTGATTTTTGCTGGAACTGGACGTGCCTCGACGTCGTTTTTTTGCTGGAACCAGCTTTTTATTTTGCTGGAACTTGCTACATTTTTGCTACATCGACTTCTTCATTTTGGTGGTGATGGGTGGTGTTTTTGCTACAAACCGCTGCTACAAAAGTTACAACCGTGAGCTTTTTGCTACGATGTCGACCGGTGGCGGCACCGCGAGCTATTTTTGCTGGAACCACACACTCTTTTTGCTACGACCGCTATTTATTTTGCTGCTGCTGCGAAGTTAGTACTTTTTCTGCGAGCTCGTTGCGGCGTGTTACGACCGGCGACCATGACCGCGCATCGACGCCACCGAGCTGCGGCCGCTCCATGGGGACCTGCAATAGCTGGCGCATGCTGCTGCATGAACGACGGCGAGAAACGCAGGAGGCGGCAGCAGCGACGCCGACCTGCTGGGACGACGACGACCGGCGGCGAGGGCAGCGACCGGCGGCGGGGGAGGCGACAGGTGAGACGCGCCGGGTGGTGCTTCGAGGCCCCGGGCGCGTCGCTAGTCCATGGCGGCGCGGTGGAAGCTTTTTTTTTTCGAAAAGGAGATGACATCGAATGGAGGAGGGAGAGAATCGTGGCTACATGACGTTTGATCGGACGATGCTGGTGCGATCGGCCCAAATTTCGGCCGGCGCACCGGCGCCTATCACTCGCCTTCTCTATTTCCTTTGAGACTGCTATCCAGGTTCCTTCTCTTGATGTTTAGCGCCAGGAGCGTTGTTCAACGCCTATCCGGTCATGCTGCGTGGAATGGGCTAACAGTGACGCTGGTTTCATGGATCGGGTTGCCAATTTGGTGCACCGACGATCATAAGCAACGAGACAATAAAGGCGAAGATGGCACGGAGAGGCTGGATAAAATTGGGTTAAGTTATACCTCCACGGCCGTGTGGGCCAGATATTTTCCAGTTTGTCTTGGTAGTGTGTGAAGTGCGTCTAGTCCATGGGCTATGAAAAGAACGAAAATGTTAACGCCCGCACGTGTGGGCGTTGCATCTCGCCCACACGCGTGGATCGCGCTCGCTCGTGAGCGCACGAATCTTGGCATGTTTCTAGTGCCACGAGGACTGGCCTGGTGTGTGGGCGTTCACCCGTCGCCCACACAACCGCTTTCACCACACAGAGGGGCTGGTGTGTGGGCGCTCAACAGTTCGCCCACACGCCACTTTGCACGCACACACAAGGGCTAGTGTGTGGGCATTTGCCATCTCGCCCACACGCCTGCCTCATGTCCCACACCCAAGATGTTAGTTGCCATGTGTTTTGCAGTGCACATGACAACTGCCCCTAGTGTGCTTTATAAGCAGGTGGCAACTCTCTTTTTACCCGAGTTGCCATGTGTTTTGCAGGGTACACGGCAACTGCCTAGTGTGCACGTAAGCAGATGACAACTCTCTTTTACCCAGTTGCCATGTGTTTTTGCATGGTACATGACAGCTGCCCTAACGTGCACGTACATGGCAACTGCCCTAACGTGCACGTAAACAGATGGCAACTCTTCCTTTTACATGACAACTGCCCTAGCATGCTTGTGAGCACATGGCAACTCTCTCAACTGCCTAGTGTTAGTATGTGGCAACTCCTAAAGTTATGAAATCATGGCAACTACATTAGATCAGACCATACATGGCAACTGCAGTTGAGCATGGCAACTACAGTTGTCCGACATGGTGACCGTAGTTCAGCGACATGACAACTGCAGTTAAACGAACATGGACGAGGGTCTGGACCATGGCAACTGCGGGCGCGCGGTGACCGTCACGCGTGGCGCAAGGGACCGTAAGGTACGAGGCCTCGACATACGGGGTGTGGGCGCTATCAACTCGCCCACCGCACGCTGCAGTGAGTGGGATCGAGGAAAAAAGAAGTATGTGGGCATTACTTGTTTTGCCCACACTTAGGTGTGTGTGGGCTGTTCGTCTTATACACCACACAAAATGTGTGGGCGGACTCCCTAACGCCCGCACGTGTGGCACTTATCGGCGTCCAAAAAGAATGAACAACAATATAAAATTTCGTACTACGGTGTCCAAAATATAATAATTTAAGCACATGATCATGCCAACATCACTACAAGGTTATGAGCAACGATCATCAAACCAACGATTCTATGCAACGGAAGTAGGTGATGGAGAGTTTTGTGTCGTGCGGCGATTCCCATGGCTAGGTTATACCTCTCAGCCGTGAGAATTTCTCCATGAAGACCCGCCATTCTAGTGTTAAAGAAGACGACACCTTCGAGTTATCCATTCGTATCGATCTAGAGTTACGGCAGTACTATGTGGATCAGCATAAAGATCGCTCGTAAGAACATGAGGGAGAGGGTAAATGGTGTAATCTAGACAAGAAAGAAATTGGGGAGCAGGGTAGCGAGGGGGGGCATATATCAGTGGAGGTGTGGAGAAGCCTCCATTTTGTTCGCCAACTTGGGATGGGAGTTGGTGTGCTCCTTTTCGCCGACTTGGCCCCATTTAGGCCTTGACCCTTTGCTCAGCCAAGGTGGCAATTCACTAGGGACCCTATGGATTTATCTAAAAGGTTCCAAAACCTTCCTTAGACTTTCGTGACATTCCCGACATCATAGGGACCTCCTCGAACACTTTCTCGGATCATCCGTAACTCATCCGTGCACATTCTCACAAGATCTTTTGTCTCTTAGTTCTTCTAAATACTGCTAGTCGTTAAGTGTGTGACCCTACATGTTCGACAACATACGCATATGTCTGAAATACTTTTCGTCAATAATTATTATCGAATCTAGACAAATATGAAAATTCTCACACATCAATGAAGATCTTTATCAGCGGACCTTTGGTTATCGATACAATTCTCTTTGCATCACGATACTTTACAAAATTCAAAGTAGAAATTTTCGGTATTCTCCTGAACAGGACTTTAATTACTACACTTTGTTATTCTCGTTACCGATCTGTACTCTTTACTCGTTCTCGTATTCCAATGTTCCCCTGAATAACAACTTAGTAACTATATCTAGATAGATGATGAGGAACACTATAATACCAAGTGGGTCCAGAGTGTATCTC
The DNA here is from genome assembly GCA_021437245.1 of Aegilops speltoides. NCBI lineage: Eukaryota > Viridiplantae > Streptophyta > Magnoliopsida > Poales > Poaceae > Aegilops > Aegilops speltoides. The sequence goes on along the minus strand of CM038147.1, from coordinate 78,599,376 downwards.
TCCATGACATATCAAACATCACAACATACTTTTTGCTATACCCGAAAGCTACCTTCCGTAAATTTGTAAGAAAAGCATGTAATCAAAGATATAAATATAGTATGAACATAACGCTAATTATAGATACATCGGAGGCGTGTCATTGCTACACCATCTTAAACTTTGTCATGATGTTTTGTTGTGCGACTGCATAAGTGCGCATAAGGTGGCCACCGTAAGTAAGTTCAGCTTTTTATTGCTCTAGGTGCTGGTCAATTCATTAATTCACTCAATGTTGCAATCTTGATTATATTTTCGACAAAGTGTTGATTTTATTGCCCCAAAATGGAGCATCAAGACAATACAACCACAAAGAGCGACACTGGCCTCCGTGATAGCTAGAATGCACACAATCAATACCTACACACAAAAATACGCCATCAGTAACAAAGTCATATAAGACCAAAGCTATGCATAGTCGAGGAAGAAGAAAACCCAAAGCGATCTGATCCGTGATCGGAAAATTACAACAATGACCATATCCACACCAACCATCTTATGACATCACATAGACTATGATGTTCTTCAACAGCGATGCCTTCAGGAAGGGAGTGACACTCAAGCGCAGCCGTTACCTGATCCAACCACCCATGGTCAGAATCTAGGTTTTCACCCTTAAGAACCAGTCTGAGCATATCCGAGCAATGCCTTCAATAAGGTAACAACGAGAAACATCGCCATTGCCGTGTATAACCAACTTAGGTGAAGACATAGGCTTTCACCCTGGAGTTCGAGACTAGGTGTTCGAGTAACAACACCATTGAAGCCACAAATATGTCGCCACCACAAATTTTTCGCAATCCAAGAAGCTACATACAATGTGTAACCGCCACCACTTCACAACCAGCCTTTTGCGTCAAGCCATTGTCCATAGCATGCATCTTAGCATTGATGTCAACCACTAGATTCGGAGAGAGGAACCCTCACAAAGACCTTTCGATGGCCACTTCAATCCAGAGCAAGGCCGCCGCCGCAAGCCGGAGTGGTCATCAAGAACCAACATCGATGGTGGAGCACAACACTGCCGACTACCACCTCATCAGAAAGAGCTCTACTCATGCTCGTCAGCCTGGGTCGACATTGTCGGTGGTAGAGCACAATGGACGGATTAGCATCGTCGAGGTGCGCCCACGGAACCTAGACACCGCCAGATCAGGATCGCTGATAGTTGTGGGCCGCATCAGTAATTCCATGAAGAGGAGAGGATGATGCAGCATAGCAAAAGTAAGTATTTCCCTCAGATATGAAATCATGGTTATCAATCCAGTAGGAGAACCAAGAAAATTATGTAAGCGGCACCTGCACACAAACAACAAATCCTCACCACCCGATGCGTAGAGGGGTTGTCAATCCCTCTTTGGGCAAGGTAGTATGATAAAAGATAGATTGATAGATGTAAATAAGATGAAAGCAAATAAAATACAGCAAGGTATTATTGGGTTTTTGATAATATAGATCTGAAAATAAAATAAGCAAATAGAGGAAAATGCGAATAGCAATATAGATCTGCAAGTATATGATGAGAAATAGACCCGGGGGTCGTAGGTTTCACTAGTGGCTTCTCTCGAGAAATAGCGCATGGTGGGTAAACAAATTACTGTTGGGCAATTAATAGAAACGTGAATAGTTATGACAATATCCAGGACAATGATCATTATATAGGCATCACATCGAAGATTAGTAGACCAACTCCTGCCTGCATCTAATGCTACTACTCCTCACATCAAGCGCTATCGAGCATGCACCTAGTTCATTAAGTTCCAAAAATAAACGGAGTAATGCCTTAAGAACGATGACATGATATAGACAAGATCTACTCTTGTAGGAATAGACCCCATTGTTCTATCCATAATGGCAACAATACATGCGTGTCATGTCTCCTTCTGTTACTGAGATTGAGCACCGCAAGATCCAACCCATCATAAAGCACCTCTTCCCATTGCAAGATAAATCAATCAAGTTGGCCAAACAAACCCAAAATATCAAAGAAGAAATACGAGGCTATAATAATCAAGTATGGATATTGATGCAAGATAGATCTGATCATAAAGTAATTATTCATCGGATCCCAACAAACACACCGCAAAAGAGTTACATCGAATAGATCTCCGAAGAGAACATTTTATTGAAGAACAAAAAGAGAGAAGAAGCCATCTAGCTACTTTATATACGGGGCAGGGGGCACCTTGAACACACAAGTTGATCGCATATTCCACCTCACGGACCCCATAGATTAGCTACGAATATTAATTGAGTCTTCTCTGAAATCTTTTATGCATGATTGTTATAGCTCTGTATTCCAATCTATTGATTTCATTTGGTAACTAGATTGAACATGATATCTCGATAGTAGATGATACATATTCATAATGTTGAAACCAAAAGATGCAGAGTTGATAATGATAGTGCAACTTATTTGTGGTACTACGCCGTTTAGGTCATATCGATGTAAAGCGCATGAAGAAACTCCATCTTGATGGACTTTTGGAGTCACTTGATTATGAATCACTTGGCACTTGCGAACCGTGCCTCATGGGCAAGATGACTAGAACACCGTTCTCGGTACTATGGAGAGCAGCAGACAGATTTGTTGGAAATCATACATACGAGATGTATGTGGTCCGATGAATATTGAGGCTCGTGGCGGATATCGTTATTTTCTCACCTTCACAGATGACTTAAGCAGATATGGGTATATCTACTTAATGAAACATAAGTCTGAAACGTTTGAAAAGTTCAAAGAATTTCAGAGTGAAGTTGAAAATCATCGTAACAAGAAAATTAAGTTTCTACGATCTGATCGTGGAGGTGAATATTTGAGTTACGAGTTTGGTCTACATTTGAAACAATGCGGAATAGTTTCGCAACTCACGCCACCCGGAACACCACAGCGTAATGGTGTGTCCGAACGTCGTAATCGTACTTTACTAGATATGGTACGATCTATGATGTCTCTTACAGATTTACCGCTATCGTTTTGGGGTTATGCTCTAGAGACAGCCGCATTCACCTGAATAGAACACCGTCGAAATCCGTTGAGACGACACCTTATGAACTATGGTTTGGCAAGAAACCAAAGTTGTCGTTTCTTAAAGTTTGGGGATGCGATGCTTATGTGAAAAAGCTTCAACCTGATAAGCTCGAACCCAAATCGGAGAAATGTGTCTTCATAGGATACCCAAAGGAGACAGTTGGGTACACCTTCTATCACAGATCCGAAGGCAAAACATTCGTTGCTAAGAATGGATCCTTTCTAGAGAAGGAGTTTCTCTCGAAAGAAGTGAGTGGGAGGAAAGTGGAACTTGATGAGGTAATAGTACCTTCTCCCTTACTTGAAAGTAGTTCGTCACAGAAACCAGTTTCCGAGACACCTACACCAAGTAGTGAGGAAGTTGATGATGTTAATCATGAAACTTCAGATCAAGTTACGCAGAACCTCGAGATCAACAGAGTAAGATCCGCACTGAGTGGTACGGTAATCCTGTTCGGAAGTCATGCTACTAGATCATGATGAACCTACGAACTATGAAGAAGCGATGGTGAGCCCAGATTCCGCAAAATGGCTTGAGGCCATGAAATCTGAGATGGGATCCATGTATGAAAACAAAGTATGGACTTTGGTTGACTTGCCCGAGGGAAGGCAAGCAATAGAAAACAAGTGGATCTTCAAGAAGAAGACTGACGCTGATGGTAATGTTACTGTCTATAAAGCTCGACTTGTCGCAAAAGGTTTTCGACAAATTCAAGGGATTGACTACGATGAGACCTTCTCACCCGTAGCGATGCTTAAGTCCGTCCGAATCATGTTAGCAATTGCCGCATTTTATGATTATGAAATTTGGCAAATGGATGTAAAGACTGCATTCTGAATGGATTTACGGAAGAAGAGTTGTATATGATGCAACGAGAAGGTTTTATCGATTCAAAGGAGCTAACAAAGTGTGCAAGCTCCAGCGATCCATATATGGACTGGTGCAAGCATCTCGGAGTTGGAATAAACGTTTTGATAGTGTGATCAAAGCATTTGGGTTTGTCTGAGACTTTTGGAGAAGCTTTGTATTTACAAGAAAGTGAGTGGGAGCTCAGAGCATTTTCGATCTTATATGTGGATGACATATTGCTGATCGGAAATGATATAGAATTCTGGATAGCATAAAGGATACTTGAATAAGAGTTTTTCAATGAAAGACCTCGGTGAAGCTGCTTACATATTGGGCATTAAGATCTATAGAGATAGATCAAGGCGCTTAATTGGACTTTCACAAAGCACATACCTTGACAAAGTTTTGAAGAAGTTCAAAATGGATCAAGCAAAGAAAGGGTTCTTGCCTGTGTTACAAGGTGTGAAGTTGAGTCGGACTCAATGCCCGACCACCGCAGAAGATAGAGAGAAAATGAAAGATGTTCCTATGCTTCAGCCATAGGCTCTATCATGTATGCAATCTTGTGTACCGGACCTGATGTGTGCCTTGCTATAAGCCTAGCAGGAGGTACCAAAGTAATCCGAGTGGATCATGGACAGCGGTCAAGAACATCTGAAATACCGAAAAGGACTAAGGATATGTTTTCAGATATGGAGGTGACAAAGAGCTCATCGTGAACGGTTACGTTGATGCAAGCTTTGACACCGATCCGGACGATTCTAAATCGCAGACCGGATACGATTTACACTAAACGGAGGAGCTGTCGGTTGGTGCAGTTCTAAACAAAGCGTCGAGCGGGATCTACATGTGAAGCGGAATACATAGCAGCTTCGAAGCAGCTAATGAAGGAGTGCGGATGAAGGAGTTCATATCCGATCTAGGTGTCATACCTAGTGCATCGGGTCCAATGAAAATCTTCGTGACAATATCGAGCAATTGCCTTAGCAAAGGAATCCAGATTTCACAAGAGGACCAAGCACATCAAGAGACGCTTCAATTCCATCCGGGACTTAGTCCGGACCGAGACATAGAGATTTGCAAGATACATACGGATCTGAATGTTGCAGACCCATTGACTAAGCCTCTTCCACGAGCAAAACATGATCAGCACCAAGACTCCATGGGTGTTAGAATCATTACTGTGTAATCTAGATTATTGACTCTAGTGCAAGTGGGAGACTGAAGGAAATATGCCCTAGAGGCAATAATAAAGTTATTATTTATTTCCTTATTTCATGATAAATGTTTATCATTCATGCTAGAATTGTATTAACCGGAAACATAATACATGTGTGAATGCATAGACAAAACAACATGTCACTAGTATGCCTCTACTAGACTAGCTTGTTAATCAAAGATGGTTATGTTTCCTAACCATGAACAAAGGAGTTGTTATTTGATTAATGAGGTCACATCATTAGTAGAATGATCTGATTGACATGACCCATTCCCTTAGCATAGCACACGATCGTTTAGTATGTTGCTACTGCTTTTATCCATGACATATACATGTTCCTGTAACTATGAGATTATGCAACTCCCGTTTACCGGAGGAACACTTTGGGTGCTACCAAACGTCACAACGTAATCGGGTGATTATAAAGGAGTACTACAGGTGTCTCCAAAGGCAAATGTTGGGTTGGCGATTTCGAGATTAGGTTTTGTCACTCCGATTGTCGGAGAGGTATCTCTGGGCCCTCTCGGTAATGCACATCACTTAAGCCTTGCAAGCACTACAACTAATGAGTTAGTTGTGAGATGATGTATTACGGAACGAGTAAAGAGACTTGCCGTAACGAGATTGAACTAGGTATTGGATACCGACGATCGAATCTCGGGCAAGTAACATACCGATGACAAAGGGAACAACGATGTTGTTATGCGGTCCGACCGATAAAGATCTTCGTAGAATATGTAGGAACCAATATGGGCATCCAGGTCCCGCTGTTGGTTATTGACCGTGAATGGTTCTAGGTCATGTCTACATTGTTCTCAAACCGTAGGGTCCGCACGCTTAAGGTTTCGATGATGCAGTTATTATGAGTTTATGTATTTTGATGTACGAAGGAGTTCGAGTCCCGGATGTGATCACGGACATGACGAGGAGTCTCGGAATGGTCGAGACATAAAGATTGATATATTGGAAGCCTATGTTTGGAGTTCGGAATGGTTCCGGCGAAACGGAATTTACCGAGTACCGGAGGTTACGGAACCCCGGAGGTAAATGGGCCTCGATGGGCCTTGGTGGAAAGGAGAAGGGCAGCCCTAGGTGGCGCGCCTCCCCCTTTCCTAGTCCTACTAGGACAAGGAGAAGGGGCCGCCCCTCTCTCTTTCCCTCCGGAATCCTAGTCCAACTAGGATTGGGGGAATCCTCCCTGAGGGAGTAGGACTCCTGTAGCGCCTCCCTTGGCCGGCCCCTCCCCCTTGCTCCTTTATATACGGGCAGGGGGCACCTTGGAACACACAAGTTGATCGTGAGATCGTTCCTTAGCCGTGTGCGGTGCCCCCTCCACCATATTCCACCTCGGTTATACCGTCGCGAAGCTTAAGCGAAGCCTGCGCCGGTGAAACATCAAGATCGTCACCACGCCGTCGTCGACGGAACTCTCCCTCGACACTCGGCTGGATCGAGTACGAGGGACGCCATCGAGCTGTACGTGTGTCAAGAACTCGGGCGTCGGAGTAATGGCGCCGGATCGGTCGGATCGCGAGGAGAACGTCGACTACTTCCTCTACGTTGTGATCGCTTCCGCTTCGGGTCTACAAGGGTATGTAGACAATACTCTCCCCTCTCGTTGCTATACATCACCATGATCTTGCGTGTGCGTAGGAAAATTTTTGAAATTACTACGTTCCCCAGCAGCTACTGCCTACGGACCCCATAGATTAGCTACGAATATTAATTGAGTCTTCTCTGAAATCTTTTATGCATGATTGTTATAGCTCTGTATTCCAATCTATTGATTTCATTTGGCCAACTAGATTGAACATGATATCTCTGCTGTGGTACCCGAGCAAAGAGTCATGTTCATTTCCAAGCCTGTTGTTTTCTGCTTTAGTTCATTCATCATGGCAGGGGTGATAATGTGGCCCATGAATTTTGCCTCGGCTATTCCTGCACGATAATGAAATTTCTCCATGTATTCTATCCTTATCCTGTCAAGCAAATCCACCACATAATGACCCTTTAGTTTCCGGATCGTTGAGTTGAAAGACTCTGCTAGATTATTGTGCACATAGTCAAATTTGCTCAGTTCACTCAATTGGTTTCTGGCCCATAACTTGGAGTGGTGTGTTTCCAAGTATTCCTTCACTTTGGGATTCGTGTATAACTGCCTCAAGTGGTAGTTGTGCTTCTTCACACTGCAAGTCAAAGATGCTGGCCATAAATTGTCGGTATACACCTTTCCTTTAAATTTCTTCATAAAATTTGCAGCAAGGTGACACATGCATTCCCTATGCTCTACTCCAGGGAACACATTGTCCACCGCCACTTCTAAACCTTTGCAGGCATCTGTATGGATTAACAACCCATTGGGATGTGCAATAGCCCGGTGCAGATTATGCAAAAACCAAGTCCAGCTCTCCTCAGACTCTGTCTCCAGCACACCATACACAACTGGAAATACAAAACTGTGTTCGTCAACTGCTGATACGTCTCCAACGCATATATAATTTATGAAGCATTCATGCTGTTTTATTATCTGTTTTGAATGTTTATGGGCTTTATTATACACTTTTATATTATTTTTGGGACTAACCTATTAACCGGAGGCCCAGCCCATATTGCTGTTTTCTTGCCTATTTCAGTGTTTCAAAGAAAAAGAATATCAAACGGAGTCCAAACGGAATGAAACCTTCGAGAGCGTGATTTTTGGAACGAACGTGATCCAGGAGACTTGGAGTTGAAGTAAAGGAAGCTTCGAGGTGCCGCTTAAGACTGGAGGTTTGGATCTGGCATGTGCTGGCTGATGGGCCTGGTGTAGGCCTACTCTATTTGCGAGGTGGATAGTGTTGGTGGTAGTGTAGGCAGGCCAATCAACTATATAGGCTTGGGGGAGGTGAGACGACCAGCGAAAGTGGGGCTGGAACGTGGTTTGTAGTGATGATAGCGCCGCCTGTGTGCACCGTAACCTTACTGAAGCATTGTAGTTCTCGCCTCCCTGCAAAATTGCAACATTGACGATATTTTTTCGCGGCGATGTCAGTGATGTGACTTGTATGTGTGCCCATTCAGCGGTTGTGACGGTTTTGCACGTTTTTCCTCTAATTAACCGGGTATATCTCTTTTTCTTAATTAACGAACATGACATGTCTTTTGCTTTTCAAAAAGCTCTTTCCACATGCCAGGCATCAATCCGCCGTCCAAGTTGCCTCGAGATTTGTACCACGCCATACTACTTTGCTATGTACTCCTCTCACTTTTGTCTTCTATGCATGCATTTGTTTCAGTTTTATTCGGGTATGTTTTCAAATAAGTTTAAGCTTCAAATAGAATTAAATACACTTATTAGAAATATTTGATACAACTGTCCAATAATTTAATATCTTTTTCAGGCATAAACCATTCTCCAATGGTTCTTTTTATAGGTGTATTGTAGTTTATTAGTTATTATTCATGTACATACTCTCCATATATTATTATTCATTATATAAAAATTATAGTGGGGAGATTCCCATTGTAAAAAAAAAAGGGGGGCATTGATTTTTTTTTCAAATTTCTTTCTTTGATCGAATTTAGAGGAAAACTCTTAATATCACAATACTGATCTTGTACTATAGGTGTTCATAATTTTTTCCTGTAAACTTGAAGAAAATAACCCGGTTGAAGTTTGAAAAAAATAGACCTTATAATAAGGAAACAAGAATATCAATTTTGACATATTTCACTGATTTTCATAAATTTTCAGATTTATTTCACGATTTTCCAACAAAAATTACATCAATTTCACACGATTTCAGCTACATTGATACAAATTTTGGTCATTTCTAAACAAGTTTCAGTAATTGGTCCAATCATTTAGAAAAACATTCTGATTGTGTTCAGTAGCTTCAGTCTTCTTTCAGTGGATCTCAGCAACATTCCACGGACAATTCACATGAACTTGATCAAAAGACAGACATAAACCGTGAATTATGCATGCAGCTGCTCTACTCGTTCGCCGCCGCTGGTGCTGTGCTTGTGCCGCTGTGCAAGTGGAACAGGCGCGCGCACGGCGACCAAGCTTGCTTACGCCCACAGTGACGCCCGCCGTTTATCCGCCTTAAAGCCGAGGCAGAATGACACTCCTAATTAAAATAGCACAACTGGGGAGGAAGGAAGCTGCTTGATGGACTGAGTCTAGATCGGCCGACAAGTAGAGTATGGAGTAAGTTGGAGCTTGTGTACTCAGCTGCTTGCTGAGCTTTGAGCCGCGTCGTGGGTGGTTGGCTGCCGCGGCAAGGCAACGTTGACGATCAACGACGCCGCCTCGGGTCAAGGCGCCGAAACTGCGAGTTCACACAACGTTCTGGACTCTGGCCAAGCAGCCAAGTGTTCTAGCGGAGTAATCCATTTTGGCTTGTGGGAAAGTATTCTAATGATGCATCACTGGCTACTGGGCAGGTAAGGGATCATCCGTGACGGTAATCTAGTCCTGATCTCGTCCCCTCATGGGCTAATACTAGATATGTTCCCAAAATGATATGATATGACGAACGAAGTGGCTCCATTTGGTCAAGCGGCGTGGTGACGGGCGACGGGCGACCCTATAAATCCGTTCACCGGAGGCGTTGCCTCTTCACTCATCATTCGAACACTCTTGTAAAGCGCCGGCACACTCAAGTTGCAGAAATACTGTCGTGACACGGTTAGCTCACGATCGACCTTAGCTAAGTACTGCTCGAGTAATAGACTAGTAGTACGATGCCAGGAGGAGATGAGCCAGTTTTCGGAGGTTGGGAGGCGTTTGCAGGTGCAGGCAGAGAGTTCGCAGGTATGGTAGGCAGGGGAGGGAACGGTGGTGCTGCTGGGCGAGCGATCGGAGGTAGGGGAGGGAATGGTGTTGGGGCTAGGGGAGCTGCAGCCGTGGGTGCAGGCGTACGAGGACAGTTCCAGTTCCAAGTGGGAGGGAACGTTGGCGGGGCCAGGGCGGCGGCAGGCGGAGGAGCGTTTGTAGGCGCAGACGGACGACAGTTCCCGTTGGGCGGGTACGGTGGCGGAGCCAGGGCAGCGGCAGGCGGAGGAGCTTTTTTAGGCGCGGGCGGACGACAGTTCCCGGTAGGCGGGTACGGTGGCGTAGGCAGGGGGGCTGCAGCCGTGAGAGATTTCGCAGGTGCTGCCGGAGGACCGATCCCAGCGGGACGGAACGGTGGTGGGGGTAGGGGAGCTGCAGCCGTGAGAGCGTTCGCAGGTGCGGTCGGAGGACCGGGATGGTTGTACGGTGGTGGAGTCCCGGGAGCTGCAGAGTTTGAAGGGGCGATGGGAGGAGGGTTCAGAAGGAACCACCATGATATTATGCCCGTTGTTCTACCGAGGCATTATGCGAGGCGCGGAGATTTGCGGCGTGGTCTGCCGGTGGAGTCCAACACTCAGGCGACGAGTGGGTCTGGGACTGGCAGCCAGCCAACCTCTACTAGGACGAATTCACAATCTTTTTCTGCAGCTCAGGGAACAAATTCACAATCACAAACAAGGTTTGCTCATCATTTGACTTGACTCCCTACGATGCGATCCGCAGCTCCTCTCTCTTTTCTTCCTATTTTACACTTGCTTTATCCGACTGTGTTATCTATGCGTTGACAGCGTGAATTATGACAGCATGCACCCCTATCGCCACCTGGGATCCCAAACTTCACAATGGCGTCAACAGGCACGGCGTTACCCCAGCCCTCCTCAGCAGCAGCAGACACCACGGCGACAACGGTCTGCTCATGCTCTGGCTTCTCTATTTTATTTCAGAAATGCTCTGCTGCAGGTTACTTTTCTTGACGCGTTTGTTCGAGCGTTGTCTAACTTTCTCTCCTGTCATGCTGCGTGAAATGGTTGAACAGTGACAACGATGTCGTGAACCGGGAGCTAAATGCTGCGCGTGGCCGACGATAAGGACCAAGACAGGAAAAAGCAAACATGGCGCAATGAGACTAAACAATTTGGGTTAAGTTATATTATTATATGTATGTATCCGTGTGTATCTTTTTGATGCGACATTATGAGTTAATAAAAATGTTCTTTATCAAAAAAAATATACCTCGTGGTGTGGGACAAATATTTCCTTGTTGTCTTGGCGGTGTACGTAGAGAACGTTTAATCTGTACACTTTTAATTAGTCCGTACACTACTACCTGTGATGGTTTTATCAACTAGTAAATGAAAAGAAATGAGGGCAGCTCCAAAACCCTCAAAGCTCCGATATATGTTTGAATTGTGATGTCCGGATCACTTTTGTCAACTTTTGTAATCCAATGGGAACCCCTTATCGGTCTGCGGAGTGGTCCGGACATTCTTTTTTCCGCAAACCGGAACCTACTTGGGGGAGCTTTGGGAGTTTCCGGACATCCACTTGACCAAGGAAAAGTCCCTACATGGTCCTACTCTTTTCTCTCTCTTCTCTCTCTACTCCCAACCGCACTCCACACCCACATATTCACCACATGCATGGTCCTCTCTCTTCTCTCTCCTCCCAACTGGACAAAGGATTTTTTGTGATTAAGGGTTGGATGGCTCCCTCCCGCATCATGTCCATGAATCACGTCCGAATGAAAAAAAGGACATTTGCGGTGTTCGTTTAGGTACTAGCGTTAGAGATGCTCTAAGGAATCATGTGTGTCCTTGCTTTGTTGTTCTCTGATCTCTGCAAAAGGGAACAAGAGTCCGGGTTGTACCTCTTTGGTAAGTGTCGCTTCAACCTACACCTTTCGAATTTGGTCAATGAGTGCCTCAATCTAGAAAACCTTGACACTTCGGCATGGCACTTCGAGGATTCTATTAAGGAATGGTGGGCAAACCAGTCAAGCAGGAGCACACTCAATAGAAAAGCCATGGCCTCCCTCACAATGCTCATCATCTTGAAATACTACAACGATACAACTTTGATCTCCTCTCTCTTCAAATGAACCAAGGCAATCTATCCAACACATTAGCAATGAATATTTTATGCACATGCATGCAAATAATCTCCAGAAGAATTGGTTTATGTAGAGGAACAACGATGACTCACAATGCATACCCGTCACTCTGCTTCCTATACACTTGAACACATCATCAGAATAATGGGTTTATTTAGCGGCGATGTTTCCTGTAACATCTGTGAGCGATGGTCCATGGTGTTGTTGCTCTTCCAAATACACTACAACAGCACAATGACCATGGTGGATAGTAGGCGGGGGCATCAGGCACAATGAGCACAATGCCCATGTCCTAGCGGGCGTCAATGCCAGAGGTTCGTGGTGATCTCCCCAAGAGCAGTGGTATTCAATGTGTTATCAAACAACCTAATAAATTCTTAGCTCCAAATCATCGCACCATGCCTATCATATAATTTGGTCGGAGCACTTTTATGAAATTATTAGATCCAAGAATGAAAGCATCACTATGTGAAGTAATGCAAACATCTACATGGCTCTCATTGCCGAACTAAGCAAAATTGACTTCAGCTTCACCAGTTGCCTACAATACTTGTCAAATATGTCATATAGGTCTCAAAATCTTAAAAACAACAAACACTTAAGTAAAACTTTCTTAACCAAAATAAATCCTAAATGATGAAAAGTCAAAACAAGATAGCTAAGACATGGGCACTCAGCCCGCACTCCATGTACCACCTAATAATGTAGGAACACCGAGCTCAGCAACTTGAACACCTAATAATTAGTTGTGGTCATAGACTATAGGGAGAAAGGACCATAAAGCACTTGTAAATAAAGCGTGTACATGAATACTTACAGGAGTAATGTGCAGAAACTTTACAAAATGAAAAAGAAAACAAACCTTGGTTTATTCAAAGTGTAAACAAAAAGCACTTTGCATCATTGCATGTAATTTCACATCTACGAGCCCAATCAAAGATAAAACAACTAATAACTCCTAATGCGGTGCAAATCTACCATTAGCATGGTCCCAAAACTACCTCAACTCGACGGATCTCATAGGATCATTAGCACTTGATCAATGCAAGAATCGTGCCAAGATGGTCCAAATTAGGCACAAATCTTGCACAAATGGAGTCAAATCCATAGCCACTTGTATAATTTCAAGGTAGCAGAAGATAAAAAATACCAATCCCAAATGCATATTAATAATTCCAATATCGATTCATGTCCTTCTCCACAAGGTCTTATCAATACTAAACTCAATGTTCCCTCAATGATAGTGGAACAAAGGGTCTACCCAAGAACATAGGCGACAGAACACCACCACCATCTCCACTCTGAACCTGCAGAAGCACTTTTGACTCCAGCTATTTTCAAACTTCTGCAACAATAACCAAATTACAATTAACATAGGAATAAGCTCCAATCCAGGCACAAGAAAACACAAAGTAAAAATTGGGATATTTTTATCGGGAGAGACAACCTAGGAAACAAGGAATGATTGCGGGAAAAGCAGTGGGAAATGAAGTAAGGTGTGTAACCCATAAATAGAGAGAGGAACTAAGCACAAAAAATGTAAACGAAGAGTAACATGCCTCCACTTTGGGCAATAGTAACGAAAAGGGGATGGTCAAATGCTGCGAGGATGAGGACACAAAATTTCGACACACACACAGACAGAGCACAAAAAGGCCATCTGTTTCTTCCAGGCCTACTTGCATTTTTATTTGTTGGGTGGCCCGATAACGGAGCAATTGCCCTGATCGGCCTGCGGAGTAGCGGCCTAATTACAGTGGTCAGGTGGGTTGCGGCTATGACACGGTAAAATTCGCACAAACATCATTGGTTGAATGATCAGGAGATTTGGAGCGTGTAATCACAATCTGATGGTAATGAGTTCAATCGATATCAAAGGGTGTAGGTAGCTCAGTTTTACTATTTTTAGTTAGATAAAATATATATGGATTAAATATCAAAAAGGTTCTTTAGAAATTAATATGAGCGTTATACTCAGTGGAAGCATGCCTAAAAAATGTAGCAAGGAGCAAATCCCCCAAAAAATTGAACCTCTACGGTCGTAGGTTTAGCTGCTCATCGGTTAAGACAAACATGTCTGGTGCTTATATCTGTCTGGACCATCGCTTTAAATAGTGGGCTATAGTGACGATGCAACTGTTTTCGTAGGTCTTGTTAAATAATATCGGCATGTAATTTAGCTTGTTTTAAGATTGTTGCTATTTAGCATAGCCCGCTGTTTGAAACGTTGATTTGCACCGAACAATCTACTTACTTGTTGATAGTCTCAAGCCATCAAACCCCTATCGAAGTTATCCTTGTTGTATAACCCATGTTATATAACAAGGAGGACATCCACCTAGGGATCTCCTTCTCCTTAGGGAACGGGAAAGTGATCCAATTCTGGTTGGATCCCTGGCTGGGCACTGAGCCATTACGCGTCTCCTTCCCTGGCCTATTCTCGATATGTGTCGACCCATATGTCCTAGTGGCCACGGCCTTCCAAGCTGGACAGTGGAACCTCAGGTTTCGTCGGACCTTCGGACAAGCCGAGAGTAACGACTTGACTAGACTGCGGGCCGCCCTGCCACTCGTGCTTCCGGATTATCCGGACACGGTATCCTAGTGGCCCACGCCGACGGCAGAGTTCTCAGTGAGCACGGCATACCATGCCCTTTGTCCGCCTCCAACTACTCTTTGGCTTTCCCCTCTATGGAAAGCCCCCGTTTCTTTAAAGATTAAGATTTTTGTTTGGCAACTTCTACGGGATCGTCTCCCCTCGGGGACAGAGGTACTTAAGTGGCACAGACCTAGTGATGGTCTATGCTCTCTCTGTGCGGTACCTGAGACCGGGACCCATATCCTCTTCTCGTGTACGACAGCAAGGGTACTTTGGAGATACGTCCGCGAGGCGTTGGGGCCTGACTAGGAGGCCCTAAATCTCGCGGACTTTCTCCAGCTTAAGGCTTTACAGCCGTCACGGCATCGCCGCCTATTTTGGCTTATTTTTGCGGCGGTGCCGTGGACTCTTTAGAGGACTAGGAATAAGTTGGTGATCGAGAAGGTTTTTCTGAAGAAGGCATCTGACTCCTTCAAATTCCTTGCTTTCTTGCAGCACTGGCACCCGCTCTTGAGGCAGCGTGATCGTGATCAACTTGGCCTGATGATGGGTGTGCTCTTGGCTTCGGCACGTCGACTATCGTCCCCGTAGTGCCGCTACGCGGCTGCCACTAGGTGGCTCTTTTTTCTATTTCTTTTATGCTTTCTTGGGCTTGATTGTGCTGTGGCCCTAGCCGTTATCTGTCGGGTGTTGTTCGAACTTGGATTGTATGGACTGTTGCTTTATTTAAAAATTGGGGTGAAATCCTATTTC
The DNA here is from genome assembly GCA_021437245.1 of Aegilops speltoides. Taxonomy (NCBI): domain Eukaryota; kingdom Viridiplantae; phylum Streptophyta; class Magnoliopsida; order Poales; family Poaceae; genus Aegilops; species Aegilops speltoides. Next base: position 78,583,956 of record CM038147.1, on the reverse strand, counting down.
GAGTATAACTCATGTTAAATTTGCTTTGTTTTGAGACATGTAAATATACCTCGTGACGTAGTCGAGCCCAACCACTCGGTTGCGGTAGTGTGTTACCGTGCTTACATAAAAGTCCTATTCTGATACCGAGCTCAAATGCATCATGATGAACAATAGAAACAAAGAAAATAGTAAACAAATTAAAAAAATTCTGAAACTTTTTTTGGTAAACTTTGACAATGCTTGACAAATTTCAGCACGATATGACATTTGTGCAGGTCGTGGTAAAAGAAATCAGCACTCCAAAATGTTTTCAAACTAGCATTTTTTTTGCGGGTTTCAAACTAGCATTATTGGAGAATCAATTTTGTTCTTTTTGCCACAACTTCCACGAATGTTATTTCGTGATGAAAATTTTCAGGGATGCAAAACATTTGTCAAAGTTTACAACAAAAAATTCAGAATTCTTTGAATGTGTTTACAAGTTTATTTGGTTTTACTGTTTATCAACAAGCATTTGAGCTCGGAGCAGATACTCCACGTCCCACTCTTTCTTTCATCTTCCTTGAGCTTTCTTCCTCCTCTAATTGTTCCTCCTTTCATAAAATTGACTTATTCAAATTGCAAATTCAGTCAACTTACGTGCAGTTATTGAGTAAAACAATAGATCACATGTGTTCATGCCAAGGTTTAGAATTCCCTTGAAATATCCTGAAATTTCCGGTGGCCAAATTTTTTGCCTTCCATTCGAAAAATTTCGTTTGGTTTGAATTCCTATGTAAAAAGGAATATGGATCATTTCTAATGAACATCGGTTTCAATAGTGCAGCGGTAGGACAGTTTTCTTCGATTGTTAGGTTGAGAGTTTGAATCATGTTGCACAAGTATTATTTTAAATTTGTGCACCAAATATACTTTTTTGGCAAAAAAATATGTACTAGCCGAGATTCAAATGGACCAACGATCAGGTTACATACGCAGTTCGGTTAACTTTGTGCTACATTTTCTTTTATCTAGATGTTTAAATTTAAAATTAATCGAATTTAAACAAAAAAAATGGTGGTTTGTCCGAAACAATTTTTTTTTTTGAAAATTCAAAACTCTCGTACATTTCGAGGGTGAGGAAGTTTTTGCCACTTCGAAATTGTAAACAAGCTGGTAGTAGCTTGGTGCACACTAGATTAGCGAGTGCGTGTGCATGGCACGTTTAGTCATGTCAAGATGCGAGTGTTGGCATAGCGCCGTGTGCGCGGCCGGGGCACCAATGTGTGTTGCTAGTCTTGCTGCCTGCATGGAGTTTGTATCTATCAGCTGCATGCAGTGCCCTAGCGCTGCGCAGACCAAACCTGCGGAAAAGAAGCAGGAGCAATCAGCGCTCAACGGGGTTTGCATCCTCCCTCCAGTACACCATAGCACAGCCGGGGAAGGGCGGGGAATGAATGAAGCTGCCCTGATGGCCTGGTCTCGACCGGCCAACGAGTAGACTAATGGACTACGCAGGAGGTGGTTGACTCGCCGAGCTGTGAGCCACGTCGTGGATGGGGGTGGCTGCCGCGCGCGGCGAGGAAGCAAGCATTGACAATGGCGCTCCGTCGGGTCAAGTCGCCGCAAATAATTCACACAGCGCGTTCTGGGCTGACCTGGCCTCGGGCCAAACCGCCAGAGTGCTCTAGTTGGTTAGTTTCGGCTTGTGGGAAGTATTCTAATCGATCAATGGAGCAGGTGGGCAGGCAAGGCAAGCAATCATCCATGCATCATCTCGTCGTCTAGCTAGGTCATGGCTAATTAACTACCCGAACGATTGAATATGACAAACGAGCCGACCGGCTCAGTCCGGTCAAGCGGCCGGGCGACGGGCGAGAGCCTACAAATCCGTCCACCGGTAGCCGAGTGCCACTGCCATCACACACTCACCTTGTGCAAACACCATCGGGTTAGTTAGCTCTCGACCTTAGCCACGTACGATACGATGGAGACAAGAAAGGGCTGGAATTACGACGAGGAATATCTGAACCCACAGAAGGGGTTGGTAGATCGGGGTTGGGCAATGTTGAGAGGCTGGGGAAAGACCGTGGCTAAACTTCCTGACAGTCGGTGCCAACGCCATCCAACGTGGAATGAGGCCACCACTCGGGGCATCAATCCGTCCTCTGCGACGACGAATCCGACAGCAAGGTTTGCTCATCTGTGGGCCTCTCTCCTTCCTTTGAGATTCTGCTTTTTTTCTTGGTATTTTGCACTCACCTTTGTGTAATTAAATTGCAGTGTTATCTATCCGCCGGAACAATACAACACCGGCAGCTACTGCAGACACTGCCCGCACTGCCAGCAGGAGCAAGCAACAACAACTCGTCAACAGCAGCAGCAGACACCAGCAAGGTTTGTTCATGCTCTGGTTTCTCTATTGGGAAACGTTTAAAGCCGGCGCACCGGCTGAAAATTCAGCCGGTCTCCCGTCACGCTCGCTCTCTCGCATACAGCAGCCACGTGCAAAGTTGGGGCCACCAATAGTCCACGTCTTCTTTTTATCCTTATCTCTTCACAGCTCCATACAACCACTCATTTGCATCTCGTCTTCCACCGCACACAACGAGCGAGATCTCATCTATTCTTCCCTTTTCTGCTCGCCGGCTACGGAAGCCATGCCACTACTGTGCCACCGTGTCTTGTTCAACGCCGGCGAGGTAGTCATCGTCACGCTCCTATCCAGCCGCACCGCGGACCACTCGGAGCAGCCGGAGGTGCTGGGGACCCCGGGCGCCATGCTGCGACGAGCAGCGGGAGGTGTTGGACCTCGGCGGACGAGCTGCGGCAGGCTTCTCCGGCGTTGATTGGCAACCGACCCAAGCAACAACCTTCTGCATCCGGTGCTGGAACCAGCGAGTCCCGGTGCTACCACCGGCTGCAGCGATGCTGGAACCAGCTCGAGGGCAAGCTGCAACCCGGCTGCGTCGAGTGCTGGAACCAGCGATCTCCGATGCTACTACCGGCTATGTCGGGTGCTGGAACCAGCTTTATTTTTTGCTGGAACTTGCTAATTTTTTTGCTACATGTCTTCTTTTTTGATTTTTGCTTCCTGTGATTTTTGCTGGAACTGGACGTGCCTCGACGTCGTTTTTTTGCTGGAACCAGCTTTTTATTTTGCTGGAACTTGCTACATTTTTTGCTACATCGACTTCTTCATTTTGGTGGTGATGGGTGGTGTTTTTGCTACAAACCGCGGCTACAAAAGTTACAACCGGTGAGCTTTTTTGCTACGATGCTGACCGGGTGGCGGCACCGGCGAGCTATTTTTGCTGGAACCACACACTCTTTTTGCTACGACCGGCTATTTATTTTGCTGCTGCTGCGAGTTAGTACTTTTTTCTGCGAGCTCGTTGCCGGCGTGTTACGACCGGCGACCATGACCGGCGACCGACGCCACCGGAGCTGCGGCCGTCTCCATGGGGACCTGCAATAGCTGGCGCATGCTGCTGCATGAACGACGGCGAGAAACGCAGGAGGCGGCAGCAGCGACGCCGACCTGCTGGGACGACGACGACCGGCGGCGAGGGCAGCGACCGGCGGCGGGGGAGGCGACAGGTGAGACGCGCCGGGTGGTGCTTCGAGGCCCCGGGCGCGTCGCTAGTCCATGGCGGCGCGGTGGAAGCTTTTTTTTTTCTGAAAAGGAGATGACATCAGAATGGAGGGAGGGGAGAGAATCGTGTGGCTACATGACGTTTGATCGGACGATGCTGGTGCGATCGGCCCAAATTTCGGCCGGCGCACCGGCGCCTATCACTCGCCTTCTCTATTTCCTTTGAGACTGCTATCCAGGTTCCTTCTCTTGATGTTTAGCGCCAGGAGCGTTGTCTAACGCTCTATCCGGTCATGCTGCGTGGAATGGGCGAACAGTGACGCTGGTTTCATGGATCGGGTTGCCAATTTGGTGCACCGACGATCATAAGCAACGAGACAATAAAGGCGAAGATGGCACGGAGAGGCTGGATAAAATTGGGTTAAGTTATACCTCCACGGCCGTGTGGGCCAGATATTTTCCAGTTTGTCTTAGTAGTGTGTGTGAAGTGCGTCTAGTCCATGGGCTATGAAAAAGAACGAAAATGTTAACGTCCGCACGTGTGGGCGTTTGCATCTCGCCCACACGCGTGGATCCGCGTTCGTTCGTGAGCGCACGAATCTTGGCATGTTTCTAGTGCCACGTAGGACTGGCCTGGTGTGTGGGCGTTCACCCGGTCGCCCACACAACCGTTTCACCACACAGGAGGGGCTGGTGTGTGGGCGTTCAACAGTTCGCCCACACGCCACTTTGCACGCACACACAAGGGCTAGTGTGTGGGCATTTGCCATCTCGCCCACACGCCCGTCTCATGTCCCACACCCAAGATGTTAGTTGCCATGTGTTTTGCAGTGCACATGACAACTGCCCCTAGTGTGCTTTATAAGCAGGTGGCAACTCTCTTTTTACCCGAGTTGCCATGTGTTTTGCAGGGTACACGGCAACTGCCTAGTGTGCACGTAAGCAGATGACAACTCTCTTTTACCCAGTTGCCATGTGTTTTTGCATGGTACATGACAGCTGCCCTAACGTGCACGTACATGGCAACTGCCCTAACGTGCACGTAAACAGATGGCAACTCTTCCTTTTACATGACAACTGCCCTAGCATGCTTGTGAGCACATGGCAACTCTCTCAACTGCCTAGTGTTAGTATGTGGCAACTCCTAAAGTTATGAAATCATGGCAACTACATTAGATCAGACCATACATGGCAACTGCAGTTGAGCATGGCAACTACAGTTGTCCGACATGGTGACCGTAGTTCAGCGACATGACAACTGCAGTTAAACGAACATGGACGAGGGTCTGGACCATGGCAACTGCGGGCACGCGGTGACCGTCACGCGTGGCGTGCGGGACCAGAAGGTACGAGGCCTGACATACGGGCGTGTGGGCGTCATCAACTTCGCCCACCCGCACGCGTGTGAGTGGGATCGGGAGGGAAAAAAAGAAGTATGTGGGCATTACTTGTTTTGCCCACACTTAGGTGTGTGTGGGCTGTTCGTCTTATACACCACACAAAATGTGTGGGCGGACTCCCTAACGCCCGCACGTGTGGCACTTATCGGCGTCCAAAAAGAATGAACAACAATATAAAATTTCGTACTACGGTGTCCAAAATATAATAATTTAAGCACATGATCATGCCAACATCACTACAAGGTTATGAGCAACGATCATCAAACCAACGATTCTATGCAACGGAAGTAGGTGATGGAGAGTTTTGTGTCGTGCGGCGATTCCCATGGCTAGGTTATACCTCTCAGTCGTGAGAATTTCTCCATGAAGACCCGCCATTCTAGTGTTAAAGAAGACGACACCTTCGAGTTATCCATTCGTATCGATCTAGAGTTACGGCAGTACTATGTGGATCAGCATAAAGATCGTTCAGAAGAACATGAGGGAGAGGGGTAAATGGTGTAATCTAGACAAGAAAGAAATTGGGGAGCAGGGTAGCGAGGGGGGCATATATCAGTGGAGGTGTGGAGAAGCCCTCCATTTTGTTCGGCCAACTTGGGATGGGAGTTGGTGTGCTCCCTTTTCGGCCGACTTGGCCCCATTTAGGCCTTGACCCTTTGCCTAGCCAAGGTGGCAATTCACTAGGGACCCTATGGATTTATCTAAAAGGTTCCAAAACCTTCCTTAGACTTTCAGGACATTCCCGACATCATAGGGACCTCCTGGAACACTTTCTGGATCATCCAGAACTCATCTGGTGCACATTCTCACAGTATCTTTTGTCTCTTAGTTCTTCTAAATACTGCTAGTCGTTAAGTGTGTGACCCTACATGTTCGACAACATACAGACATGTCTGAAATACTTTTCGGTCAATAATTATTACTGGAATCTAGACAAATATGAAAATTCTCACACATCAATGAAGATCTTTATCAGGCGGACCTTTGGTTATCGTATACAATTCTCTTTGCATCACGATACTTTACAAAATTCAAAGTAGAAATTTTCGGTATTCTCCTGAACAGGACTTTAATTACTACATCTTGTTATTCTCGTTACCGATCTGTACTCTTTACTCGTTCTCGTATTCCAATGTTCCCCTGAATAACAACTTAGTAACTATATCTAGATAGATGATGAGGAACACTATAATACCAAGTGGGTCCAGAGTGTATCTCTCCATGACATATCAAACATCACAACATACTTTTTGCTATACCCGAAAGCTACCTTCCGTAAATTTGTAAGAAAAGCATGTAATCAAAGATATAAATATAGTATGAACATAACGCTAATTATAGATACATCGGAGGCGTGTCATTGCTACACCATCTTAAACTTTGTCATGATGTTTTGTTGTGCGACTGTACAAGTGCAGACAAGGTGGCCACCGTAAGTAAGTTCAGCTTTTTATTGCTCTAGGTGCTGGTCAATTCATTAATTCACTCAATGTTGCAATCTTGATTATATTTTCGACAAAGTGTTGATTTTATTGCCCCAAAATGGAGCATCAAGACAATACAACCACAAAGAGCAGACACTGGGCCTCCGCATAGCTAGAATGCACACAATCAATACCTACACACAAAAATACGCCATCAGTAACAAAGTCATATAAGACCAAAGCTATGCATAGTCGAGGAAGAAGAAAACCCAAAGCGATCTGATCCGTGATCGGAAAATTACAACAATGACCATATCCACACCAACCATCTTATGACATCACATAGACTATGATGTTCTTCAACAGCGATGCCTACAGGAAGGGAGTGACACTCAAGCGCAACCGTTAACTGATCCAACCACCCATGGTCAGAATCTAGGTTTTCACCCTTAAGAACCAGTCTGAGCATATCCGAGCAATGCCTTCAATAAGGTAACAACGTAGAAACATCGCCATTGCCAGGTATAACCAACTTAGGTGAAGACATAGGCTTTCACCCTGGAGTTCGAGACTAGGTGTTCGAGTAACAACACCATTGAAGCCACAAATATGTCGCCACCACAAATTTTTCGCAATCCAAGAAGCTACATACAATGTGTAACCGCCACCACTTCACAACCAGCCTTTTGCGTCAAGCCATTGTCCATAGCATGCATCTTAGCATTGATGTCAACCACTAGATTCGGAGAGAGGAACCCTCACAAAGACCTTTCGATGGCCACTTCAATCCAGAGCAAGGCCGCCGCCGCAAGCCGGAGTGGTCATCAAGAACCAACATCGATGGTGGAGCACAACACTGCCGACTACCACCTCATCAGAAAGAGCTCTACTCATGCTCGTCAGCCTTGGTCGACATTGTCGGTGGTAGAGCACAATGGACGGATTAGCATCGTCGAGGTGCGCCCACGGAACCTAGACACCGCCAGATCAGGATCGCTGATAGTTGTGGGCCGCATCAGTAATTCCATGAAGAGGAGAGGATGATGCAGCATAGCAAAAGTAAGTATTTCCCTCAGATATGAAATCATGGTTATCAATCCAGTAGGAGAACCAAGAAAATTATGTAAGCGGCACCTGCACACAAACAACAAATCCTCACCACCCGATGCGTAGAGGGGTTGTCAATCCCTCTTTGGGCAAGGTAGTATGATAAAAGATAGATTGATAGATGTAAATAAGATGAAAGCAAATAAAATACAGCAAGGTATTATTGGGTTTTTGATAATATAGATCTGAAAATAAAATAAGCAAATAGAGGAAAATGCGAATAGCAATATAGATCTGCAAGTATATGATGAGAAATAGACCCGGGGGTCGTAGGTTTCACTAGTGGCTTCTCTCGAGAAATAGCGCATGGTGGGTAAACAAATTACTGTTGGGCAATTAATAGAAACGTGAATAGTTATGACAATATCCAGGACAATGATCATTATATAGGCATCACATCGAAGATTAGTAGACCAACTCCTGCCTGCATCTAATGCTACTACTCCTCACATCAAGCGCTATCGAGCATGCACCTAGTTCATTAAGTTCCAAAAATAAGCGGAGTAATGCCTTAAGAACGATGACATGATATAGACAAGATCTACTCTTGTAGGAATAGACCCCATTGTTCTATCCATAATGGCAACAATACATGCGTGTCATGTCTCCTTCTGTTACTGAGATTGAGCACCGCAAGATCCAACCCATCATAAAGCACCTCTTCCCATTGCAAGATAAATCAATCAAGTTGGCCAAACAAACCCAAAATATCAAAGAAGAAATACGAGGCTATAATAATCAAGTATGGATATTGATGCAAGATAGATCTGATCATAAAGTAATTATTCATCGGATCCCAACAAACACACCGCAAAAGAGTTACATCGAATAGATCTCCGAAGAGAACATTTTATTGAAGAACAAAAAGAGAGAAGAAGCCATCTAGCTACTGCCTACGGACCCCATAGATTAGCTACGAATATTAATTGAGTCTTCTCTGAAATCTTTTATGCATGATTGTTATAGCTCTGTATTCCAATCTATTGATTTCATTTGGCCAACTAGATTGAACATGATATCTCTGCTGTGGTACCCGAGCAAAGAGTCATGTTCATTTCCAAGCCTGTTGTTTTCTGCTTTAGTTCATTCATCATGGCAGGGGTGATAATGTGGCCCATGAATTTTGCCTCGGCTATTCCTGCACGATAATGAAATTTCTCCATGTATTCTATCCTTATCCTGTCAAGCAAATCCACCACATAATGACCCTTTAGTTTCCGGATCGTTGAGTTGAAAGACTCTGCTAGATTATTGTGCACATAGTCAAATTTGCTCAGTTCACTCAATTGGTTTCTGGCCCATAACTTGGAGTGGTGTGTTTCCAAGTATTCCTTCACTTTGGGATTCGTGTATAACTGCCTCAAGTGGTAGTTGTGCTTCTTCACACTGCAAGTCAAAGATGCTGGCCATAAATTGTCGGTATACACCTTTCCTTTAAATTTCTTCATAAAATTTGCAGCAAGGTGACACATGCATTCCCTATGCTCTACTCCAGGGAACACATTGTCCACCGCCACTTCTAAACCTTTGCAGGCATCTGTATGGATTAACAACCCATTGGGATGTGCAATAGCCCGGTGCAGATTATGCAAAAACCAAGTCCAGCTCTCCTCAGACTCTGTCTCCAGCACACCATACACAACTGGAAATACAAAACTGTGTTCGTCAACTGCTGATACGTCTCCAACGCATATATAATTTATGAAGCATTCATGCTGTTTTATTATCTGTTTTGAATGTTTATGGGCTTTATTATACACTTTTATATTATTTTTGGGACTAACCTATTAACCGGAGGCCCAGCCCATATTGCTGTTTTCTTGCCTATTTCAGTGTTTCAAAGAAAAAGAATATCAAACGGAGTCCAAACGGAATGAAACCTTCGAGAGCGTGATTTTTGGAATGAACGTGATCCAGGAGACTTGGAGTTGAAGTAAAGGAAGCTTCGAGGTGGCCACGAGGGTGGGGGGCGCGCCCCCCCCACCGGGCGTGCCCCCCTATCTCATGGGCCCCTCGAGGCTCCCCCGATCGACTTCTTTCGCCTATATATTCCCATATACCCTAAAAACACCGAAGAACACAATAGATCAGGAGTTCCTCCTCCGCAAGCCTCTGTAGCCACCAAAAACCTCTCGGGAGCCCGTTCCGGCACCCTGCCGGAGGGGAGATCCCTCACAGGTGGCCATCTTCATCATTTTTTTCCGACTGTGAACTGTGGGGCAAAACCCCCATAGCATTTCAAAACTTTATTAAAATCAGACAACAGTTACAACAACATGATTACAAGAGGTAACCAAAGGTAAAGAAGAAAACAAAATAAAGAGAAGGCTAAAAGTTAAGGTGGCAGGAAAGAAATCCACTTAAGCAAGTCATCCTTGTAAACAGATTTGATTCTGTGCTGCATCAGAGTTAAGTCATGCCTGAAAGCTCCTCTCCATTTATTGAAACTTGCCCTCTCACCTCTGAAGACCTTGGCATTTCTGATGATCCAGATATTCTAGCAGGCAATAAACACTACTTTAGTGAAAAAGGGCTTATCAAAACTCCTCCTTGCCTGGATGAACAAATCAGACATTGAGTTTCCAGCCGACCACTCAATCTGCAAATAATTCCAAACTCTGACACTGAAATTGCAGTTGAAAAAGAGATGGTCTCTGGTTTCTCTTACTTGAAGGGGGCAGAGCCTACAAGTAACACAATCATCCATGTGCCAGTGCCTCCTATCAATCATATCCTTAGTGTTGAGTCTGTCCATGATGAGCATCCAAGCAAAAACCTTGATCTTAATAGTGCAAGAGGTTTTCCCGATCCAGCACAGCAAATGGTTGAAAATTTCATTCTGAAAAGCAGACCATAGAACAGCTTAGGTTTGTAAACCTTTGAAGAGCCTTGCCATAACCATAAATCCTTACAAGTATCATCTCTTCTATGGGAGACTAACATATCTCTTACTAAGTTTAACGCATCAAAAGCTTGAGCAGACAAATGTAGGTGGAAGTGTTGGTACAAGTCCAGTGAATTGAATATATCTTTAACAGAAATCCATGGATCATTGGCAAAAGAGAATAATCTTGGGAATCTAGACTGCAAGCTAGAAACTTCATTGCCAAGATTCCAATTTTCAGACCAGAAAAGAGCAGTGTCACCAGCATTGACTTGCACCCAGGAGCAGTCCCTAAAATTCTGCAAGACCTTGCAAATATCCTTCCACCAAAAAGAGCCACAAGAAGTTGTTCCCTGGGGCATTCCATCATAATAATATGAATCCCAAATTAAGGACACCCAAGGAAGGTCTTTCCTGTTGAGGAAATTACTAGCATGCTTGAGAAGCAAAGCCACATTTTGAACACCCAGGTTCAAAATACCAAGACCACCATTGTTCTTTGGTCTACAAATCAGATCCCAAGGAGCAAGAGATGGTGCAGGCTCCTCCCTATTTTTTCTCCACAGACATTGTCTTTGAATTCTTTCCAGCTGCTTGAGGATTCCAGCAGGAACAGCCAGGCTTCCCATAAAGAAAATTGGCATGGAAGACAAAGCAGAGTTTAAGAACTGCAGCCTCTCACCTTGATTAAGGAAGGAGGAGTTGGCAGTCATTCTCCTCTCCATACAATCCACAAGAGGCATAAAGTCCACCATCTTCGGCCTTGTAGTACCCACAGGCAAACCAAGATAAGTAAAAGGCATATTTCCAATTTGGCATCCAAAAGCAGTAGCAAGATCTATCATGACTGCATTTTCAACATTTATAGGAATGATAAAAGACTTATGGTAGTTGACATCAAGACCTGTGGACTGAGAGAACACCAACAGCATATCCTTCAGGGCTAGAAGCTGCTGCCTGTCAGCAGGAATGATGATCAGAGTATCATCAGCATATTGAATGACATGGTAGTCTTGATCATGACAGGGAATAGGTAGCTTTAGGATACCCTTGCTGAACATATCATTAATCACTGTTTGTAGAAGATCAGCAGCTATCACAAAAAGTAGAGGAGAAACAGGGTCCCCCTGCCTTACTCCTTTTTTGCAAATAAATTTCCTCCCAGGGACACCATTCAGAAGGACAGAAGAAGTACCAGTGGCAAGTAGCTGCTTCATCCATAGGATCCACTTTTCATTAAAACCTTTGTGCCTGAGAATTTGGAAGATAGCTTCATGCTCAACAGAGTCAAAGGCCTTCTCATAGTCCAATTTGAGAATTACAATTGGCCTCTTTGACTGATGGCACTGATGCAGATACTCAAAGGTCCAACCAACGCAGTCCTGGATTGTTCTGCTCTTAATGAAACCATACTGATTCTTATGGATGCATTTCGTGATTATCTTCTGAAACCTATTTGCAACCATCTTAGAAAGGAATTTCAGACCCATGCTTGTGAGTGAAATAGTCCTATAGTCTCCCACATCCTCAGGAGAAAGCTTCTTGGGTATCAGAGTAATGAAAGAACTATTAATGTTCTCCAGTACAGCAGTCCCCTCATGAAAAGCATGAGCAAGATCATAGAAGTCATTTGAAATTATATGCCAGCACCTCTTGAAAAATAGACCATTAAAGCCATCAGGTCCAGGTGCTTTATCCACAGGCATATGCTTGACCACATCATCCATTTCCTCCTTTTCAAAAGGTTTAGTAAGCACATCCAGGCCATCTACTGGAGTTATTAGAGATGCTAAATCAAAACCCATTACAATCCCTCTAGAAGTGCCCATTCTGTTCTTGAAGCAGCTCCAAATAATTCCAGCCATTTGATCATGATCAGAGACCACAGAGCCATCAGGTAATTTAAGACTAGCAATTGAATTTCTCCTGTGCCTCTCAGTGGCCATTGCTTGAAAAAATTTGGTGTTCTCACCCCCAACCTTAATATACCCGATAGTGCATCTCTTTTTCTAGTACATGCAGTGCAAGTGCAGAAGCTTTTCCAAGTGAACCTTCACAATTTTTCTGAAATTGAATTCCTGCCTAAACAGGGGCCTCCATTCCTCCAACTCATCTAGAAGGAATATAACATGATTACACTTGCTAATCAGCAATTTCAACTTGGAAACATTCATTTGCCATCTCTTAAGGCACATTCTTAGATGCTTAAACTTGTCTGCAATCTTAGCAGAAATGTGAGCTTTCCTAGATGGGACAAGCCAAGAGGATTCAACACAGTCCATAAAGCCCTCCAGTTCCAACCAATAGTTTTCAAACCTAAAAAGGTTTGACTTAGGTATGGTTGTCTTGATTGAGACTAAGCAAGGGATATGGTCAGAGGCAGTCCTGGCCAGGGGCAAAACCTCAGTCATTGGATAGTCAGTAATCCAATCTACTGAGGTGAAGAACCAATCTAACTGCTCCAGAAGAGGGATGTCCTACATATTGGACCAAGTGTAGGATCTACCTTTAATTGGTAAGTCAAGAAGTCCCAAATGTCCGATAACCTCATTGAAGATGAACATATCATTTATGTCCCCACCAGGTAAGTTTCTATTGTCCACTGACCTAAGGAAATTAAAGTCTCCAAGCAATAACCAGTGCTCATCAATGGGGATACAGAGGTTATATAACCAATTTATAAAGTTGTCCCTAGCTTCACCCTGACAAGGGCCATATACAACAACCAAGGTCCAACTGTCATTATTTTGCCTGGAGGTAAACTGAATAACAACAGCAAACTGTTTAACTTCAATTAGAGTTCCAATAAAAATAGAGGAATTCCAAACCACAAGGATACCACCAGAAGCCCCTACAGAAGGGGAGCAGGAAAAAGTGTCAAATCTCTTAGGGCAGAAACTCTTGATTGATCTGGAATCAAAGGATGAGCATTTAGTTTCTTACAAGCAGGCTATAGAGCATTGACTTTCCTCAATTTTCTGTCTGACAGCTCTCTGCCTAGATTCAGAGTTTAGACCTCTAACATTCCAGCACATCACATTCCAATTTCTACATAAGTTACTCATTAAAGCATACACTGAGAAGCATAAACCATATGACACACAATGCCACATGTCCAAAATAGCAGAACAAAGTCTGACCCACCACACAGATATAAGAAAGTTCATGACATAACTGGCAGACATAAAACAGAAAAGAGGCAAGCTTAAGGGCCTGCCACACCTAGTAGACCAAGAGCAGACTAAACATCAGGGATGACGGAGGCAGAAGAAGGTGGGTCCACCATAAGTGCATCCACAGAGAGGAGAGTGGCATCAATTTCCAACTCTCGCCCAATTTCCTGAAGCCGCGCAATAGGTGTCGCCAGGGGGATTTCTTCAGTAGCCTACTCTTCAGTCTCCTGGGCCGTGAAAGGCTTCGCTCTGGGCTTCTTCCTCTTGGGCTGAATAGCAAGCTCATGGAAAACGGGCTTGAAACCATCCCGCTGGACAGAACTCCTAGTGCAACGTCTGACGGAAGTATCAACAATTGGTGTTGGCGCCAAAGGTTGTCGTGGCCTTCTTGCTTTCACCACGGTCGCAGGAGGAATCGCCTGATCAGGAGCAGAATCAACAAACAGAGTTCTAGCGACAGGCCTGGCCACTTCCTGGTCCTTCCAAGTGAGGCGTGGCAGATCCAAATCAGAGAATGCGAAATCCCAGCTTCTCTTTGACAGTACAACAGGCGACAGAGGTTGCATTGAAACGGGCTTGGGAACAGAGAAAACCATAGGAGCTTGTAGCAGACTTTCAAAAGATCTTCTCCAAATCAAGTCAGGAGGTAGAGGAGGCCCATAGGGCACAGCAGGCAGAACAAATTCCTCTCTGATCACAGGAGGTTGATAGACCACAATGGCCCAATGATCAGGAGCAATCTCCTCATTGATTGGAGGAGGAACAAGGGCTTCAGGCTGATCATCATCAGGTATAAAAACAGCAACAGGTGGCACCTGGGCATCAGCAGCAGAGCTTGGCTGTGCAGACAAATCAACCAGCATGGATTCCTGGTCCTGCACAGGATCAGGGGCTACATTGTCATCCCAATTTCCCCAGTTGTCATCAACCATCTCATTGACCAAAGGTGCAGGTGGAGGAGGGGGCACTGCATTCCATCCCAAAGCAGGAAAAGCAGGTAAATTGAAAGGAGGCATCTCAGGGAATGGAACTCCAGGCACAGGGTGTGGATTGCCATTGATGGGCATCCAATCCTCATCTTGGGGCATCTCCTCAGCAAAATTTGCACCCAAGATATACAGGGGAGCAGTCCAAGAAACTCTTGCACCTCCATAGGGTGCAAAATCCATGAACACCACATCACGTGGCACCAGAATGTCTTCAGGGAAAGAGGCAAACACCAAAGACCTGACCAAGTAAGGATCCTCGCTAACCCAATGATGGAATTTGCCGAAAGTGTTGACAGCAGCTCAGATACACTCTGTATTGCGAAGATCCACGGGAATGCCAAGGAACATGAGGAGGCCCTGACGGAAACCCTGAACACCGCGGAAGGACTCACCCTCATCGTGCTTCATAAAACGCACAAAGCGGTCATTACCCAGGGGCTGCGGCGGGAGCTGCAGCAGATGGAAACGAACAGCAGCGTCGCGAAGCTCAAAAAGCCCCACAGAGCGAATCCAAGGCTGAGCCGATCTGACTAGAACTCCATGCTCTTGCAACCATTGAACTACAGCCTCTCTAGCAGCGCCAATCTCATCTGGCTGGGGCATAGGCATTACCTCAGCAAGCATAAACTCCTCATGGCGGCGCACAATTGGGGTATGCGGCGAGACGAAAGTTCTTGGGAGGCGATCTTCTCCACCATCGATGACATGGTGGCCAGCGGGGACGTAGAGCTGAGGATCCAGATGAAAGGTCTCCATCAGAGCCGAAGGCTCAGCCTCCAACGACGGCGAGTGCAACGGCGGAGGAGCGGTTTCAGGCAGCGAGGCTGAGGGAGTCTTGGGGCCAGGGCTGATGGAACTGGACGAGGGAGTTAATGCGGAAGTGGAAGGGAGGTCCAAGTTTGGTAAAAGTGTTGTCAGAGAGATATTCCTGCAGCGCGCCTCGGAAGCCGTAGCGTTAGTGTATTTGGGTTGCCAAACAAGCCCCAAAACCTGTGCAAATTTGTTGCAATCCTTCCTGACGTGACCCGTCCGGAGGCAAGAGATGCACCACAACTTGGACGTGCATGCAGCCGCAAAGTGCCCCTTCCTCAAACACTTTTGACACGTGAGAACCTCATCAACCATATTTGAAATTAAATCCTCAAAATCATCCCTGGCTTGTTGAGAAGAAGGAATATCCAAATTATCCGCAGAAGAAGCCGGGCTAGCCCGGTCGGACCCAACAGAGAGCAGCCCAGGGCCCGTGGCACGTGTTGGCACGTCCACATTCAAAGCACCCGAATTCCCGCCCGAGATAGTCGGCGAGCGATCTGCTAACGGCAGGAGATCCTGAACCGTACCAAACGAGATAGATGGCCTCATCGACGTCCACCGTAGGCTCACCGGCGACACGGGATGGATGACAACTCTCTCATGTGGAGGGATAGAATATCCAGCATCTGCAGTAGTCTGAATGCAATTTTTCGTAGCCGGATACCGATAACCTCGACAAGCATTATAATTTTGAAAGACCGCAAACGATAATTTCTTGCCAACAGAGCTTGAAGATTTGAATGAGGATTTTGATGGCCTAGAATGCATGGCTAGTACCCAAGAGCTGCACGCCGCTTAGAAGGACTAACGAGAATCCACTCGGCATCACATTCTAATTTCCAAATCCTAAACTCACGACTCCAATTCGGGCCACCGTTGCTCCAAAGATGAAAGTAACATTTGAAATGATCACAAAGATCAAAGACTAATAATGATCATGGCGACAACCTTGCAAGAAACCTGAAAGCCAAATACCTTATCCTTGATCAAGAAAACCATGAGATTAATGTCCGAGCCGCCAATTGCTGCCTCAAGAGCTGCAGCCACCGAATCTTCATTCAAACGGAAAGAATGACGTCCAAAAGAGACCACCATGGTGAAGATCTCCGAGTCTTCCATGGGATGCACCGAAAAGCCCGTAGATTGAAAAACCTTCTTAGCAAAAACCAAACCCTTGGAGAAGTCCAAGCCAAGGGTGGAACCATCATTGGAACCCATGAAAGATGGGTATGAACGTGTAGATCTCAAGACACCGAAGAGATCTATAGGAGAGAAACTAAAATTTGGTGGCTAGGGGTGGAGACCGCCGGAGGTGGTGGATATCGCCATGGAGGGGGTGGTGGTGGGAGAGGGAGCCATAGCATAGAAGAGCTATCAAGTCGAACAGTTTCCGAGGCAGCGTGGTCCCGGCGCTATCCATGATGAGGAGGGAGTAGTTGACCCTCGGGGCTGAGGGTATGTACCAGTAGCTATGTGTTTGATCTCTCTCTCTCTCGTGTTCTCTCTATGGCACAATCTTGATGTATCGCGAGCTTTGCTATTATAGTTGGATCTTATGATGTTTCTCCCCCTCTACTCTCTTGTGATGAATTGAGTTTTCCTCTTGAAGTTATCTTGTCGGATTGAGTCTTTAAGGATTTGAGAACACTTGATGTATGTCTTGTCGTGCTTATCTCTGGTGACAATAGGATATCACGTGATCCACTTGATGTATGTTTTTGGTGATCAACTTGTGGGTTCCGCCGATGAACCTATGCATAGGGGTTGGTACACGTTTTCGTCTTGACTCTCCGGTAGAAACTTTGGGGCACTCTTTGAAGTACTTTGTGTTGGTTGAATAAATGAATCTGAGATTGTGTGATGCATATCGTAAAATCATGCCCACAGATACTTGAGGTGACAATGGAGTATCTAGGTGACATTAGGGTTTTGGTTGATTTGTGTCTTAAGGTGTTATTCTAGTATGAACTCTATGATAGATTGAATGGAAAGAATAGCTTCATGTTATTTTACTACGGACTCTTGAATAGATAGAACAGAAAGGATAACTTTGAGGTGGTTTCGTACCCTACCATAATCTCTTTGTTTGTTCTCTGCTATTAGTGGCTTTGGAGTGACTCTTTGTTGCGTGTTGAAGGATAGTTATATGATCAAATTATGTTATTATTGTTGAGAGAAGTTGCACTAGTGAAAGTATGAAACCTATGCCTTGTTTCCTACCATTGCAATACCGTTTACGCTCATTTTTGTCATTAGTTACCTTGCTGTTTTTATATTTTCAGATTACAAATACCCATATCTACTATCCATATTGCACTTGTATCACTATCTCTTCGCCAAACTAGTACACCTATACAATTTACCATTGTATTGTGTGTGTTGGGGACACAAGAGACTCTTTGTTATTTGGTTGTAGGGTTGTTTGAGAGAGACCATCTTCATCCTACGCCTCCCAAGGATTGATAAATCTTAGGTCATCCACTTGAGGGAAATTTGCTACTATCCTACAAACCTCTGCACTTGGAGGCCCAACAACGTCTACAAGAAGAAGGTTGTGTAGTAGACATCAACTGCACAAGCTTCTACTAACTGTCCTTTAAACCTCCCTGTGAGAAAAGTAGCATCAATAGCCATATAAGGCCTGCAGCCTGCCAAAAAACCCTGGTGAGAAGCCTCAAAGCAGACAAAAACCCTCCTAAAGCATTCCTTTGTCTTTGTCACTCCCCTGAATGTGTACTCCACGGTGTGGTGGTCAATATCTACAATACTACCTGGGCTGGTCCTCTCCACTTCACATTTGAATGAATACAACAATTGAAAACTTTCCTGCCAGTTACCATAAATAGAATCCATAGCATGTTGTTTACCATTGAACAACCTCATGTATGGTTAATCTATCTTGAACTTGTCTTTGATGTTCGTCTGCAATTCCTTTGGACCCTCTTGATGGTTTTCTTTCACCCACTTCTTTACTTCTTCTGCCACCCATCTTGACTTGGCTCTACTAATTGTATCCTTCCTAAGGGTTGATTCCTGGCATGTGTGCTTAAAAGGGTTCACTTTGACCTGAACATTCGTGCTATTTCGCATTTTAGATGCGAGCATCCTCCATGGAAAACCCTCAGTCGTACAGTGCACTCTATAATGTACTTGATTGCTCTTGTCAACTTTGAAAGTACGTTCTACCTTGATGCAGTATGTCACAAGTGCATTTCTACACTCACTCATGGATGCAAAAATGGTACCTTCTTCCATATGAGGGTTCAAAGGGTCCCATTCAACTGCCGCAAGGTCTTCGATCTCACCCATCGTGTCATCATCCGCACGGACTGCATTGTCAGCCTCATCTTGGTTTTCTGCCCGAGGTGCCTGTCGTTAATTCTGAATAACATCCGAATATAGCTTTTCTTCATCAACCGCAGAATTGTAGGCATCAGGCTCCACTTCAAGGGGGGCCCTACTGCCGGTGCCCATGCTTGTTGATACACCACGCCGCCGCACTAACTGAACTGTTCTAGCTAGAGACGCCATTACGACGACTTGGTTCTCCCCGAGAAGGTGCACCCGCCATCCTAGGTCCAAATGCCTACTCAAGCACATCAATGGCAGATAACTGGGTTGCCATGCATTCATGCCTTCTTTTTCATCACTTCTCTCCCAGGTCAAGTAGGGAACATACATCAGTATGTGCATGATTACTGCTCTATTGCAAGGTTCAAAGCCACATATGCATATGCCTTGCCTGCTATGGAGGGAAAACAACAGTGGGACATAGTGGACCCTGGATTAAGGCTTTGCGCTCCAATTCTGAAGAGAGCAGCAAGTAGACCAAGGAAGAGTCAAATCAGACCTCACAGCAAAGGAGCTGGACTTGGAGCGAGGAAGCGTAAGTGCACAAGGTGTGGTGGGTCTGGTCATTTCGGTAAGTATTGTGATAACATAGTAGATCCAGCGTTCGGAGAGTGTTTCGAGGAAGGCTTCAATGAAAATGTTGGTCAGCAGCCGGTTGCCGCAACAGATGATGAAAATGATGGTCAACAACCGGTTGCATCAGATGAGGATTTTGACGAGGTTCCAAATGATGATGGTCAACAACCGCATGATTTTGAAGATGATCCAAAATATCCTCCGAATGATGATTCAAGTGAGGCTTCAAATGGTGATCCAAGTGAGGCTCCAAATGGTGACCCAAGTGAGGCTCAAAATGGTGATCCAAGTGAGGCTCCAAATGGTGAACAACCTTCTGTCTTTGTGTGTTCTGCTAGGTATGTAAATCTTGCAAATACTACTATACATTGATCACTTAACATGATCTCATTACCCTTTATGTTTTGTACAACTCTACGGTAGGTTTGAAGAAGACACGCAAGGTACCGACAACCAAGAGGAGAAGAGAAGAAGCAATGAACATAAGGTGCACGAGGAGCAAAGTGATGGCAAGAAGCTCAAGGACCAAACAGAAGCCCCAACGCTATTTATGAATAATTATGAAACATTATGAATAATGTTGTATTTCTGTTGAATGATGTGGGACCTATGTTAGTACTATGTTTGAATGATGTTGGACCTATGTTAGAACTTCAAATTTGACATGTTATTTGGATGTTGCAATTCTTTTGAAACTTTGGTAGGGTAAACTCACATTCATGAAAAATGTGTTAAAAAGAGCTCCAAAGGTATGGTAAACGGCCTCATTCTAAGCAAGGTTTTTTTCGACCTTGTCTAAATTAGCCAAATAACTTTCCTACACATATATTCTATATACACAGACTATGTGCGCTGGTTTTTCCTTTTTTTTGATGTTTTTGAATTTTGTTTTGCTCATTTGAATTATGGTCAAACCTAACTTTGACCAAGATTTAAACAAGTCTAAAACATCAAAAATGAAAAAACTAAGCTTGGATCCTTCTTAGTCACTCCAAAATGAAGCTGTGGTGAGGTTTTTGAAATTTTCATGTTCATTTCCCCAAAACAATTCTCTTCACTTCATACAAGAGAGTTTGATATACTTGAGATATCACATAAGACACATGAACTTGTCGCTTAAATGTATGTAGACCTTGTTTATCAACTTAATTCATTAGTATATGACATAAGAAGACTATGTATGCAAGTTTTTGATTTTTTTGATTTTTATTTAACTCATTATGCTCATTTGAAATCTGGTCAAACCTATCTTTGACTGCTCCAAACCCCTCCCAAACCCCGCTAACCCTAGCGCTTAACAAGGACCGTCCATCTAACCCTAGCGGCAATCAAGCCGTTGATCTAACCCTTCTAGAAGGAATCTGCAGGGAGGAGGGGGGTGATCCGCGAGATGCAATCTTATTGGTTGGGTGATTTTTTTTCTCAACACGTATCGGGAGCACTGCATGGACCGTTGGGCCGTCTCGCTGTCCGGGCCTGAGAGTGCTGTTAATGCCGTCTCAGCCTTTCCAAGTCTGCATGCATGAGAAGGGCGGCAGCGTGGGAATGCATGCATGGGAGGTGGACGTGCATGCAAGAGCGGGATGCGGGTGAGGCGAGCGACGTGGCCATGCACGTATTTATTCAGATTACGATAGTGATTCAGTTACACAGCGATTCAGATGCACGCGCCCGGTCAAATATAGCGATTCAGATTATGACATGGCCATGCCCTATCGTTTTGTTGCACCGATTCAGACGCACGCATGTGCCCCATCGCCCCATCATTTCTGTGGAATAACTTAACGGATACCCACACGCGTCCGGATTCACACACACACCATTCTCATCCCTTCTTTCTTCCTCTCCCACTCGCACGCCTATTTATATGCCTCTCTTCCTCTCCCACTCACCACCCAAGCCAGATCCATTCTCTCCAACTTCAAACACCCAAGCGACCGAGCCTTCCAAGCGACCAAGTGAAGATGCAGTACAACGGGCCGACCTTCCTTCGTCCGCCTGTCGTGCCGGAGCTGCGCTACCCACCGGGCGTGCTCGTGGAGAGGGAGCTTCGTGTGTGGCCGACTTCCAGGTGGAGGGGGTCCAACAAGCTCACCCGCGCCTTCCTCAGAGCCGGCTATGCCCACCTCCCATGGGGCTCACCTAGGATGTTCACCCTCAACGAGGTTCGTGACCGCGCAGACATCCTCGTACTGCTCACGGTCACCTTCTCCAACCCGTTTGACGCGTGCAAGCTCCTCGGCCAAGTGTTTTGGTGCGACTGCGAGTCCATCTTCTTCACGGTGTACGACATCTTCACCAACTACGAGTACATATTCCCAACCGAAAACCAGATGCACTCCCTTCCCTACGATGAGGAGGAGGAGTAAAGTTGAAGACAATGTTGAAGGGGCGCGGCCAAGGTGGAAAAGGTCAATATGAAGATTTTCAAGAAGGGGTGCGAGCCAAGAGTGAAGTTGTTCATCAAGCTCGTCATGTTTTAGTTTTACTGGTTTTATTTTGTTGATGTTCTATGTCTTGCATGCCGTGCCGTGTCGTGTCGTGTCCCTGGACTTATCTATCTATGTGGGGTACCCATCTACGTAAGGGTACGGTGGGTTATCTTATCTATCTAAGTTATTATGTGTGTTCAAAAATGTCCGTGCCCAAAGATATCATTTCTTCCCTAAACCAAGTCATGAACTAACATGCACATTTATTCCCTTTAAACCCTAAACCAAGGTCCACTCTAAACCAGAATCATGTGGTAGTGCAAACATACGTTTTTGACCCTCCAAAAGTTCAGTGCAAAATAAAGGAAAACCACTCTCATGCGTGTGCAAACATTCAGTACAAACATGTGTTTTTAAACCCTAAACCAAGTCACGTTCTCATTATGTATAGCTTCCTTCCCTAGCCATGTCAATTTCTTTCTATTTGCCCTAGCGGTTACCAGTGCAGCCCTAAACGCCACAAACCCACGCGGTCCTGGGTTCGAGTCCCAGCCGCACCAATTTTTGTACATTTTCCACCCTTCATTTTTTTGGACAAATTAAATTTTTTTCTAAATGTAATGCCCTTCAAAAATGTTCATTAATTTTGGCACCAGGTGTAAACCTCTACCAGAGCTGAGGCACATTTTCCATGACATCTTGGTCTTCGATTTAAATCACGATGTATTTGAATTGGAGTAATTTAATTGCTATTAAATATTTAAGAGCTCCAAAAAAATTCTAAACTTTATTGTTTGGCTCTGGAATAATTCAATTAGCTTCCACAAAAACTTTTAGCATTAAATGAATTGATTTACTGCCTAGACTAAATCAGAACAGAAAATAGAAAAACACGCAAGAGATCTCATTTGCCCACCCCTGAATGGGCCTAATTGGATGCAGTTGGCCCATTAGTCTAGCTGGCACTTGGCTCTCCGCTTTGAATTTGGCCAACAGAAAAACCTTTTTTTACAGAAAGGCAGAGCAAAGAGCTGCATTTCATTGATCAAAGTTTCTGAATTTCTCATTTCTTCTCCCTTTTTTCAACATACTTTAATGTTGGTCATTTCTTCTCCCTTTTTTCAAAATTGAAACAACTTTGACCAATCTTTTAAACAAGGTGAATTTCTCATACAATTTCAAGCTTACAAATTCCTCCATAATTCATGGGGTCCTAATTCATGCCTTTCCATACAATTTCAACATTACACCCAGTGCGATTACCATACCTACAAATGCCCAAAAGTAATTGCAAATGGGTATTTATGCTTGATCTTCAACCTTCCTAACCATCTTCTTCAACATCCTAAGCTCAATAGCTAGCTCTCTGTCATTGCGTGCTTCACCCTCCGTCTCTTCTTCTGGAGCTCGTGCTGCGGCCACTACCGTTTGCGGCAGCATGGGCAACCATTCTTCATGGTCTTCTTGCAGTTCATTCACCAGAGTCTTGGCCAGAGCATCGACCCAAAGAAACAAACATTTCACCTGCATGAACGCCAAACATATCAACTCATTGCTCAAAGATCCTGACCACAAAAATGGTGCAATTGCCCTGATTCTTACCCCATTCTCGCTGCACACGTAGAATGGACGATTATGGTTCTTCGGTGTGTGAGATACCCTTCGATCAACGCCCGCCCGACACCGTGGATAGACGAAGATCGGCATCTCCACACGTGTCGGGCTCTGCTTCTGTGAGGTGGCGCGGGAGCTTGAAGAAGACATCAAGCTCGGAGCCAAAGGGGATCTCAGCGCTGTCGCGCCCTCCACAACTATCTTCCCACCGCCGCTCTCTCTGTCACTGTGGTCACCGCCGTGCTCTCTGTCACCCGCTCTCTCTGTCAACGTGGTCACCGCCGCTCTTTGTCGCCCACTTATATCGCACACCCGCAACGGCTCTCTGCTCAAGACTCTTTGCTGGGTCCCAGAGGCCACACGTGCAACTATCTGATCGTCTAGCGCATCTCTGCCGCCTGGTCCCACCTGTAAGGACCGAGTCAAAAGGTTAACCTGACAAAGACGGCAGTTTTCATGGAACGAGTTGGTGCGGACACACTAGGGGCAAAACTAAGCATGATTCGCAGCTGAGGGCAAAACTAAGCAGATGGACACCATTGAGGGCAAAAGGATAATTAACCCTATTCTTTTGCGGTGTGTTTGCTGGAAGCCGATGAATTGTGAGTTTATGATCAGATATGTTCGAATTCATATCCATACTTAATTATTATAGCCTCATATGTCTTGTTCAATGTTTCCGTTTTGTTTGGCCAACTAGATTGATTTATCTTGCAATGGGAAGATGTGCATTGTAATGGGTTCGATCTTGGGATGCTCAATCTCACTGACAGAAGGAGACATGACACACATGTATCGTTTCTATTAAGGATAAAAATATGTGGTATATTCCTACATGAATAGATCTTGTCTACATCATGTCACCGCTCTTACAGCATTACTCCGTTTCTCAATGAACTTAATACACTAGTTGCATGATGGATAATGCTCGATGTGTGGCGTAATAGTAGTAGATGCAGAATAGCTTTGGTCTTTTAATCTTGGATGTGATGCCTAAATACATGATCATCATTTTGGATATCGTCATAACTATTTGCTCTTGTATCAATTGTCCAACAGTAATTTGTTTACCCATCGTATGCTATTTTATCGAGATAAGCCACTAGTGAAATCTACGTCCCCTGGTCTATTTCTCATCATACATTTTCAGATCTATATTGGCATTTGCTTTTCCAGTTTATTTGCTTTTTTATTCCAGATCTATATTATCAAAAACCCAAAAAATATCTCGCTGAGTTTTATTTGCTTTTGTTCTATTTCCATCTATCAATGTATCTATTTATCACCTAAGAGGGATTGACAACCCCCTACGCGTCGTGTTGCGAGGATTTGTTGTTTCTGTGCAGGTGTCGTCTACATAACTTGCTTGGTTCACGTACTGCATTGATAACCTTGGTTTCATAACTGAGGGAAATACTTACCTTCGCTGTGCTGCATCATCCCCCTCCTCTTCGAGGAATTTACTAACGCGGTTCACAAGTAGCATCATCTTGCTTAAGGCGTTACTTCATTCTTGTTAACTTAATACACTAGATGCATGCTGGATAGTAGTGATGTGTGGAGTAATAATAGTAGATGCAGACGTGAGTCGGTCTACTTGTCTCGGTCATGATGCCTATATACTGATCATTGCCTTGGATATCGTCATAACTATGCGATTTTCTGTCAATTGCTCAATAGTAATTTGTTTACCAACCATATGCTTTCTTTCAAGAGAGAAGCCTTTAGTGAAAACTATGCCCCCCCCCCGAGTCTATCTTTTATCATATTGCTTTCGATCTATAAAATAAAATACAAAAAAATATAGCTTTATCGCGTTGGGTGCTAGTATTTATTTGTTTGTGCACGTACAACTATTGGAGACTGTGTGTTCCTCCTAGTGGATTGATAGCTTGATTCTTAACTGAGGGAAATACTTATCTCAACTTTGCCATATCACCCATTCCTCTTCAAGGGAAAAACGAACGCATGCTCAAGAAGTAGCAACACCCATCGACTAGTATCCTTGTCGCTGTCCACACTGCCGAATTGGACCGCCTCCACCCACAACCATGCTGAACTCGCGACCCGGGGTTGCCGCCCTGAGTTCCCAACACCACCGCAAGAACGACGCATGGGCGCTGCCCCCAGATAACTCACAAGTAGGATCGGAACAATTTTTTAGGGTAGAATATTCAACCCAAATTTCTAGATTCGACATAAGGGGAGGCAAAGAATATTTGCAAGTATTAGCAGCTGAGTTGTCAATTAAACCACACGTGGAGATTAATTATCTGCAGCAAAGTGATCAGTAGCAAAGTAGTATGATAGTTTTGATAGTAATAGCAACAACAATAGTAACAGTAACAGCGATAGCAGTGATTTTGTAGCAAGTTCAATAGTGACTTAGCAAGAACAATATGTAGGACAATCGTAGGCATTGGATCGGTAATTTGTTGGATGATATTCATCATGAGACAGTCATAACCTAGGGGGATACGACACTAGCTATAGTTCATAAATATAATGTAGGCATGCATTCTGTAAATAGTCATACATGCTTATGGAAAAAAACTCGCATGACATCTTTTGTCCTACCCTCCCGTGGCAGTGGAGTCCTATTGGAAACTAAGGGATATTAAGGCCTCCTTTTAATAGAGAACGGAACAAAGCATTAGCACACGGTGAATACATGAACTCCTCATACTACGGTCATCACCTGGAGCGGTCCCAACTACTGTCACTCCGGGGTTGCCGGATCATAACACGTAGTAGGTGACTATAACTTGCAAGATCGGATCTAGAACATGGATATAATGGTGATAGCATAAACGGTTCAGATCTGAAATCATGGTACCCGGGCCCAAAGTGACAAGCATTAAGCATGGCAAACTCATAGCAATATCAATCTCAGAACATAATGGATACTAGGGATCAGGCCCTAACAAAACTAACTCAATTACATGATGAATCTCATCCAACTCCACACCGACCAGCGAGCCTACGAAGGAATTACTCACTCCCGATGGGGAGCATCATGGAATTGGCGATGGAGAATTGTTGGTGATGATGAAGATCGAAGATCCCCCTCTTCAAATCCCCGAACGGACTCGAGATCTGGCCTCCCGATGAAGAACAGGAGATGGCGGCGGCTCCATCTCATGAAATGCGATAATTCTTTCTCTGTCATTTTTTTTGGAAAAAATAGAATTTTATAGCATCGGTTTCAGGGTCTGTAGGGCCACCAGGTGGGGACAACCCACCTGGGCGCGCTTGGAGGGGGTGGTGCACCCTGGTGGGTTGTGCCTAGCTAGGTGCCCCCTCCGGTGGTTCTTGGCTCAAGAAATTCTCTTTTATTGTATAAAAAATCCTCGCAAAGTTTCGTTCCATTCCGAGAACTTTTATTTCTGCACAAAAACAACACCATGATAGTTCTACTGAAAACAACGTCAGTCCGGGTTAGTTTCATTCAAATCATGCAAATTAGAGTCGAAAACAAGAGGAAAAGCGTTAGGAAAAGTAGATACGATGGAGACGTATCTACTCCCCCAAGCTTAAACCTTTGCTTGTCCTCAAGCAGTTCAGTTGATAAACTGAAAGTGAAAAAGAAAAACTTTTACGAACTCTTTTGCTCTTGTTTCATAAATAAGCTTAAACAGAACCCTGGTTTTCAGCAAAGATTATGACTAACCATGTCGATAATAACTCTTAAAAAATTATATTAACTCATATCAATGACATAATCAACTAGCGAGCAATAATAAGACATCTCAAACAGCAACATGCTATCAAAACAACCATGATATAATATGACAATAGTGGTATCTCGCTAGCCCTTTTTGAGACCGCAAAACATAAATGCAGAGCACCTCCAAAGTTCAAGCAACGACTAAACATTGTAATTCATGGTAGAAAAGATCTAGTCATGATGCACCCAACATTAGCTACACACAATGCATCAGCATGACAACAATTCTCTCAGGTTCTGGCACTTATTTGAGAAGGTGATGAGACAATATAAAAGTAAATAGATAGTCCCTTCACAGAGGGAAGCAGCGATTTGCAGAGGTGCGAGAGCTCAGGTTTTTAAAAACGGAGGTAAATGAAATTTTGAGACATGCACCCATCTTGTTTACTTCGTGACCACCAGTTATCAATATCTTCCATGCTAAACACATTAGTAGCAGTTCCCAAGCGATAAAGTAAAGGTGATTGCTTCATAGGAGTTTTTGTTTGATTATTTATAAGTTCTTTTTGCAATTTGGGACTGGGAATCCCTATTACCGCCCCTTTCTCGTGTAATGGTAAGTGAATAAACACCCATCCTGAGAATAACCCGCTTAGCATGGAAGATACCAACTACCTCCTGTCGCTCTATGAACAATCCAGGCACACAATAAGGATATTTATTTGAAGTTTTTAGAGGTGGCACATGCAAATTTACTTAGGACGGAAGGGTAATACCGCATATGGGTAGGTATGGTGGACTCATCTGGAATAATTCGGGTTTTAGGTTTTTGATGTACAAGCAGAGTTCCCACTTAGTACAGGCGAAGGCTAGCAAATAGGTTGAGAAGCAGCCAGTTAGAGAGCAACAACGGTCATGAACATGCATTATGCATAAGTAACATTGGATACTAGCATGAGTAGGATACGAACACCATGAACATAAATATCATAGAGGCTATGTTGGTTTTGATTCAACTACATGCATGAACATGTGCCAAGCCAAGCCACTCGAACATTTAGAGGAGGATACCATATCATCATACCACATCACAATCATTTTAATGCAATGTTGACATCCAAGATAAATCATTATCCACTCCTAGCTACTTATGCATGGCATGAGAAACTATAATCTCTAATTGTCATTGCAAACATGTTTGATCATAATAGGCTGAATCATGGATACTAGGTTAAACATATTTACAAAAACAGAACAAGTCGAGTTCATACCTATTTCTCTCTACCATGGACAGTTCATCGAATATCGTCATTATTGCCTTTCACTTGCACGACCGAACAATTTGAAAATAATAATAATGCAAGAGTGCCGTGGACTAAGATGGAATCTGCAAAGATGTTGTTCAAAAAGGAGAAGACAAGGTAATATGGGCTCTTCGTTAGATCAACAATAATGCAAATGAGAGCCACTCAACATTTTCATCATGGTCTTCTCCTCGGTAAGACTCAAGAAAAGAAATTCATAAAAACACACTGAAATATTTTTGGAGTTTTTGGTTTTTCGTAAACAAGCAAATAAAAAGGGAAAAACAAAAACGAGAAAACCTATTTACACGGGAAAGCTCCCAACAAGTAAAAGAAGAACAAGGAAATCTTTTTGGGTTTTCTTTTTAGTGCTACAAAAATTTAAACTAGGAAGAAAAATCAAAAAGAACCAAGAAATATGTTTATATATTTTCTCAAAGTTTTTCAAACATACAAGAAGAAAGCGAGAAAATAAATTTAACATGGATAATACAATGAAAAAGTCTGGAGCACTAAGTGCACCTACATTCTCTCTAGCAAGTAAGCACTTTGCAATGAACAGAGCAAAATAATGTACATCACAAAAATGCAAGCTAGTAGCAGTGACACCCGATACCCCTCTCTCATCTCCCACTGTCAGAGTACGAAAAAACCGTGAAACTCCGCGGGCCTAGGCTCTACCAAACCACCATCAAAGGGAAGCATGCATATGTCACAAAGTTCAGTAAGTGGTATCTGATGGTTTTCAGCATATAAACTAAATTGCACCTCAGGGGGATTATTCCTAGAATGGTCACGGAAATTTTGCACAAATGAATTAGTGAGGAGATGATACCTACGCATTCAGCTGCGATGAAGTCGGTGAGGCCAGCATTAGCAGCATATTGTGCAAACTCTTGAAGGATTCTGGTGTCACGCCCAATATGCGCCCCTATCCTAAAGGAACTCGAAGGTCACACTAAGGATAGAAGCGCATATTGGAGATGCTTTTGCAAGGTGGATATCATTACATCGTACCATTACATAAAAGTTGGGGATACATACAAGAGACATAAAATGCCACACGAATACAACATCATCATACATAAGAGCAACATCCGACTACAGATGAAACACAAACAGAAACTCAAATGACATCCACCCTGCTAGCCCAGGCTGCCGACCTGGAACCTATCCCCTGATCGAAGAAGAAGAAGCAGAAGAAGAACTCCAAAACAAGTAACATCGCTCTCGCGTCCTGATCATCGCAATACCTGCATGTGCAACTATTGTTGTAGTAATCTGTGAGCCACGAGGACTCAGCAATCCCATTACCATGGGTATCCGGACTAGCAAAGCTTAATGGGTATGGAAAGGATAAGTGGTGAGGTTGCAGCTGCGGCTAAGCATATATGGTGGCTAACATACGCAAACAAGAGCAAGAAGAGAAGCAACGGAACGGTCGTGAAGCTAGCAATGATCAAGAAGTGACCCTGAAACTACTTACGTTCAAACATAACCCAAACCGTGTTCACTTCGCGAACTCCCGCAAAAAGAGACCATCACGGCTACACACGCGATTGATCCGTTTTAGTTAAGTCCAGTGTCAAGTTCTCTACAACTGGACATTAACAAATTCCCATCTGCCACATAACCGCGGGCACGGTTTTCAAAAGTTTATACCCTGCAGGGGTGTCCCAACTTAGCCCATCACAAGCTCTCACGGTCAACGAAGGATATTCCTTCTCCCAGGAAGACCCGATCAGAGTCGGAATCTCGGTTACAAGACATTTCGACAATGGTAAAACAAGACCAGCAAAGCTGCCTGAGTGTGCCGACAAATCCCGATAGGAGCTGCACATATCTTGTTCTCAGGGCACACCGGATTGTCCAAACTTCCGGTAGGCTAGCCCAGAGTTGCCCCTGGTGGCCACGGGCGGCTGACAGGTTGGACCAACACTCACAACGAGCACTAGCCCGGGGGGTAAAAAAAGATGACCCTCGGTCCGAAAACCCAAGGGAAAAAGGCTTAGGTGCACTACTAGGGAAAAGCCTAGCAGCAGCGCGGGTTTTGGGCCTATTAGCAGCGCGGGGGCCGGCGCTACTAATAAGGCGCTACCGCTAACTTATAGCGATGGCGGGTGGCACCAGCTTCAGACTAACGATAGCAAGATGGCGAGTGCCACCAGCGCTACAGCTAACGATAGCGATAGCGTGGGTAAAACCAGCGCTACTACTAATCTGTAATCTCGATTTTTTTGAATTTTTTCGAATTTTTTTTGAATTTTTTCCCAAATTTTCAAATTTCTGAATTATTTTAACCTCAAATCTCTAATCACCCCTCATCATTCCAAATCATCTAACTTCCCGGACGGTCACCCATCCTCTCACTACTCCAGCCTGAGCACGCTTAACTTTCGGGTTCTATTCTCCCTCGTTTCCAAGTCTGCACTTGTTGTTTTCTTAACAATAGTAAGTTGTCAATCCTATTAACCTCAGGAATTTAGCTTGAGCATGAAGTCACATATTTCACTGTTTGAGTTTGAAACTATTGTTCTAAAAAATTAGTAACACTAATATTTCTTGAATAATTAGTTTGACCACAGTTTGACCAGATTTGACCACAGTTTGACCATAGTTTGACCAGATTTGACCAAAATTCAAAAAAACTAAAATAATTATTTAGTAACACTAATATTCTTGAATAATTAGTTTGACTATACTTTGACCAGATTTAACAAAAATAAAAAAACTGATTTTTTTGAATATTTTTTGCCTCCAGATCTTAAAAGCCCCGTAAAGGAGGGGATTTTTAGGGTTTCAACTGCGATTTTTGGACGGGGAGGACCTATTTATAGCTAGAGGGAGCTAGGAGACTCCAAATGAGGCAGGGTTTTCTCCCACACGATCACGATCCAACGACTGAGAGCATGGATGTGTTTTGGGTGGGATCATGGGTTGTGGTGAAGGGGTGCTGGGCTGCAAAGGGAGAGGGGTTTCATGCTACGCCGTTAACCGTTAGGGTGTCAAACGACCTCCAAATGGAACAAAATTCGACAGGCGGTATACCGGTGATACACAAAGGCCACTTGACAAATCTCGGCCCATTCTGAGAACATTTTTCTCCCGCTCACGAAAAGAAAACAGAGGGGGGGGCGACGGATGTGTGTGAAAGAGTCGGATCGCGAAACGGACAACGGGGAAAAGACCGGGGAAACCGAACGGATGCAAGTTTTGAAAACCATGCAGATGAAATGCTGATGATGAAATGGCAAAATGCAACACGCCAACAAATGACATGGAAACAACGGTGAATAACTGGAAGACACCTGTCGCATCGGATTCGGGGCGTTACAACTCTCCTCCACTAACAAGAGATCTCGTCCCGAGATCTTAGGAACGAGGCGGAAGAGAAAGAGGATGAGGTGAAGTAAGAACGCACGAGAAAAGATGAACAAAGTCGAGAGCAATCGGGTAGAAAAGATGAACCGCGAATATGAAGAGAATGAAAAGCTCAAGAAAAAGATAGATTCTGAAACCACTCCGGTGAGAACAAGATAGGAAAGGAATAAGAATGGAAGAATTTAGGCAACACTCCGGCTGAAAATGGAAGGAATAGAACATGAACTTCACAAGATGGGATGGCACTTGATGAGATGAGCAATGCAATGCCTCCGGAAGAATTGAAAGAATGGAATGAAAAGAACTTAGAAGGAAGGGTTGAACGGAGTTGTTGAGAAAATCAACAACGAAAGAATAAGCTTGTTGTGGACTTATCAAAACAACTCAAAACTTGAGGTGAAGTTATACCACAACCAAAAGTCTGAATAGCTGAGAAGAAAGAAGAAATGCAAAACTCCACTTCAGAAGAAAAGGAAGAATTATTTGCACCTTGAGACGCGAGAAGAAAAGATACTTGAACTCCTCCAACAAAATCTTGATGAACTCTTGAAGAATGAATTTAATCATGAAGAACCACCAAGAAGAACTCCGGTGACAAAAGGATGATGAGATAGAATGAAGGATGAAATAATAAGACTAAAGCTTGCAGTGATTTAGATGGAGGTTCCGACGAAATGGCCGAGGAAATCTGAACTTCGGAAAAGAAAAGATGAAAACACTTGAAGCTAGAATTTATTCCTCAAGAACAAACTCTGAAGGAAGGGATTACTTGACGATGATGAAGTAAGAATAAGAATTACGTTATGCTTATCCTCATCCAATTTAATTGATGACAAGCAGATTTGGCATGCAACTTATTCTTGTTGAAAAGGATTAAGGGGAATATGGCGCAAAACTTGAGAAAGTCTTCAGGAACCACCGGTAGGATTTGGAAATAACGAATGAATTGATATGATAATCAAGGAAAAAGAATCTTGAGTGAATCACCGTAAGAATTCAAA
Organism: Aegilops speltoides; assembly: GCA_021437245.1. Classification (NCBI taxonomy): domain Eukaryota; kingdom Viridiplantae; phylum Streptophyta; class Magnoliopsida; order Poales; family Poaceae; genus Aegilops; species Aegilops speltoides. The sequence goes on along the minus strand of CM038147.1, from coordinate 78,551,284 downwards.
AATGACTGATGAAAGAGAATGAATCACCGGGAAGAATTAGAAGAACAAAAATATGCTTGAGGGGATTTAGATGCAAAAGAACGGGAAGAACTCGAACTGATTAAAGAGCACTTGAACGAAGCCCCGGGATAATTGGATAACAGTAGCTGAAATGTGAGGACGAAGAATTCTTCTGGAATGATGGCCTCTGGTGAAGTGAAACAAAAATCAACTCCTAAAATGCTTCGGATAGGTGAGAAAAAGGAATATCTGACAAATGGAATAATTCGAGAGGATAACATGAAGCTAGAACCACGAAACTTTGAGAGAACATACAAGCTTTAAGAGAACTCTTCTTCGATCTTCAAATGATGACGAGAATCACCACCAAAATTGTTAAGGCACTCCGGGGGAACGAAAAGCGAAGGGGTTGAGGAAACAATGAAAATGATTTGAAATTGATCTTGGAAAAGATCTGACTGATGAAATTCATACTTACGTCAAACTTCGAAAAGGATTTGAGAATAGCTCCGGGAAATTAGAAGAGTCAGGTAAGATCCTAGGAAAAGACCTGTGGGTTAGGGCCACTGAAGAGAAAAATACGGTTGGAAAGGATTGTTGAAGAGATAGATGATACACCGGGACAATTGAAATATTTGAATGAGGTGATAACCTCGAATTAATTCGAACATAGACGAATCTCCTGAGATGTCTTGAACACTCCGAAAGGATAAACTGGCGAGAGGCGAACGAGCAGGGGAAACACTTGAGCCGAGGGAAAGAATATAATCACTACCAAAAATTTGGAATTGAATCCAGCGGAGAAGAAAAAGAGATGAAGAATGTCCACCGAGACAAGAATTCACCGGTTGAGATGATTGAGGGAAGATTGAAGAGGCTCCGTACCAATGAAAATTGATGCTCGAAAGAGACTCAGGCTCCGGGAAGAAGAGGGTGGGAGGGCGGGAAAACAAAGGCAACTTGGAAGGGGAAAACCGATGAAAAGCTTCAAGAGGAAAGACCGGTTGAAAGAATGCAAATGCTTCGCACGAGTAGGATGGATACTCGATTACCGGCTCCGGCTCCGAGAAGAAAAAGGGTGGGCGGGTGGGAAAAGAAAACAACTGAGGATTGATCTTGCGAAAACAAAGAGGTCGAATTGACTTGACGAGAAAATGCACCGGATCAAAAGAGCTGAGAACCAACGAACGAAAAACTAACCACGTGATCCTAAAGAAAGTTTGAAGGGGAAGAGGAGTAAGTCAAAACACCTACGTCAAGATTCCTCACCAGAGCGACGAAGGGGCTGAGGAGTAAAAATAATTCCTACTCTCCGATATAACTAGACACCGAAAATAGTTTTCTTCTAGACTCGACAACGGCCAAACTACACGATCAATCAAGGGGGTCCTATGGTCGGTCGAGGCTCTGATACCAACTTGTCACGCCCAATACGCGACCCTATCCTAAAGGAACTCGAAGGTCCCACTAAGGATAGAAGCGCATATTGGAGTCGCTTTTGCAAGGTGGATATCATTACATCGTACCATTACATAAAAGTTGGGGATACATACAAGAGGCATAAAATGCCACACGAATACAACATCATCATACATAAGAGCAACATCCGACTACAGATGAAACACAAACAGAAACTCAAACGACATCCACCCTGCTAGCCCAGGCTGCCGACCTGGAACCTATCCCCTGATCGAAGAAGAAGAAGCAAAAGAAGAACTCCAAAACAAGTAACATCGCTCTCACGTCCTGATCATCGCTATACTTGTACCTGCAACCGTTGTTGTAGTAATCTGTGAGCCACGAGGACTCAACAATCCCATTACCATGGGTATCAGGACTAGCAAAGCTTAATGGGTATGGAAAGGATCAGTGGTGAGGTTGCAGCAGCGACTAAGCATATCTGGTGGCTAACATACGCAAACAAGAGCGAGAAGACAAGCAACGGAACGGTCGTGAAGCTAGCAATGATCAAGAAGTGACCCTGAAACTACTTACGTTCAAACATAACCCAAACCCTGTTCACTTACCGGACTCCGCCGAAAAGAGACCATCACGGCTACAGACGCGATTGATGCGTTTTAGTTAAGTCACGTGTCAAGTTCTCTACAACCGGACATTAACAAATTCCCATCTGCCACATAACCGCAGGCACGACTTTCGAAAGTTTATACCCTGTAGGGGTGTCCCAACTTAGCCCATCACAAGCTCTCATAGTCAACGAAGGATATTCCTTATCCCAGGAAGACCCGATCAGACTCGGAATCCCGGTTACAAGACATTTCGACAATGGTAAAACAAGACCAGCAAAGCCGCCCGAGTGTGCTGACAAATCCCGATAGGGGCTGCACACATCTCGTTCTCAGGGCACACCGGATTGTCCAAACTTCCGGTAGGCCAGCCCAGAGTTGCCCCTGGTGGCCACGGGCGGCTGACAGGTTGGACCAACACTCAAGACGAGCATTGGCCCGGGGGGTAAAAATAAGATGACCCTCGGGCTCTGGAAACCCAAGGGAAAAAGGCTTAGGTGAGGCAAATGTAAAACCAAGGTTGGGCCTTGCTGGAGGAGTTTGATTCAAGGCGAACTGTCAAGGGGTTCCCATAACACCCAACCACGTAAGGAACACAAAATCAAGGAACATAACACCGGTATGACGGAAACTAGGAGGCAAGAGTGGAACAAAACACTAGGTATAAGGACGAGCCTTCCGCCCTTTACCAAGTATATAGATGCATTAATTAAATAAGAGATGTTGTGATATCCCAACATAATCCGGATCCAACATGGAGCAATCTTCAACTTCACCTGCAACTAACAACGCCATGAGAGGGGCTGAGCAAAAGCGCAACATAGCCAAGCAACGGTTTGCTAGGAAGGGTGAAAAGGTTAGAGACTAACATGGCAATTTGGGAGGCTTGATGAACAAGTGATAGGTAGCACAACATAGCGATAGAACGAAGCAACTAGCATAGGAATGATAGTAGTGAGATCCAGAGTAACGGCCATCTTGCCTGAAATCCTGCTTGGAAGAAGAACGAGTCAATGAATAAGATGAAGCCATGAAGACGAACCAAGCGTAGACGAACGAATCCTCACGATCGCAACAAAACAGGAACTATTGAGAAGAAGCACAACTGGAAAGAAGCAAACACACGGTAAACACACAACACATAAACATGACATGATGCACAACCAAGCATGATGCATGACAAGGCTACATGCAGCTACTCATGGCAAGAGATGATGCATACAAGAGCAACACATCAAAGGAAGTTTAAATGAGGCCGGAAATAACATGTAACAATTCCGGTAAGTCCTCATATGCAAATTTTGAAATTGGTCCAGATCTGAATAAATCTTATGTTCAAGTTGTTAAACAGCAAGTTAAGATGCACCAAGATGATCTACATGAAATTCTAGTCAAGTTTACATATGAAGTTCATTTAGTTCGGAGCTACGGCCTAGAAGATATGAGCAAAACAAGTTAACCATGGCATTGATGCTAAATGCATACAAACATCTAGCAAACACACTCAAAACATGGATGCAACATGGCATGATGAAACTACATGCAATTCTAAGCAAGTTTCATATAGAGCATGCACAAAACGGAGCAACGGTGCAACACATACACTCCAAACAAGATATAACAACAATCTGTCCAAAACAGCAACTAGGCATCTTGCAAGCACCATGGAAATATGCTACGGAATCCCAACATGAAAACAGAAGGCATGGGCGTGATGTACAAATGAAGCTTAACAAAACATGAACACTGAGCTATCTCCAGAAACCAGTAGAACATGCTCAAAAGGACATGGCAAGATTGCAAATAATAACAGTTCACAGACTTGGCTGAAAATCACCGAGCATGACAGAAATAACATCAGGTTGCAATGTTTAGAGCTAGCAAACTACAAGTTACAACAAGCTATCATGGCAATCTTAAGCATGGGATGCTAGTAATAAAAGCATTTAACAACACTTCCTTAATGAACTTATTACAAAGATCAACATAAAACATGGTAGAATCCACGCAAACATGGCAAATGATACGACAGATTCAGACGGTGAAAATAACAGTACAAGAAAGAAACAACGATAAGTAGGCATGTTGGTGAGCTTGTAAAACTCACCACAGAGCAATACATGGCATGACAAGGTTACCAACAATAAGAAGACACATTTATGGAGATAAAAATGGCAATAGCATAGTCATAGGGTGCATGGATCACTAGCAAAACACATGGCAAAACTGAACTGCATGTTAACAAGCTGACAACAACATTATTTAGCAACTTTGGAGCATGATAACGACAAGCTACAGTAGGATATAATGCAAACAAGGGAATCAATAGATAGAACATAACATTTATAACAAAATATCCTTAATGAATATCTCCAAAGTATGCATATAATGGATGGTAGCATCAGTCAAACATAGCAACATGATATAGCAGTTTCGGCCTAGCAAAACAGTAACAACAAGTACCCTACTTCATGAGCTTGATGCACTCACTAAAGGGCATATAAAAATATATAGATTGCACCCATGTAAAGATGGCATAAATATGCTCCTAAAACATGTAGACATCATGCCCATAGGATGCACACACAAAATGCAACAAAAATGACAAATCAGCATGTTACAACAGTTTTCAGTAGTTAACAGCAACATGCACTTTTGCAACATGGATTAAGATATCAATATGTACCCTAACATTAATGCAAAGCACATCAACTTGTATACCTTTAAGAGGAGAACATGTGCATATCAAGATCATAATCATAGGATAAACAGGGACAAAGTTGTGGCACTCACGAGATGCACAAATGATGTTAACAATCAGCAGATTCCAGCAGTAAACATCATATAGCACTCTTGCAATGACGATTAGGGTATCAAAATTGACTCAAACAAGCCTGGGACAATGGAATAAAATGAAGAGCATATCATGATGAGCATTGTAACATATTACACGCATGAAACTGAGCAGTGCACACAAAGTTATGACATGATGAATTGTGCACCAGAATGTATAAAAAGAGACGGAAATTTGAGGGACCTAGGATCGGATCTGGATCGGATCAGACGCCGTCGAGCTCATAAGAAAGGAAGAGGAAGGCGGGCGGAGGCTGCCGGCGACAAGGCGGCGACGATCGCGGCGGCGCTGGCGGCGCCGTGACATGTGCCGCTGGGCTGCGGGACCAGCGGGGATCTGTGGGCCCAGCCGGGCGCTGGCGGCGAGGCTCATGGTGAGGAAGCAGCGAGCAGCGGCGGCCACGGCCAGCGGCGGCGGGATCTGGGCCCGCGCAGGCCCACAACGGGCTCCACGGGCTGCGGCGGCTGGAGGCTCTGGTAGAACACGCGGCGGGCGCTGAGTGGCTCGGGGCGGCGACGCGATTTCGTCCGGCGCGGGCGGACGTGTCCGTCGGTGCGAGGAGGGGATTTTTAGGGTTTCAACTGTGATTTTTGGACGGGGAACACCTATTTATAAGTAGAGGGAGGTAGGAGACTCCAAATGAGGCACGGTTTTCGCCCACACGATCACGATCCAACGACTGAGAGCATGGATGGTGTCGGGGATATAAATATTTGTAAGCCGCCCAGGAGGGGCCGGGTTACGCAAAGAGGATTCACTAGAGAGAAGCCCAAGATCAAGCACGAAGATGGCGGTTCAATAAAGGGCTTAAGGCCCATAGGCGGCTTAAGGCCCGTTGTAGTAAACCGCCATAAAGGCATGACTTGTACCATAAGGTAGACTTAACTAGTCACCGAGACGGACACTGTTTATAAGCCGACCGGGACTCTTTAGGCCACAGGGCGTCAACCCATGTATATAAGGGGACGACCTGCTGGCGGCTTAGGGCAAGAAACAACTCATTGAGAACCGGGCATAGCGTATCTCGCTCCCTGGTCATGGAAACATCAATACCAACCCAACTAGATGTAGGCCAACCTTCACCGTAAGGGGCCAAACTAGTATAAAAACCTCTCGTGTCCCTTGTCCCGATTAACCCCTTCAAGCTTCCTAGTTACGATGGCTCCACAACTAAGTCCTTTCACGAGGACATCTGACGTGACAATTCCACGACAGTTGGCACCCACCGTGGGGCCAGCGCACGGTGGATTTGAGTTCTTGAAGGGAAACTTCGAAGGTCTCAGGGGATACGTAGTGGGCCGGATGACCAAGAGTCGTCGCAGCAAGATCTACATCAACGACGAAGGCTGGGGTCCCGACGCCGGCTCAATTGAGTACGGATACCGGGTCCTCTTCGGCAGAATCCACGTCTTCATCGGCCGGATCGATGAGCCAGGCCCTGAACCGGCCAACTGCACCGACCTCATCAAGACGGCTCAGCGCGCGAGGAAGACCTGGACTCAACCTGTTATGAAGCGTGCCTTCGTCGGCTGCATCCACGGAGAGGAACTCTCGGAAGGATCTGAAGATAGGGGCGAGACGACCGTCCTCTCAGACGGTGATTCATCCGCTGGCTCAACAGATTCGTTGTACTAAGTGCAAGGCGGCGTGCTCGGGGGCTGTTCCGATGGCATCAGTATTCCGGATCCCAATGAGCCGCCAAGATGGGCAGGAGTCTTTATGGCTGGGACTCAGCCCGGCTCAAACTCTACAGCTGTTGCAGCAGTAATGTCCGGGTTAGGAGCAGCCGGGGCAGGTGGCCCCGTGCGCCCACCAGCTCAGGTGTTGATAGACCTCATGGACAAGCTTACGACCCTGTTAATCGCAACGGTTATTCCCGCAGATAAAGATGAGCATGACGCGGAGGTGGCACGGGTGCGCGAGGAAATAGCTCAGGCCAAGGAGGCCTTGGCAGCTGAGGACACTAGATTAGCCAGAGAGCGGGCGGCTCTAGATGTCCGGGCACAGTGGCTGCAGTCGGAAGCTTACCACCTCACAATGAGCTTAAACGCATCCAATGAGGTGATGAGGAGGAGACATCAAAAAACCCGGTCCCGTTTACCTCCAAATTACGACCCTCGGGTTCTTTTTGCTACACCCGGAGCCGGCCCAAGTAATCCGCCAGAGGCCAATCAGCTTCTGACAACCGGAATAGGAGGGCCGGCTCAGCCTCGGGAGATGGCACCACCTCACGTGAGCATGGCACCGCCGCGTTATGTGCCGATTCCACCGGGTCACTTTTCCAACCACATGTAGAACTTAATCGCAGCTTCAACACGTTTGGCGGCTCTTCCCATGGACGGTGATGACCCGGCGGCAGTGGAGACCCAGAGGGTCCGAGAACTTCTCCAGACAGCCTTAGCTCAGCAAGAGACCTATTCTTACAGCCGAGACATAATTCGTTCAACTCCCCCGCCTTGGTTAGCGCTGCCTCGCCAGAACCGGAGCCCGAGTTACAGCAGGCACATGGAGTCTGAAGCTTTGTCAAGCAACCCCCAACGCTGTAACCAGCCCGGTGGCTATAATCCAGTGCAAGACCGAATACGTCAGGAGAACGAGCGGGCGGCTCAGCTAGCGGCTCAACAGACGGCACATCAAGATTTTCCAGAGTATCCAATGACTTCCGTTGAGGCGGGAGTATCCACTAGAACCGGTGGTGTTCCTTTCCTAGTACCGGCTTTGCATAATGTGCGGTTGCCCAAGGACTTCAAGGGACCACAAAAGGTGCTGAATTACACGGCCGACTTACAGCCCGGAGCTTGGATCGAAAGTTATAAGATGGCTATGGAATTATTGGAAGTCAGCGATGCGGTGATGGCTAAGTACTTTACCATGATGTTAGATGGAACAGCCCGGTCCTGGTTGAAGGGTTTGCCGCCCAATTCCATTGCGTCATGGGCAGAACTGAAAGCCCGTTTCATCCAGAAATTCAAAGACACCTGCAAGCAGTCTATGTCAATTGTGGACTTGACAAATTGTAAACAGGAGGAAGGTGAGTCCACAACTCATTGGGTACGCCCAGTCAAGGAGATAATACATTCATCTGACAAGATGGATGCCAGCTCTGCAGTCCTCTTGTTGGAGAAGAATTGCCGTTTTGAGCCACTAAGGCAGAAACTGGGGCGCCTTAAGCGTAATTGCAATTATATGGGTACGCTGATGGCTGCCTTAGTCAAATATGCCGATTCTGATAGTACCAAGGATCCTGCGTCTGATGAGGAAAAGACCGGGAAGGGAAAGAAGAACGGCAATGGAAAGGGTCAGCAGCATAACCCGATGAATCAAGGAGGCAATAAGCGTAAGGCGGACGGTAACCCAGAGTTTGTGGCCAACGCCAATGCGCAAGGTAACAATCAGAGACGTAAAGGTAAACCGCCTCGATCCGGCGGATCAGGCCCGTCTCTTGAACAACTACTCAATGAGCCCTGCCCGAGACACGACACCAGGGAGCGGCCCGCCACACACTTGTGGAAAGATTGTGCGATCATGAAGGCATTTAAGAATTCCAACACCTATGATGGACATAATGGGTCTGGTGGCGGTTCAGGGGCTGGCGGTTTTCATGGCCCAGGTGGCGGCTCAGGTTTCGGCTTTCAGGGACGTCAAGGAGGCTAGAATCAACAGCAGTCTGGTCAAGGAGAGCAGCAGCAGCAGCAGTCGGGTTATCAAAGCAACCCGAAGCAGTTGAATGGTGGGCAGTACCACGTGTTTACCACTAGCTTATGCAAACGTGACCAGAAGGTTCATAAGAGGGCCGTGAATTCTGTCGAACCGGCAGTTCCCTGTTACTTGAGGTGGTTAGAACAGCCCATTGTATGGAGCAGAGAAGATCACCCTCCACGGGTCGATAATCCAGGTCAGTTGGCATTGGTGGTAGCACCTCAGGTTGGTGGATATAAATTCACTAAGGTACTAATGGACGGGGGTAGTAGCATCAACATCCTCTATTATGAGACCTTCCGACGCATGGGGTTAACTGATAAAAATCTGAGGACGTCCAACACTGTTTTCCATGGAGTGGTCCCTGGTAAGTCGGCTTACCCTGTTGGCAAGATTGAGCTGGAGGTGGCCTTCGGAGACGAATATGACTCCAGAGCTGAGAAGTTGACGTTTGAGGTGGTCAAAATCAGGAGCCCATATCATGCTCGGGCGGCCGGCTTATGCTAAGTTCATGGCCCGGCCGTGTTATGTTTATTTGCAGCTCAAGATGCCGGGTCACAAGGGCACCATCACTATACATGGAAGCCGGAAGGTGGCGTTGGAGTGTGAAGAAGGCGACGCGGCTTATGCTGAGTCGGCTTGTGCGGCGGAAGAGCTGAAATTTTAGCAAGATAATGTTGACCCAGCGGATATGACCTCCCTGAAGAAACCAACTACAGAGCATGACCCGACGTTAAAGTTTAAATCGGCCGCCGAGACAAAGCTTGTTGACTTTACCCCGGGTGACCCTTCTAAGCAGTTCAGCATCAGCAGCAATTTGGATCCCAAATAGGAAAGCGCGCTCATTGAGTTCATCCGTGAGAACCGGGACATCTTTGCATGGAAACCTTCTGACATGCCAGGTGTACCGAGGGAAGTCGCCGAGCACACTCTCAATATTGATCCGAAATATAAGCCGGTCAGGCAGTTTCTTTGGCATTTTAACGAGGAGAGACGGAAAGCTATTGGAGAGGAGGTCGCCTGGCTCTTAGCGGCCGGGTTTATTATTGAAGTTTTTCACCCGGAGTGGTTGGCTAACCTGGTGCTTGTCCTCAAGAAGAACGGCACCTGGCGGATGTGTGTGGACTACACAGACTTAAACAAGGCTTGTCCGGCTGATCCGTTTGCTCTCCCCCGTATTGATCAAATCATTGATGCTACGGCGGGTTGTGAATGTTTGAGCTTTTTGGATGCTTACTCTGGTTATCATCAGATGAAAATGGCAGTTAAGGACCAGGATAAGACGGCTTTCATCACTCCGTTTGGGGCCTTCTGTTATGTATCTATGCCGTTTGGACTCAAGAGTGCTCAGGCGACTTATCAGCGATGTGTGCAGAATTGTCTACACGATCAAATCGGGCGTAATGTTCATGCTTATGTAGATGACATTGTGGTGAAGTCCAGAGAGAAGGAAACCTTAATATCCGATTTAAAAGAGACCTTTGATAATCTCCGGGTTTATAAAATGATGCTTAAACTAGCCAAGTGTGTATTTGGTGTACCTGCAGGCAAGCTTTTGGGTTTTCTGGTATCAAACAGAGGCATTGAAGCTAATCCGGAGAAGATTAAGGCAATTACCTCTCTGGCTAAACCGGCGTGCAACAATGATGTTCAACAATTGGTGGGTCGTGTTGCCGCTTTAAGCCGGTTCATAAGCTGGTTAGGTGAGAAGGCCCTACCGCTATATCAGATGATGAAGAAAACAGACACTTTTGTCTAGAGTGATGCTGCTGATGCTGCCTTTGAAGACTTGAAGAGCAGGTTATGCGAACCGCGGTTCTTACGGCCCCATTGATAAAGAACCGTTGCTGTTATACGTGGCTGCCAATTCACGAGCCGTCAGTGTTGCCATCGTGGTAGAGCGTAAGGAAGCTGGCAAGGAGCATCCGGTTCAACGACCGGTTTACTACATCAGTGAGGTGCTCATTGAATCTAAACAAAGGTATCCACATTGGCAGAAACTTGTTTACGGAGTATTTATGGCCAACCGGAAGTTGAAGCAGTACTTTCAAAGTCACCCTATAACTGTGCTAAGTTCTGCCCCTTTGGGAGATATCATTCAGAATAGGGAGGCCACAGGACGAGTCGCCAAGTGGGCCATCAAGCTTGTGCCTCATGATTTTAAGTATATGCCATGTACTGCTATTAAGTCTCAGGCCTTGGTGCACTTTATCATTGATTGGACAGAGTTACAGGCCCCTGAGGAGAAGCCAGATAACACATATTGGACTATTAATTTGGACGGTTCCAGGCAGCTAGAAGGCTCGGGGGCTGGAGTCGTTTTAACTTCCCCTTGAGGTGACAAATTTTGTTATGTACTTCGGCTTATGTTTCCATGTACTAACAATGCAGCTGAGTACGAGGCCTTACTCCATGGTCTCCGGATGGCCAAGGAGATGAACTTAAGCCGGGTAAGGTGCTTGGGTGACTCAGATCTCGTGGCTCAACAGGTGTCAGGCAAGTGGGATTCCAAGGATCCCCTTATGGCGGCTTATCGTTGTGAAGTAGATGATGTGGCTAGTCACTTCAAGGGTTATCAAGTGGAGCACATTGATCGAAGGAAGAATGAGGTGGCTGATGCTTTAAGCCGGCTGGGATCCCAACGTAAGCCGGTGCCGCCTAACACCTTTCTCGATATTCTACATAACCCTTCTGTCAAGGCGCCTACTGAGGAAGAATTAGCGGTGCCAGACCCGGAGGCACAGCTGGTGGCGGCTCTTCATGTTATCTCGGATTGGACATTGCCGTATTTGTCTTATATGACCCGGGGTGAGTTACCTGAGGATGAGACCTTAGCAAGACAAATCGTCAGGCGCTCCAAATCTATGACGATTGTTAATGGCAAATTACATCACCTAAGCGTCACTTGGGCGTTTCAGTGCTGTGTGTCACCTGCAGAAGGCCAAGAAATACTCCATGAGATCCATGAAGGGGATTGTGGCCATCATGCCGGGTCAAAGTCTCTTGTAGCCAAAGCTTTTCGTCATGGTTTCTACTAGCTGACGGCTCATGCTGATGCGGAGGATTTGGTCAGTAAATGTGACGGTTGTCAAAAGTTCTCACGACGAGCTCATGAACCAGCTCAAGAGTTGAGAATGATCCCAATCACTTGTCCATTTGTAGTCTGGGGGCTTGACATGGTTGGGCCTTTCAAGAGGTCTAAGGATAAAAAGACACATCTCCTGGTGGCAGTGGATAAGTTTACAAAGTCGGTTGAGGCAGAGCCGGTCAGTAAGTGTGATGCAGCCACGGTGGTTCAATTCATGAAAAAGGTGATTTTTCGTTTTGGTTTCCCACATAGCATCATAACTGATAATGGCACTAATCTCTCCAAGGGTGCCATGGAAGAATTCTATCAACGAGAACATATCCGGCTTGATGTTTGGTGTTGCTCATCCTCAATCAATGGTCAAGCGAAAGAGCTAATCAAGAGATCTGAAAGGCATCAAGCCCGGCTCTTAGTCCCCTTACAGCGGACTCCGGGTTGTTGGGTGGAGGAGTTACCTTACGTGTTATGGAGCATCAACACTATGCCTAACAGATCTCTGAGGCTACGCCTTTCTTTATGGTGTATGGTGCGAGGCGGTCCTGCCAAGTGACATCCGGCACGATTCACCCCGCGTGGTGGCTTACGTTGAGGCTGACAACGAAGAAGCTCATCAAAATGCACTTGATTTATTAGATGAGGAGCGAGACTTGGCAATAGCCCGCTCGGCGATTTATCAACAAGACCTGCGCCGCTATCACAGTCGCCGGTTAGGAGCAGAACCTTTCAGGAAGGCGACTTGGTGCTCCGACTCATCCAGGACTAGTCTGATATGCACAAGCTATCCCCGCCTTGGGAAGGGCCCTTTGTGGTCAACAAGAATCTGCACAACGGGTCATACTACATCATCGATGTTCGAGAGCACACAGACTCACGTAAGTCAGAGGAGGAGACCCGCCGGCCGTGGAATATTGCTCATCTCCGGCCTTATTATACTTAAGCCACCGGCTTTCAAGATGTATATATTTTTTGATGATGTATATATTATATAAAGAAATAAAGTAGGACCTCCGTCCTTTTTACCCTCAAAACTCTATGTGTCTTCTTTATCAGGTAGTGGATACAACCAACAGGGAGCGGATTACATCCGAATCCGGTTTTCCCTTTGGACTGGCTTATGATCATAACTAAATCTAGCCATGGTCACTTGGGGGCTTCCTGTTCAAACATAGTTCGTATTCGAACCAAAGAGAACATAGCTGTCGATAGCCACTTGATCGGCATACTGCCAAACCCACTTGGGGGCTTCTTGATCATAATTGAATCATAGCTTAACCCCTTTGGGTCTGACGTGGATCGTATTCGAATCAGCGTCATTAAACAACTCTTATGTTCACGTGGGGGCTTCCTGTTCAAACATAGGTTGTATTCGAACCAAAGAGAACATAGCTGTCGATACCCACTTGATCGGCATCGCCAAAGCCACTGGGGGCTATATGATCGTATCCGAATCTTAGCTTAACCCCCTTGGGACGGTTTTGAGCCGGGAAGACTATCAAAGGGATCGCACGTATGCTATTGTGATTATATTTAAGAAATAATTATAAACTGTCCTCTATATGATGTCTTTGGGTCATGTTCCGGGTTATGAATACTCTATATAAACCCCTGGCGCGATAGACCGCCAAGAGAATTTTGCTTGTTTTATGTGCAGGGTAAGGCAAACCAAGTTAAACATCAAGGAAATAAACGGTCAACGTAAGCCAGAAAAATATAGTGATGGCGGGTTTTGAAAGTAATAAGCCCCATAAACATGCGCGAGGGCATGACAAACATTAATAGGTTTTTCTATCCTATTACAAGACTCCCCGAGTCTGAATAAGTGAAGCATTGTTTTGGTAAGGTTATAAAACGCTTGGCGGTTCATTCCTTCGGCGGGCTTGAAGACTCCGGGTTATCCTTCTCTGCCTCTCCGTCAGTTGCTTTGTCCTGGAAGGTGGACGAGGTCCAGTCAATGCCACTCAAGGCTTCAAACTCAGCCTCATCATCTATTAAACCGGCCGGGTCCACTTCAGGGGCAAAGGTATGCTTTCACATTGGAGGGATCAGGCTGACTTGGTCATATGGAATGTTTGGAATTCTCCGGTTCTCGCTATCATAGCCCGGCGAATACTTAGTAAGATTAGTATCATTCCTAATAAGGGTAGCCAAGGGACGTATGACTTTGACACAGGCGGTGAAATCTTGATCATCAAATGCAGTACCATCCTCCTTCAGGCTTGGATATCCAAGAGAGAGGTCAGCCAAGTCAAGCTCTGGCACCCATGCCTTTGCCCGACTTAATGCGGCCACGGCTCCGGCTCTCGAAGATGGCCGCCTTAAATCCTGAATTCGTTGAGGTAGCACTGCGAGATGCTTCAGCACATCTCGAGGAGGTGGGGAGTGGTATTTGATAAGGCCACAACGGCCAAGGCACGTTGTGACCCGGAGTACAGCTGCTCCACTAAGGTGTAAACCGCCTTAAGCTTGATCAGCACGTTTTGCTTGAGGTTGGGACTCCTGGGGCCTGTATGTTCATAAGCATAACAATAAGCCGGAGATAACTATTGCAACAATCATTGGAAGGTTACAATGTTTGAGGTTTTTCAGAGTAACTTATCGAAGATGGCTGAGACCATTGGGGATATCTGCCGTTTTAAATCGGACAGCTCGGTTGTTGCCTCTGCAAGAGATGCTTCTGCCGTCTCGGCTCGAGTCACCAGTGAAGCCTTTTCATCAGCACAGATTTTCTTCTCTGATTCAAAAATTTTCTTCAACTTCTCTTGTTCAGAGACGATGAATTTAAACTTGGAGTTGGCTTTCTGAGTTTCAAGCTCTTGAGTTTTCAGCCGGCTCTTCAGATCAGCAAGCTCCGATTCAAATTGACTTGTGGTGGCCTGTATTGGTACCAGGTTACGGTAAGAATCATGGTAAGGTAACATTCAAGTCCCAAACATTTTACAAGTAAAGATACTTGGCACTTGGGGGCTAATGTATGCTTAAAGGATTTTTTACCTACCCCGTCGGGTCATACATATCAAGTCTCAAGCACTTTACAAGTAAAGATACTTGACACTTGGGGGCTATTGTGTATTGCAAATTAAAATTATCATGCTACAATCGAGTTAAATATATTTCCTTTAAACCAGACAAACCAATAGTAAGTAGATTTCTAAGTCTACAACATATTTATTCATAAGCAATAGACTTGGGGGCTGGTACAGTAAGTAAGATTCAGGAAAATAGCATAAGTTATACCTCAGATTTGTGCTGTATTTGTTTCACCATGTCAATTTCCAGGTCATGACTATTATGCACTTGGTTCAGATAGCCCGAGACTATATCACCAATGCTTAAGTGAGTATACACTACTAGGGAAAAGCCTAGCAGCAGCTGGTTTAGCACCCTCGATGGAGCTTGGTACCAGCGCTACTAATAAGCGCTATAGACTAACATGTAGCGATGGCGCGTGTTGACACACGCCATCTTGCTACACTGCAATTGCTGCAGCGCTGGTTTAGAAAAGGGCGCTCTTGGTATTAGCTGCAGCGCTGTTTTGGTGTAAGCGCTCTTGGTAAGCAGCGCTCTTGCTAAATCCCCCTCGCTACTACTAGTTTTATTAGTTTTTTCCTCATGGATTTGTTTTTATTTGTTTTGCATTTGAATAGGCTTTATACAATAATCTTTAGCATATCATCCACATACAAATGTAATCATAGCATATACATACAATTAGTCTCATCAAATCATGTCATCATCATAATCATCATCCAACACAAAGTGGTCTCGATCTCGTCATCAATCTCAAAAATAGCGATACAAGTCTCGATTACTTGCAAATACATCGTCATCCATCTAAACAATGATATACATGAGAATAGCTATCATTTTGAGTACATGAGTTCGTATCCCTCTCTCGCATTAGCGTGAACCTAAACTAAGTACTGCGTGTCGCTCGGAAACCGAAAACCGGTACACCTTGGCCTTTCACTCCGGCCACTTGTCGTATATATACTCCTGGCGTAGCACTTCTTCGCCATTTATGATCTATGCACCTGCATCGTCACATGAGTCAATGATATGCAACATATATAGTTGAGCAACACAAAGAGACAGACTTGGCAAAAATAGAAACAACATATCATAAGCATAAATAACAAAGTTCATCGTACCCAAATGACCTAACTAGAGTGATTTTAAGCTAGTCGAGGAGGACGGTTTAATTACATCACAAATAAAGTTTCACCGTGCATAACTCAAAGTTTTGTCATAAAAGAAACTATGGACTAAGCGGACACATTGTCATATATCGACAATCACTCCATCATGTCGTGCCATCCATCCAAGTCGGGGAGATAGTCATCGAGCTTTGTGAAAGGCTTCATGTCGAGACGCTGAGAGGCTATCCATGTTGGACGTCTTCCCGCGACATTTGTCATACGCATGGAACATCCCTGTTTTTCCGACGACCTCATTCATGATGATTTGGGCAAGTTCGCTGGATGTTATAGAACTCAGCTCAAGTCGATGATCCTCGATATCTCCTATGTCCTTTGCCCATTGCAGAATATGGGCATCGCTAGATCTAGGTGCCATGTGAAGGTTACGGTGATCCCGTCGGTACTCAAAGCATGTGGTGTAGGACATAGAATCCATCATTAAGAGAATCGTTCGGTTCTTTGGATGCAGCAGAAGTCGGTCTTATGGCTGAAGGCGTGCTGCCGCCCTTTTCTTCTTGTCCCTAACATCTCCCCCCTTGCTTGGTAGTAAAACATAGCACCGTCGAGAACATCTTTGATGTGGGTGTAATCCTTTTGTGAATGTTCTTGACGAGTCCAAGTAAAGGCGTGGGAGAATCGGGGTAGAGGATGATGAGGACGGCGCGCCTGCCGCTGCATAAAATAAGTACACCTCAAATTAATTAGCCTCCACCGTGCAAATGAATTATTGAAATCGAAGGAAGGATAGCAGCGGATGACTTACACGGATGATCGAGCACGAGAATCGCCTCCTTGTCCTTATTGGCGAGCATGAAACCGACGATGTAATCCCTCGGCGTATTCACAATCTGTGCCTGAGACTCCCAAGAAGGCCTCGTGCATGTAGTGCAGGTCAGCGACACAGATATGAGCTATCTGCTCAACCCCAATGATGTAGCTCATGTGCAAGGCATAAAGGCGGACAAAAGTAAAATCCAGCTTCTTCACGTGAAACATGTCGAATATGTAATCGAATCGGAGGAAGAACTTATCCGCGGGGAAGCCCTTGACGTACGACATTTGCTGCGGAACATTAACCACGTAGAGTGGGTATCCTGGATCTTTCGAGGCGATGAGGCCTTTCTCTACCCGCAGCACATCGTCATGAAGTCTCCTCAAATCGCGAATCTGGCCCATAGCGCTGTTTCGGGTAGGATTGGTTTACGGGGATATGCCATTTATCCGCATCGGGGATATCTACGGTCCCGGGCGAGGCTCCGAGGCGGCTGGATCATAGAATCAGCTTTTTGCCTTTCCTCGCTCTCTTCCTAGGCTTCTTTACCACGGATGATCGTCAATAACACGTTGAGGCGGTAATTCAGTGCACCAACTCATGATGCTCAAACCACGAGGAGGCGCGGTATAGAGACATATCTTGTTCAGCGCCATCGTCATCCTCATCCTCATCCATGGCGGCGTCATCAGCCTCTAATGGAGCCACCTGCTTACCCGTCCGCTATCACCCAACCCGACACCCGGCGCTAATTGGGTAGGTGGGGTGTTGATGTTCATACCTTGCTGAGGCTGCGTGCTGCGTGGGTGTGCTCCGGCCGCCTCGGGCGAAGCAGACTCTTTGGCCACAACAGGACCCACCCATTGCAACAATCACCAAGCCGCTGGGTCTCGTCGTCATCCCCACTAGTATTAGAGGAGGCAAATTCTCGTGGCCCGGTTTGACATCGCCACGAAACCTTGAAGGCGTTCGGGGATCGGCGGCTGTGGAACAATGGTTCCTTCGGCTCCATTATCGTCCCCTTCCCCACGTCCACCTTCATTCGCCGATGGTGTACAATATGGTGCACGGGTTTCGTCGACCTGCAAATAAAAGTCTGCGACGTGAGACATCCGAAAGGCAACGAAAACGGAGATTATACATTTATATTGAAGGGGCGGTGTGGAAGATACCGTGAGGCGTCGAGCTCAGCCAAGAGGAGGCACCACCGAGCACGCCCGGTGCGGCAGCTGGTCGCGGGGGCGGTCTTGGGAGCAGGTGCGGGAGCCGGTGCGGGAGCATGTGCTGCCAAGAAGTCGCAAGGGAAAGTCCTCTGCATTTTTTGGGTTTTCCCTTGTCCAAGTGTGAGCGCCGTCACCAAGGAAGTAGATATATCTGCAATCGCTTTGTTTTGCGGCAGCTATCGCTGTTGCGACGGTGCGAGATGATTTCTTCTCAACCGCAATCTCAACCTTCTTGTCGATGCTTTCTTGATTAACCTCCGTCTTTCCTTTCTCTCCTCCGTGATCTCACGGTAGTACTTCTTCCACGTGGCGCCGTCTCCAACACCGCACGCATCCATCTGACGGTCGAGTATCCACCGGTTGTCGTTTCAATATGTTCAACGCCGGTTGAATGGAGTGTCCCACTTAGGCCTCGCCAATGCCTCGACGGCGAGTCGCTTTCGGCGCAATCCGGCGTTGCTCTCTGCAAAAGGCACAAGGATCGTTTACAAATATGACTAACGTGTGCAAATCGAATTGATCGAAACTAAAATTACCGGTAGTCTCATGAACTCCGTAATGACCGGTGTTGTCTCATAAACCTTCTTGATGGGTCCCAGCGGTGGCGGGCCCTCGGGGCGTCACGCTCCTGCGGGACGGTGAAATCCGCCAAAGTGCAGGATGCCCGGACTCGCGGCTTCGCGTCCTCCTTGGCCCATTTGGACCTCTTTCCGCCGTAACCACGGCTTCCGAGGTGGTGGGTCCCAATGTTCCTCTTTGAAGCCCCTTCATGTACTTAGACTTTTCTTTGGCAGCTTCGGCCTCGCAAGCCTCCTTGAATATTTGAAACTGCTCTTCCGTGATTGTCGGACTTTCCTTTACAATCTCGGAGTAGGGTTCCGTCGTTGATCTTTGCTTTCACTCGATTTTTCCAGCAGCCAAGCGTTGCTAAACTTGGTCATGGCGTGTTTGTTTATCTTCTTCATTGCGGGTCATTATGCGGATCTTCATAATCCTTCTCATTCCGGCCGGAACAAGAATATCTGGTGTAACTTCTTTAGGAGGGAGCTCCTCATATTTTCTATCTTCTTTAGATTCTCACCGTTGATGGTGGCGGTTGTCCGTATGATGCAGCCTATTTGATTGTCGTAGCACGCGCGCGCTTCCTCGGGTGCCTTTGGCTCAAAATTGCCGTTGTCCACCTCCGTGACCACCAGTCTAGTAGTCTGAGTTTGTTAGGAACCCGTTGCCTCTTCGCTTCGGTGCTACACGGATCCGCTCCCGAGGCAGCACCGGTCTCGCGCCGGTCTCGATGCGGTCTGAATCTCAGCGCCGGTGTCGATCTCAGCACCGGTCTGCGATCGGTCTCAAAGACCGGTCTGCGTGTCGGTCTCGATCCCGATGCGGGCCCAGCAACAACATCTGTTGATCGTCGGTAAAGCTAAAAATTAAATCACGCCCGGTAGAGCGTCGTCATAATCACCGAACCCTGTCCTTCATTGTTGCTAGCCATGTTTCCTATGATTAAATCTAGTCAATTAATTCTAGACCTAATAAAATGAATAATGACATAAAAAAGGACTATTGTTTTGCAGGAATGTTGACTCCTTCTTGGTGCGGCAAATCCCGAGCACTCGATATGTCCTAGTTTGTAGCACAAGTCATGCCGAAATTCACGGGAAATTTCGGCATGACCTTTGCTAAAAAGTGGACAAATCGAGAACCTGAAATTTGCCGAAACAGAAATGAATCAACATTCCGGCAAAACATAGGCCACTCGGCATCATTCCCTGGAAACAACAAAGCCACCACTTGGGCACAATTGAACAACTTCAATGAAAAGATATAATATGACCACTTCAATGAAAAATAAAATTTGCCTAAATTCTTTTCCTTGAAAAATAGTGGTCTTTTGAAAAATCAAAAACCTTTGCCAATCTACTTAACCTAGCTTCTTAATCCAACGAACCTAATTAACCTACCTATTTAACCTAGTTAGTTAATCTAGTTTACCTAGATAATTAACCCTAATTAAACTAGTTAACGCAGCTAGTTCTCTGTCAAAGCCTAAAATAAATTTTTGCACTAATTAACATGGATAATTAACCTAATTAAACTAGTTAACCTGACTAGTTCTCTGTCAAAGCCCTAACTAAGTTTTTGCACTAACCTAGATAATTAACCTAATTAAACTAGTTAACCTAACTACTTCTCTGTCAATGCCCTAACTAAATTTTTGCCCTAAAACCTAGATAATTAACCTAATTAAAAACTGGCTAACCTATGCATGAGAGAGAGAGAGGAGGGGTGGGGGCTTACAGATGATGGCTCCGGTGGTGGCGACGGAGGCAGTGTGGTGGCGAGGAGGTAGGCGTCTCCGTGTGGCGAGGGAGGCAGGGCGTCTCCGTGACGGCGAGGAAGGTGGCGTCGACGGCGGCTCGGTGGCGTGAGCGAGGCAGCAGCGGCTCCGTGGCGTTAGGGGCGGCTCGGTGTCGTCGGCGGCGCATGGCTCTCTGGTCGGCGTCATCGGCGGCGGCGTGTGGGGCGATTTAATCAGGGGAGGCGGGCTTGCTGGGTGGGGTTTGAGGATTTGGGGAAGTGGTGGCGGGCGGGGAAACGGTTTTGGCTAAGTCAAACTTAGCGGTGGCGCTTGCAAAACGCAGCGCTATAGCTAAGTTAGCTATAGCGCTTTCGTCAAAACGCTGCTGCTATAGCTAATTTCCTATTCTGTTTCTATAGCGGGGTCTAGGGCACGCGCTGCAGCACGTTAGCTATAGCGCCTCTTACAAACAAACGCTGCTGCTATGCCTTCCTCCGATTTTTCACTTTTTCGTTTATTTTGCTTTACATTTTATTTTCCCTTTCTCCTTATTTCTTTCATTTTCATTTAAATTTCTATTTGTTTATCATCTTATTTTATTTTTGTTAGTAGTAGCGCTCTTCCACGGAAGCAGCTGCTAAGCTGTGATGTAGCGAGAGCAGCGTTTACGCTAAGATCGCCATCGCTATGCGTAGCCTAGCATTCTACCAATGGGAATATTAGTAGTAGCGCTTTTTCTTCAACAGCGCCATTGCTAAGTTTGTGTCTGTAGCGCGGTTTCTAATAGCTCGCTACTGCTAAATAGCACTAGCGCTGTTTTTTGAACCGCGCTGCTGCTAAGATTCTGTGTATAGCCTTTTCCCTAGTAGTGATATTCAGTGATGTCTTGTTTGGCTTTTCGACATTGGGCAAATTCTTCCTTGGCAGTGCATTGGGCAAGAACAGTAGGCCGGCCCGGTTCAACAAATTGACTCTTCAGATATTCAACTTCCGGGTCAGTCGTCTTGGCCGGACTAGGAGCTTTCGGGTTATCAGAGTTCTGGATAACATCTTCAGCAGGCGGGTCAAAAGTTGGCATCGGAATGTCAGAAGCCGGTTCAGGCGGCAGTTGATGGGTGGAGCTGTCAGGAGCGGACAAGTAAAGCGCCGGTTCAGTGACAACCGGGTCTTGGGACGGCTTATTTTTCCTTGCCCTCTTACTGGGTTTCACTTGCAGGCTGTCAATAAAGGCAGAAGGATGAGTATTAAAGCATAAGCACGGAAAAACTTAAAGTAAGAAAGGTTACATTACCCGAGAGCTGTTTTGAAAGCCGGCATGTTTGATTGCATCGACTCGTTAGAGGAAGGAGAGGTATCCTGATAATTGGAGTCAGATGAATTGAGAGGTTGGCGAATCAAACCCGCCAAAGGTAAAACAGAACATAAATCAGAGATAACCTCGGTCCGACGCTTCCTGGTTACATCGGGTAAGCGGAAGAAAGTTCTGCGTCTTGATTGGCCTGAGGCTGCCTTCGGTTTTCAAGGTGTTGTTGCTTCAAAAGAAATTGAGGATCTTGGTAAGCTAGAGGATGTGAAAATCATACTTTCCGGGTCACCCTTCAGATTTTTTGCTTTCGCAAAGGCTCTGAGTCGGAGGAGATTATAGTTACCTCTTCGTCAATTGCTTGACTATTCCCTATATCCTCCTGAAAGGATAGAATGTCAGTAAAATAACGATAAAGGAGTTAAGAAAATCAAAGGATTACCTCTTCATCATCCGAAGAAGAGTCATCCAATTTAAACATATCGGAGGCGCTGGGTTTCTTCTTCTTCGAGGTTCCCGTCTTGGCGGCTTTCCTTTCGGTTTTCTTGGCTGCCCTGGCTTGTTTGGCAGCCTCTTGGTCATACTTGACCTTCCAGAAATTATCACCGGCCTGTGGAAAAAGACAAGGAATTATATACAAATAAGATATAACATGTTAAAAAGTATTTATTAAGATTGATAACTCACTACAGGGGCCGGGTTCTTCTTGCAGAAGGGAAGTAAGCCGAAGGCATTGCTGGTCATAGTGCCCTCCTTCAGCAGTGACTAGGTTGTAACATCTACCACATCATCTGGTAAGTTGTCAGGACTATGAAGCATTGGGTCATCCTTCTCGCCCGTGTAAGTACACATTAAGTTGGAGCGGCGGCTTAATGGAAGTATTCGCCAGGTGATCCAGACTCGGACCTGATCGATGCCATTTAACCCGTTTCCTAAGAGAGCTTTGATCTTCTTGATGGTGGGATTGAGAGGCAGATGCCTTAACAGCGGTCAACTTATCCGCCAGCTGATGGTTGGATTCAAGGCGCAGGGCGTGGAAGCCGGGTAGAGGCTTCTCGTCAGCCGGGGAAGTGTCCTGACAGTAGAACCACGTCTGGTTCCAATATTTTGGATGACTCGGCAGTTCAACATAAAGGAAAAGACATTCTCTGCGCTGCTGGATCGAGATGCCGAGATGCCGCCAAGCTCAAGACTAGGCCCGTTGGCATGTTCATTCTGCCGGTTCAAGTAAAAAAGTTCTCTGAAAAAAAGCAGACTTGGCTCCTCTCCCAGGTACACCTCGCAGAAGACTTGGAAATTGCAAATATTTGACACGGAATTGGGTCCAATGTCTTGAGGTCTAAGATCAAAGAAATTCAAAACTTCTCTGAAGAATTTTGAGCCGGGAGGGGCAAATCCCCGGTTCATGTGATCCGTGAAGACTATCACCTCCCCTTCCTTGGGTTGAGGCCTCTCTTCAGACGGGTCAGGGGCACGATAAGACATGACCTCCTTTTTTGCCAGATGGCCAGATTTCACAAACTCAGCCAGTTTACTCTTAGTGACTATGGATGGGACCCAATTGCAAGTCACAGGGGCTTTGGCTGCTTTAGGTGCTATGACAACAGTTGGCCTACGGCAAAATAAGAAGTTCCGGTTCAATTTTAACCCGGGAGAAATATCCAAATTATTTAAGGTAGCGGCTTACGAAGGGGCCTAATGATATAAGGATGATTATACAGCAATATTTAAGCCGCTACATGTATCAAAAGTAGTTCAAAATTCTTAAGGTCATGACAAGCAAGCAAGGTTCACAGATCAATGTGATTCATTTAAGCCGGCTATCTGAACAGTTGTGTTTCAAGGCATTTGACAGAAGCAGTTTTCTGGATGATAAAAAAGGTTTCATAATCTTCTACTAATATTTGAGATCAAAAGTCATTACGATAAGAAAGTTTTCTAGACCTAAAACTGGCGTGAAGCGTGTTCAAGGGCTCGAATGAGGCTTTTTGCAGAGAAAGGGATCTGCTTTCCAAAACAAGTCGCGAAACAACTACATGACCATTTTATATCATTTTCAGATCAGAGGAGGCGTCTAAGAGGAAAACTAACAAGGGTTTGGCTCTGATGGTGATGAACTCCGACGAACTCGAGGAAGCTCTAATGTGGATCTAAGCAAGGAAGGGAAGGGAACTTACGGATCTGGATGGGCCGCGGAGGTTCGTCGCGTTTCTCTGGTCCAACCTGGTTGATGCAGCGGCCTGGGACGGTGAAGACAGGAAGCTCGACAGCAGTGGCGGTGGAGCTCGAGAGGAGGCAGGAGGAAGAAGATGACTGAAAGAGGGAAGAATGGAAGACCTAGGTCGCGCCTATTTATAAGGAGAGGATAACTGAGACGACGCGGGAAACGAGATAAGAGTTATTATCCAGCGGCCCCAACGCCTCGATTTTCGGAACAGTCAATAAAAACACAGATCTGTTGGAGGATACGGAGGAATAGAAAAGGAATTTAAGAAAGGATGACGTCACGCCGGGTTAACACGGATCCAAAAGATGATGTCATGGCGGGTTAAAGAAAACCTTTTTGCACGAACAGAAGACTGAAGATTTATTTCTTAAAGTATTTGTAAGATTGATATGAACATGTTCAAACCAATCTGGGGCCTAATGTTGGGGATATAACTATTTGTAAGCCGCCCAGGAGGGGCCGGGTTACGCAAAGAGGATTCACCAGAGAGAAGCCCAAGATCAAGCATGAAGATGGCGGTTCAATAAAGGGCTTAAGGCCCACAGGCGGCTTAAGGCCCGTTGTAGTAAACCGCCATAAAGGCATGACTTGTACCATTATGTAGACTTAACTAGTCACCGAGCCGAACACTGTTTATAAGCCGGCCGGGACTCTGTAAGCCACAGGGCGTCAACCCGTGTATATAAGGGGACGACCTGCTGGCAGCTTAGGGCAAGAAACAACTCATCGAGAACCGGGCATAGCGTATCTCGCTCCCTGGTCATCGAAACATCAATACCAACCCAACTAGACGTAGGCCAACCTTCACCATAAGGGTCCGAACTAGTATAAAAACCTCTCGTGTCCCTTGTCCCGATTAACCCCTTCAAGCTTCCTAGTTACAATGGCTCCACAAAAAAGTCCTTTCACGAGGACATCTGACGTGACAATTCCACGACAGATGGGGTTTGGATGGGCTCATGATCTGTGGTGAAGGGGTGCTGGGCTGCAAAGAGAGGGGGGTTTCGGGCTACGCGGTTAACCGTTAGGGCGTCAAACGACCTCCAAATGGAACGAAATTCGACAGGCGGTCTACCGGTGATACACAAAGGCAACTTGACAAATCTCGGCCCATTCCGAGAATATTTTTCTCCCACTCACGAAAAGAAAACAGAGGGGGGGCGATGAATGTGTGTGAGAGAGTCGGATTGCAAAATGGACAACGGGGAAAAGACTGGGGAACCTGAACGGATGCAAGTTTTGAAAACCATGCAGATAAAATGCTGATGATGACATGGCAAAATGCAACACGCCAGCAAATGACATGACAACAATGGTGAATAACTAGAAGACACCTGGCGCATCGGATTCGGGGCGTTACATCTGGCCCCTTCCATGAACGGATTATGTGGCCATTCGCACGGACGTAACTCCGCCAATCTCTAGGTGTGGAGACCACTGTCAGATGACTCCCCAATAACTCCCTTGGAGTTCTTCTTGGAAGCAAACTTCCTAAATAAACTCATCTTTTTTCCTATGAACAAAATTCTGAAAATTTTAGTCCGCTTATTTTTTTCTCAACTAAACTTTACAAAAATGATAGCAACTACTCATAGGGATGTATAGAGGCCATAGCAAGCATTCAAACTACTTAGAACTTGAAGATTCAACATGCGAGATCATCTACAGCAGCACCAAGAGTAGATAATTATTCAAAATATAAACCACTAAAGAAAAACTAATTCGACACATGGAGGTGTCACATACCAAGAAACAATTCCCCAAAACAGTTTCGGAAATGGTGCTTCGAGCAAAGAGATCGAAATCCACGGTTTCGGGAGCAAGAACACAAGAGAATGAGCAGTGGTGATTTTTTCTTGGAGGAATGTGATGATGTGGGAAGAAGAGGTAAGTGAGGGGGCCCACATGGGGACCACAACCCACCAGGGCATGCCTGAGGGTCCTGGCGCGCCCAGGTGGGTTGTGCCCACCTGGTGCACCTCCCTATGATATTATTTGCACCAGAAATTTTTAAATATTTAGAAAAAAATCGTATTAAATTTTTAGAGCATTCTAAGAGCTTTTATTTTTGGGTCATTTTTTTATCGTATGGAAAACTCAGAAAATAGACAAAGCATGGCATTTTATTTTATTTAACTAGTCAAAACAGAAAACAAAAGGTAGGGACAAAAGGTAGTGCTCACTAAATTCATCATCTTCATACCTCTAAAAAATGATCCATTAATAAGGTTGATCAAGTCTTATTAACAACCACTTTCGTTTAGCATGAAACCGAAGAACTTTCGTAAGTCACTAAGTTACCTCAACGGGGATATGAATGTCCCCAACAATAAGCATTTCATGTTTCTTTTTAACAGTAGGTAGAGGTAGCTGACAACTTCCAATAGTGATTTTCGGAGATTTTTCAATAACATTAATACCA
Source organism: Aegilops speltoides (assembly GCA_021437245.1). NCBI lineage: Eukaryota > Viridiplantae > Streptophyta > Magnoliopsida > Poales > Poaceae > Aegilops > Aegilops speltoides. The sequence goes on along the minus strand of CM038147.1, from coordinate 78,525,174 downwards.
TTCCCTTGGAATTGTTTCTTCGGAAAGTGCACCGTATGCTCATTACCGTTAATATGGAAAGTGGCCTTGCTTTTATTGCAATCAATAACAGCCCCTGCAGTATTCAAGAAGGGTCTGCCAAGGATAATCGACATGTTGTCGTCCTTGGACATCTCAAGTATAACAAAGTTAGTAGAATAGTAACATTAGCAACAACAACGGGCACATCTTCACAAATACCGATAGGTATGGCAGTTGATTTGTCAGCCATTTGCAAAGATATTTCAGTAGGTGTGAGTTTATTCAAATCAAGTCTTTTATATAAAGAGAAAGACATAACACTAACACCAGCTCCCAAATCACATAAAGCAGTTTTCACATAATTTCTTTTAATGGAGCAAGATATAGTTGGTATTCCCGGATCTCCAAGTTTTTTAGGTACTCCATATTTAAAAGTATAGTTAGCAAGCATCATGGAGATTTTAGCTTCCGGTATTTTTCTCTTATTGGTGATGATGTCTTTCATGTACTTTGCATAAGGAGGCATTTTTAAGATTTCAGTCAAGCGAGTTCACAAAATAATTTAAAAGACTGGCCTCAGCATTTCAGAAAAGTGATCAAATTCTTTATCATCTTTCTCTTTAGTTGACTAACATGGAAAGGGCATAGGTTTTTGAACCCATGGCTCCTTTCCATGTTTTCTAGCAACAAAGTCTCTTTTATCATATTTTTTATTCTTGGATTGTGGGTTATCAAGATCAACAGCTGGCTCTATCTCTAAATCATTATCTGGTTCTTTATTAGTTGTTTGAGTGTCTGCAGGAACCTCATAATTATCTTTTTCATTATCAGAAGGTGAGTGTTCACTACCAGATTGAGTTTTAGCATCAGAGATAGAAACTTCATTATCATTATCAGGAGGTTTTTCTACTTCAGGTTCACTAGAGGTATGCAAAATCCTATCATTTTTCTTCTTCCTTTTCTTTTTAGAAGGACTAGATGCATCAGTGTTAAGTCTTTGAGAGTCTTGTTCAATTCTCTTTGGGTGTCCCTCAGGATAAAGTGGTTCCTGAGTCATTTTACCTCCTCTAATTGCTACTCTAACAGCAAAGTCACTTATATTATTTTTCATTTCATCAAGTAACTCTCTTTGAGATTTAGCAACTTGTTTTAATTGAGTTTGAACCATAGAGGCATGCTTTCCTACACCTCTAACATCATTTGACATTCTAAATAACAAGTCACTTAAGCGAGCAATCATATCAGAGTTGTATTTCAATTGTTTCATAACATTTGAATTGAAGTGATCTTGCTTTCTAATGTAATTATCAAACTCATAAAGGCACTGGCTAGGATGTTTATTATGAGCATTATCACTATCATTGAATTTCATTAAAGAATTTACGTCTACCACCTTAGGTGGTGGTGGTGCATCAAGCCCATGTATTTCTTCAATAGGACATAAATTTTTGACATCCTCGGCTTCAATACCTTTTTCCTTCATAGATTTCTTTGCCTCTTGCATATCTTCATGACTGAGATATAAAATACCCCTCTTCTTCGGAGTGGGTTTAAGTGGTGTTTTAGGAGGAGTCCAATCATCATGATTTTTCAATATGTTACTGAATAATTCTTCAACTGGCTCAATAGTTTATTCCCTGAAAAGATAAGCAGCACAACTATCTAGGAAATCCCTAGAAGCATCAGTTAGTCCATTATACAAGATATCAAGTATTTCATTTTTCTTAAGAGGATGATCAGGCAAAGCATTAAGCAATTGGATAAGCCTCCCCCAAGCTTGTGGGAGACTCTATTCTTCAATTTGCACAAATTTAAATATTTCCTGCAAGTCAGCTTGTTTCTTATGAGCAGGGAAATATTTTTCAGAGAAGTAATAAATCATATCCTAGGGACTACGCACACAACCAGGAGCAAGAGTATTGTACCAAGCTTTAGCATCACCATTTAATGAGAACAAAAATAATTTGAGGATATAGTAATAGCGAATATTCTCATCATGAGCAAAAAGAGTGCTTATGTCGTTCATCTTAGTAAGATGTGCCACAACAGTTTCAATTTCATAACCATGGAAAGGATCAGATTCAACAAAAGTAATTAACTTTGGGCCGACAGAGAATTCATAATAATTATCATCAATGAAGATAGGTGAAGTAGCAAACTTAGGATCACATTTCATTTTAGCATTAAAAGATGTTCTTTATACTTGCATAATAATTTTTCAAGATCATCCCTATCCTTACAAGCAAGAATATCTCTAGTTGCCTCCTCACTCATAGCATAACCTTCCGGTACTTGGCAATTCACATCTAGGAGGGCTAGTTCTAGCCGGTGTTTCAAGATTTCCAGTTTCAAGCTCATCATCGGTTTCAACAATATCATGCTATCTTACTCTAGCAATTTGTTCATCAAGAAATTCACCTAGTGGCACATCATCATCAACAAGCAAGGTACTAGCATCATCACGAGTAGCATTCATAGCAGAAGTAGCATCATCAACAACTTGTGACATATCAGAATTAATAGCATGTGGTGGTGTTGCAAGTTTACTTATAACAGAAGGTGAATAAATTGCGGAGTTGGATGGCAGTTCCTTACCTCCCCTCGTCTTAGAGGGAAAATTCTTAGTCTTAGCGTCCTTCAGATTCTTCATAGTGATAATTTGATAATAATCCTAAGTGACTCAATAAATATAGTTATGCTCCCTGGCAACGATGCCAGAAAAAGGTCTTGACAACCCACAAGTATATGGGATTGCAACAATTTTCGAGGGTAGAGTATTCAACCCAAATTTATAGACTCGACGCAAGGGGAGCCAAAGAATATTTGCAAGTATTAGCAGCTGAGTTGTCAATTCAACCACACCTAGAGATTAATTATCTGCAGCAAAGTGATCAGTAGCAAAGTAGTGTGATAGTATTGATGGTAATAGCAACAGCAATAGTAATAGTAGAAATGATAACAGTGATTTTGTAGCAAGTGCAACAGTGAGAGTAGCAATAGTAATTTAGTAAAAAAATATGTAGGACAATCGTAGGCATTGCATCGGTAATTCATTGGATGATATTCATCATGATACAGTCATGATCTAGGGCGATACGACACTAGCTCCAGTTGATAAATATAATGTAGGCATGTATTCCGTAAATAGTCATACATGCTTATGGAAAAAACTTGCATGACATCTCTTGTCCTACCCTCCCGTGATAGCAGGGTCCTATTGGAAACTATGGGATATTAAGGCCTCCTTTTAATAGAGAACCGGAACAAAGCACTAGCACACGGTGAATACATGAACTCCTCATACTACGGTCATCACCGGGAGTGGTCCCGACTATTGTCACTCCGGGGTTGCCGGATCATAACACGTAGTAGGTGACTAGATCTTGCAAGATCGAATCTAGAACACAGTTATAATGGCGATAACATAAACGGTTCAGATCTGAAATCATAGCACCCGGGCCCAAAGTGACAAGCATTAAGCATGGCAAAGTCATAGAAACATCAACCTCAGAACATAATGGATACTAGGTATCAGGCCCTAACAAAAATAACTCGATTACATGATGAATCTCATCCAACTCCTCACCGACCAGCGAGCCTATGAAGGAATTACTCACTCCCGGTGGGGAGCATCATGGAATTGGCGATGGAGAAGTGTTGGTGATGACGAAGATCGAAGATCCCCCTCTCCAGAGCCCTGAATGGACTCCAGATCTAGCCTCCCGATGAAGAATAGGAGAGGGCGGTGGCTCCATCTCGTGAAAAGCAATAATTCTTTCTTCCTCATTTTTTCTGGAAAAATAGGATTTTATTGCGTCGGTTTCAGGGTCTGCAGGGCCACCAGGTGGGGACAACCCACCTGGGCGTGCCTGGAGGGGGTCTCGCACCCTGGTGGGTTGTGCCCACCCAGGTGCCCCCTCCGGTGGTTTTTGGCTCCAAGAATTCTCTTTTATTTTATAAAAAAATCCTTGCAAAGTTTCGTTCCATGCCGAGAACTTTTATTTCTGCACAAAATCAACACCATGGTAGTTCTGCTGAAAACAACGTTAGTCTGGGTTAGGTTCATTCAAATCATGCAAACCAGAGTCCAAAACAAGAGGAAAAGCGTTAGGAAAAGTAGATACAATGGAAAAGTATCACTCCCCCATTTGAGGTAGGAGCCCACAGCCATCGTGGCCAACGCTGGCGGCAGCGGTAGCAGAGCAAGCATGGATCTAGCCCTCCTCTGGCGGCTATGTTTGACTCCCTGATGCCGAGCAGCACCGGACGAAGGGTTGTACTTAGCCCAATGTTGCAATCTTGATGATCAAGTTATTGCATAATCCGTACGTGCAGTCATGATGTCCTACAGTGTGGAGGGCAAGCCCTTCACGTTGATTCATTGTTGGATGACACTCAAGGGACAATCCAATTGACAGAAGATGTGGCGATGAAGAAGGTCAAGCTCAAGGAGAAAAGAAAGCTTGAGATGAAGGCTGTTTTCCAAGTGAATGTTTGAATATGGAATCGATGAATTAAAAAACCTTGTTGAACATCCGACGCTTTTATTCCAGGTTTTAACTTGTGCTTGAATTGCCATCTAATAATAATTCAAAATGTGGCTGCGTGTTGGACATTTGGTTTGAATTTTTCTTTATTTTTTGAAAAATGGTTGACATTTAATGTATACGGACACGTTGATGTCCGGCACCACTAGCGTTGTACACGGACATGTTAGAACATGTCCACGGACATTTTGGCTGTCCATTTCAATGGACGGTATGGAGGGTACCCTTAGACCGTGGCGCTCGTGGGCACCGCTAACCTTCTTGGAGGTGTTGTTGTCATGTTATTTAATCCTCCTCATCGGCACCCCGGGGGAAACCCCTAGTCTAGGTCTTCCTGGTATGGATGATGGCGGCGTAATAGCGTCATGGCCCTTGTTAAAGGCTTCATTTTTGGGGTTGCATGGTCGATTAGTGTTTGTTGCTCACTGCTATGGTGATGGTGGTGGTGTTGGTGCGGTCGCTTGGGGTCAATGGTGGTTGTTCGGTGGTGTTCTTTGGGGTTCAGCGGCGGTGCTTTTGGCGCCGCGGGGAGGCAATCTATTTTCCTCTCCTGAAGGTGTCTCGCCCTGGTGCTGTGCTCAAGACCCTCCATTGGTTTCTAATCTGTTGCGGCGAGCTTCGTGCTCTTGGTGATGTCTTGGTTCATCTTTGCCCTTTGATGGCGCAAGATGCCTCCCCAGCATGCTAATCATTTCGATTTTCCGTGGCGGAGCTCCCAGTCAAGGTATGAGTTTAGTGCATTCGTTGGTTGTGGATGCTCCTGAATTGTGTTCTGGGGTTCGACACTCATGCCAGTGTGGTGCGTTAGAGCATCTCCAGCCCTTCGGGCCCCCAGGGCGCCGAAAAAGAGCGGCCTGGGGCGAGCCGGCGCTAGATTGGCCCCCGGGGTTCGTTTCTCCCCAGCCACGCCCCCAGGTGTTGCCCCCCAAGGCGCCCCATATTCAAACTCGATCGTTCCCGCTCGAAAAACCACAAACCGACGATCATCGCAATAGTTCGGCGATTCGGTGCCACAGTTCAACGATCAAATGAAAGGATACGCAGTAGTTCGGCGTACAAAAAAGGAAGGACGCGAAAGGATCGGAATGCATCAAACGTCGAGCTCAACCTCCGGCGTCGTTGTTGGTGTACGTGGGCCGGAGGAGTCAGCGCGGTGTCCGAGCTGGTGGGCGCGGCTTCTGCGCTGCTGGGGGCGGCAGAGGCATCGTCCGTGGGGCTGGGCGTCATGGGGGCATCATCATCAATCGGGCTAGGCGGCGGCGGCATCGGCGTTGGCGTCGCCGGTATCTGGTTCAGGATGAGGCCCCGCTCCGCCAAGAACCACACCTTGAGCTTCTCATCGCCGCTCTGGAGCATGTCAGCGACGCCCATCAAGAAGGCGAGGTCGTTGTTCCTCTTCTTGTCGTCTTGAGCTTTGAGTTTCGCGGCGACGTTGGTCCGGAGCAAGTCAAGTTTGACGACGCTGTTCGTCATCAAAGCATCCCACCTCGCCTCAATTTTCTATTCTCGCTGGGCGTCCTTGGTCTTGGCGTCGGCGAGGCAATGCTCGATGGACTCTTGCACGCATGCGACAGCCGACTTGGCATGTTTCGCCTTCTTGGCCCCTTTGTTGCCGTCCGGGCGACCGTCGGCCGTGCCCGGGGTCGGCGCGTCCGGCTTGTATGTCTCTTTGTCCTTGGTGAGGGTGCGCCGGATGCCCGCCCACTTCTCACACTTGTCGATCCACTTGAAGACGTGCAGGTACTTGAACTCTACGTCGATGTTGTCATCGCGGAACATGGCGAACATGCGTAGCAGCTGCGCCGAGGAAAAAGAACACCAGTCGGCGCTAGCGCGCGCCCGGGCGCGCACACGGCGAAAGGCAATAGTAAGGACGGCGTGCTATACCTGATCCTCGATGCTGGTGCGGCTCTCCGGGCGAGCCGCGACGTCCTCGACGATCCCATGCAATTTGTTGCACGCCGTTTGGATGAGCCCCCAATGGTTCGCCATTGCCTTCAACCCACGCTTCATGTGGACGCCTTTGAAGTAGGGGTCGACGAGCTTGCGCTCATCTAACTCGGCCTTGATGCGGGCCCAATACGTCTCGATGCTCTGGTTCATGCCGGTGACCGGGTCGAGGCAGACGACCTTCCACGCTTCGGCGAGGCACTCCTCTTCCTTAGACGCCCACTTGATGCGCGGCTCGCCGGTCTTGGCCTTCTTCTTCTTCTTCTTCTTCTTGCCTTTCCTCGTCGGCGCCCGCTCCTCCTCCTCTTCTCCCTCCTCCTCCGGCTCTTCATCGCCATAGTCGAGCTCGTCGTCCATGTCGCCGAGGTCAATCAAGCTGTCTTGGGTAGTGAACCCGGGGGAAGCGGCGACGGCAACCGAGCCGGCTGCGATGATGTCTTCCACGTCGGCCTCTGTCGCATCGGTGTTGCTGAGATGCGACGAGGAGGAGGCTTGCGAGTAGAGCCGCGACGGAGAAGTGGCGTCGGTGAGGCTGCGTAGTCCGGTGGCGAGTACATGTACGACGGGTAATGCACGCCGGCGAACGCGGGCAAGGGCGTGCGTTGGATAGGGCGCCCATGGGGGAAGGTGATGTTGGGGTTGAAGCCGCCGGGGGCGTCGCCATCGGCATAGCCCGACAACGGCGTGCTCCATGGGTGCGGCGACGATGAGAACCCGGCCGGAGAGCCGACGCTTTGCTCGCTCCAGGCCGCATAAGGGCCGTGCCCACCAGGTGGATTCATCATCGCCGCGTGCGCCGCCTCGGCTTGTTCGGCCGCGGCGCGCTCCGCATGCTCCGCCGCCGCCGCAGCATGCACCGCTCTCTCCCTGGCCTTCTTGGCCCTATTGCGCCTATTGGCGGTGACGGCCTCCCGGCGCTCCACATCCGCCTTCCAGTCGACCTTGCTCATGCTCGGGGGCTTGGACAGCGGCGCCCTCGGCTTCTGCTCCGGCTGGGCGACGGGGGCGGCTGTGGGATCCGTTGCGGCGTGGGGCATCACGTACTTCTTCGGCGGCATGGCAGGCGGAAGGGTAGGGAGGAGGCGGGGTTTGGCGGGAGGAATGGAGAAGAGAGGGAAGCCGAGGGGGGGAGCGGGAGGAAACGGCGGGAAAAGGGCTTCCTGTCGCCGACAGAGCGGCCCCACGCTACTTTTCACTTCTGCCAGCGCGCCTAGGCGACACCCAGTCGCTTGGGTTCGGGACGGGATCACCGGCTATGGATTTGGCCCAAACCGGTGCCAAACGAGGTCCTGGGGGCGCGACTGGGCCAATTTTCGGCCATCGGCGCTAAAAATTCGCCGGGGGGGGCTGTTGGGGGGCGCGGCTGGAGATGCTCTTAGGCTTTTTGCAAAGTCCCAGTATTGTGATCCCTTGACGACACCCCACATATACTTCTGTTTTTCATGGTGATGATCTTTCTGTCTGTTAGCTAGGTGTTCCTTGTCTTGGGCGTCTTTTTTCTTTCTTCTTCCTTTACACTTGTTATACTTGTACGGTTTCCTGTCCGGTATTCCTCATAAGCAGGACCAACTTATGCAGGTTTTTCTATCATGTTTTTCTTATAAACTAGATCAGCCAAAGCTTAAGGGGTGACTTTTGATTTTGGCAGCTTTTGAGCAATATATTCAGATGGGGAGGGATCAATTGTTGGGCATGCATCGTTGATGACCGGCGACGGCAACGACGAGGTTTCACGAGGATGGTTACCTCCAGGGATTTTATAAAATAAAAAACAATAAAATGATAAAACTACCCTGCTATTTAATGGCTGAGATGATTCAATACTACTCGGTTTCAGAGGTAGTATGATGTACCCTAGAAAGACTCAAAAAACACTTATACTAAAATACACCATAGCACAGCCGGGAAAGACGAGGAAGGAAGGAAGCTGCATGGGGTTTATATCATATTGCATGAGTTTATCCCTCTACATCATGTCATCTTTCTTAATGCGTTACTCTGTTCTTTATGAACTTAATACTCTAGATGCATGTTGGATAGCGGTCGATGTGTGGAGTCATAGTATTAGATGCAGGCAGGAGTCAGTCTACTTGTCATGGACGTGATGCCTATATACATGATGATGCCTAGATAATCTCATAATTATTCGCTTTTCTATCAACTAGCGGGGTGACCCGCGCATTTGCGCGGCTAGAATTCCTATCTTGGTGGGTTTCTCTACCTTCATCTTTCCACTGCATAAGTATTTATATAAACAATAAGCTAAAATATGCATATTCATAAAACATTATTACGCAACAATGCCATGCGATAGGTTTTGGTACTAATCTATAGTTTTTAGTGTTCCACCCATTTTCATCCATTTTAATTTATCTTTTCACAGAATATATTTTGGGAACTTTCACCAAGAAAATATAAACATTCACGACTTGTACCCATACCTTTTTTTTTGTTCTATCACGTGCCTCAACACCGGCCATATAGTATTTGTATGTTTTGTTCGTACATTCTCATATATCCACATATCAATATATGTTCTTCAACGTCTTCTCATTATAGAGTGAATATCTATACCACTTCTTACTCTAAATGGATGTAGTCAGTAAACGGTGGAAATTTTTCTAAAACATTCTCTCACTCGGGCTTGCCGGAGCTTGTCACCTCGGATAATGCCCATTTATTTTTAATGTTATTGTATTTTGAAGGAAATTAAAACAATTTATTACATATTTGACATGCATAAGTGTTTTTTATACTATAACGTTCCACATGATTCAATCAATAATAGATATATTCGATATTGTTTTCTCCAGCGGTATTTATTGCTATGAAAGCCACCAGTGCATGTTAGCAGATGACTAATGTCACTAAAGTTTCTATGCTTCTAGATGATCTTGACAATGTCCTCTCACCCTAATTATTTATGTTGTAGTCCAAGTAATTGTTGGTGTATGTTCATTTAAAATGGTATTAAATTATGTCTTGTCAAATCTTATCATAGATTCTTTTTCTTTCTACTTCTTGTTCTGGGCAAACTTATATTTGTTTGCATATTTATTTGGATAATAATTTATGTGATTTTTAATTTCATGTTCAACTTTTTACGGCTTAATTTAAGCCCTGTAGTTGATTTTTATATAACGTAACTATAATTAATAATCAGATTATAATTTATTTCTATTTCATGTTCATCTTTGTGGGATAAATTTTATATTTAAGCTTTATAGCTGAACTTTCTACTTATTAAAATTATATTTAATAATTTATTTATTATTTATTATTTTGCAATTCGCATATGAATCAAGCTGTACTCTTTTGTCTATGAAAGAAGAGACATATCTAGTAATTTTATTGTGGAAAACTCAAATTATCAACCTTGATGAATTGTATTTGGTGGCTTGTCTGTTTGTTTGGATTTTTTTGCACAACTATTTTTTTGTTGCATGGCCTTTTGCATGCGAACATAGTGGGAAAATTCTGCTCGTGCATGTACGTGTGCTATGCATATGGCCATATGGGGTCTAAGGCTTCGTAGTTATATTTCCTTGTAGGTAAGAAGAGTTACCCGCCAAAAAAAAGTAAGAAGAGTTACATGTGGATGCTTTTTCCCTTCCTAAAACCTTCTTGCAGTACCCTAAAAAAAACTTTCTTGCAGTTTTATTTTCTAAAGGACTGTGCTAATGTCCATATGTACGGACTATAAGCGATAGATCCGCACGATTCATCCATGGTAGCTCGGCCTGCTATTGCTGAGTGTTGATTTCTTTTTTAATACAAAAGCAAACACATTCGGTCCAATCTTTTCCCTAATAGTTGCATGCATGCATATAGGACAAAACTGCTGATGGCACCGAAGAGTCCATCAAATTTAAAATTTTAAAATGTTTTGTAGGTCAAACCGTCGCTCCAATTGTAAAACTGTTTTCACATAAAAGATTCGTTGCAATGAGACCTCTGAAACTAGATCCCATGTTGGTATGTTTCGATGACTTTTTTCGGATAAAAAGTTACCAGGCATGTGCGACGTAAGTTATCACAAGTGCGACACATAAGTTACCAAGTTGTTTTTATAGTAACTACCAGGTATGAAAAGATGGTCTTCCAACTTTTCTTTTCACGTACACATGCATATATGCACTAGACGACAAAACTATGATGACATTCTAAATTCTCCCTATTTCGAATTTAAAATAAAATATATAGCTCAAACTGTCGCTTTGATAAAAAAATCACATAAAAGATCCGTCACAACAAGATCTTCGAAACTAGATCCCACGCTGGTATGTTCCAACGACTTTTTCCAGATAAAAAACTATCTCGCATGTGCAACACAAGTTATCATGCCAGTTGAGTATAAGTTATCATGTTGTTTACAGATAACTTACTGGGGCATAAAAAATGATTTCTTCTACATTCTTCACACAAGCACATTCGTGCCCTAGGGAACAAAAAATGCTAAGGTTAGGGAGGATCTCACCGAAACTCAAAAAGAAAAAAAATATTTTGTAACTCAAACAGTCGCTCCGATACAAAAACCATTTTCACATAAAAAATTCGTTGCGATGAGACCTTCAAAACTAGATCTCATGTTATGTTTCAACAACAGAATTGATGTGTGTACGATGAATAGAGCATACGATTTTCGTACGACGTGATCCTACTCGTCCGTGCGGTTCATCAAACGGCTGCTGATGCTGTCGTACGTAAATCATACAAAAATTTGTCGTATGTGTAGCAGGACTCTTTCAACAACTTCTTTCGATCAAAAAGTTATCAAGCCTGGGTTAACTAAGATATCAACTGTCTTGTGTGTGTATTACTATGCTATTCACACACGAGTTACCGAAGGGTGTTTTTCAACAAGCCCCCCCTCGGGTGAAAAGTTATCACATGTAGACTAAGTAAGTTATCAAGTCAGTTGTGCATATATCATAATGTTATTTAATCGTGAGTTATCGGGTCAAAATTATCATCGTGGTTGTACGTAAGTTATCAGGTCTGCGGTACATAAATTACCATGTAATTCGCGCAAAAATTACCAGGGACATGTTTCTTCAACTTTGTTTTCATAAGTCAAAAGTTATCAAACATCTTGCACAAAATTTATCAGGTCTACGGTGCATAATTACCATGCTATTCACACAGGAGTTATCGGAGATGTATTACAAGAACCCCCACCCCCGCCAAAGTTATCATTGTGTTAGCACATGAGTTATCGGGTGTGTGATGCGTAAATTATCATGCTCTTCAGACAGAATTTATAGGGATATGTTTTCAACCCCCTCCCCCCGCCCCCCACCGGGGGTCGCGGTCGAAGTTACAGCAATATTTGTACGTAAGTTATCAGGTCCGCGGTTCCTATATTATAATGCTACTTACACAGAAATTATGGGGTATACTTCAACAATTTTTTCCGGGTCAAAAGTTATCATAGGGTTCGTACGCCTCATTGGCTCATCGAGAAATTGTCCTCATTATCATTGTAGTGTTCAAGGGGTACAACAAAGTGTATGTACCATGTGAATGATACAATGGACAAATGTAGCAAAAAATCATGATGAACTGATAGCTTTTATACCCAATATTATGCATTTGTTTTCCTGTAAGTGTTCTTCCTACTAAACGCAAGAATTTTGAGGTTAAAAAGGCCTCAACCTAAAAATACTAACAGAGCAGCCAAGCCATTTGACTATTAAAATGAAGAAAAAACAGTAGGAAAAAGAAGGAAAATTCGGTGAAAAAAAGGAAAGAAAAAAAGGACACTTTATTATTCACGCCACATTTTTTACAGGTACAAAAACAACAAAATCTGAATGTAGTCACAACCTCAATCTAGTTGTGGTGGTTATGGGCACTGCAAGATACCAAGGAGGTACTGGGTTCGATTCCATTTTCTCCCAAATTTTTACTCTTTTCAGGAAGGAAAATGGACACATGAATACTTATTTAACGTGGAAGAAGTCCAGCCTAATTACTTTGCTAAAACTATATCTGACGTCATCTCTGTTTTTTTTAGGAATTAGCACCCTTATTCTATCAGAACCCTTCCTTTCTATGGTTGTACTCTTTCCTTTTTTTTCTTAATTTGACTCTTACATATCTGGCTACCGAACTTTACTTTTCGGAAATGTTAACGCCCACACGTGTGGGCGTTGACCATCTCCACCACACGCATTCATCATCGTCCAGTACTATATGCACGAATCTTGGCACAATCTGACTGATTTTCTGTGCCACGTAGGACAAGGCGTGTGTGTGGTGTGTGACAAAGTTCATCCACACATCCCTTTTACCACACGGAGGGGCCGGTGTGTGGGCGTTTAGCAGTTCACCCACACACCAGTTTTCAATCACGCACAAGGGATGGTGTGTGGGTGTTTGCCATCTCGCCCACACGTCCGCCTCCTCTCCCACACCCAAGCTGCCAGTTACCGTGCGTTTTGCAGTGTACATGGCAACTGCCCTAGTGTGATTGCAAGCAGATGGCAACTCTTTTTTTACCCGAACATGTCAGTTGCCATATGTTTTGCACAGTACATGGCAAACTGCCCTAGCGTGCACGTAAGCAGATGGCAACTCTTTCTTTTTACATGGCAACTCTCTCTTTTACCCGAACATATTTTTTTGCAAGGCCATTTTTTCAGTGCTACATGGCAACTGCCTAGTGTTAGTAGGTGGCAACTCCTAAAGTTTTGAAATCATGGCAACTGCAGTAGAACAGACCACACATGGCAACAGCTGTAGTTGTCCAAAAAATGGCAATCTGGAACTTTGACCTGAGATGGCAACTGCAGTTGAGCATACATGGCAACTGTAGTTGTCCGACATGGCAACCGTAGTTCAGCGACATGGGAACTGCACTTAAACGAACATAGACGAGGGTCCGGTCCATGGCAACTGCGTGCGCGCGGTAAAGTGTCACGTGGGGCGTGCGGGACCACGAGGTACGAGGTCTGACGTACCGGGCGTGTGGGCATTATCTATTTTCACCCACACGCACGCGTGTAAGAGGGACCGGGAGGGGAAAAAAGAAGCGTGTGGGCGCTAGCTGTTTTGCCCACACACAAGCGTGTGGGCTGGTCCTCTTAGGCACCACACAGAACGTGTGGGCAGATTCCTTAACGCCCACACGTGTGGCAGTTATCGGGACCCTTTCTTTTTCTGTCCCCATGTGTACTTCTTTGTAACACCAACGTAAGGTAGTGTTTTTTTGTTTTTCTAATAACTTGTTGAACTATTAGTATATGACACGTGACATGTCCAACTGTTTGTACCGAATAATATTTATACGTAACGCTGTATCTTTTAAATCTCAACCGTTCATATCTATATTTTACGGTCAAGATTATTTAATCTATGTGGATTAACGTGGTGTCTTATTTGTCTTATGTCGTAATTATATAATACATAGATTGCTCGAGAGTAATTTGTTCACCCACCATAATAATTATGCTATCTTGAGAGAAGCCACTAGTGAAACCTATGGCCCCCGGGTTTATCATTTATCATATAAGCTTTCAATCTACTTTTATTTGCATCTTTACTTTTCCAATCTATATTATAAAATACAAAAAATATATTTATCTTATTATTTTATCTCTATGAGATCTCACTTTCGCAAATGGCCGTAAAGGGATTGACAACCCCTTTATTGCGTTGGTTGCGAGTTCTTGTTTGTTTGTGTAGGAGCATGGGAGTTTTGAGGAGCCTCCTATTGAATTGATACATTGGTTCTCAAAAACTGGGGGAAATACTTACGCTACTATTGCTGCATCACCCTTTCCTCTTCAAGGAAAACCAACGCAAGCTCAAGACGTAGCAGTGTGTCTTCCAGGAGCCCTCTCCCCATGTATATATAGGTGGGAGGGGGAGGGGATCTGCCTTTGGCGCCCTAAGTAGGAGGAATTCTACTTGGGGGCCCTATTCCAATTCGCCCTCCTTTCCTTTTACCGGAAGGGGGAGAAAGGGAAGAGAAGGAGGAGGAAGGAAAGGGGGGTCAAACCCCCTCCTCCATCCCCTATTCGGCCACCTTCCTTAGGGGGGGCGCCACCCCTTGAGGCTGGTGTGCTCCCCTCCTATGGCTCATAAGGCCCATTATTCCCCCGGGGGGTTCCGGTAACCCCCTCCCCCCGATACTCTGATATGTACCCGATACAACCCGGAACACTTTCGGTGTCCGAGTACTATCATCCTATATATCAATCTTGTTGGGGAACGTAGTAATTTCAAAAAAAAATCCTACGCACACGCAAGATTATGGTGATGCATAGCAACGAGAGGGGAGAGTGTTGTCCACGTACCCTCGTAGACCGAAAGCGGAAGCGTTAGCACAACACGGTTGATGTAGTCGTACGTCTTCACGGCCCGACCGATCAAGCACCGAAAGTACGGCACCTTCGAGTTCTTGCACACGTTCAGCTCGATGACATCCCTCGAACTTCGATCAAGCCGAATGTCGAGGGAGTGTTCCGTCAGCACGACGGCGTGGTGACGAAGATGATGTTCTATCGTCACAGGGCTTCGGCTAAGCACCGCTACAATATTATCGCGGAGGACTATGGTGGAAGGGGGCACCGCACACGGCTAAGAGATCAATGATCTATTGTTGTTGTGTCTAGGGTGCCCCCGTATATAAAGGAGCAAGGGGGAAGGTGCGACCGGCCAGGAGGAGGCACGCCAGGAGGAGTCCTACTCCCACCGGGAGTAGGATTCCCTCCCTTCCTTGTTGGATTAGGAGAAGGGGGAAAAGAGGAGGGAGAGAGAGGAAGGAAAGGGGGCGCCGCCCCCCTCTCCTTGTCCTATTTGGACTAGGGGGGAGGGGCGCGCGGCCCTGCCCTGGCCACCTCTCCTCTTCTCCACTAAGCCCCACTATTGCCCATTAAGCCCCCGGGGGGTTCCGGTAACCCCTCGGTACTCCGGTAAAATCCCGATTTCACCCGGAACACTTCTGATATCCAAATATAGGCTTCCAATATATCAATCTTCATGTCTCGACCATTTTGAGACTCCTCGTCATGTCCGTGATCACATTCGGGACTCCGAACAACCTTCGGTACATCAAAACTCATAAACTCATAATATAATCATCATCGAAACTTTAAGCGTGCGGACCCTATGGGTTCGAGAACTATGTAGACATGACCGAGACATGTCTCCAGTCAATAACCAATAGCGGAACCTGGATGCTCATATTGGCTCCTACATATTCTACGAAGATCTTTATCGGTCAAACCGCATAACAACATACGTTGTTCCCTTTGTCATCGGTATGTTACTTGCCCGAGATTCGATCGTCGGTATCTCAATACCTAGTTCAATCTCGTTACTGGCAAGTCTCTTTACTCGTTTGTAATGCATCATTCTGTAACTAACTCATTACCTACATTGCTTGCAAGGCTTATAGTGATGTGCATTACCGAGAGGGTCCAGAGATACCTCTCCGACAATCGGAGTGACAAAACCTAATCTCGAAATATGCCAACTCAACATGTACCTTTGGAGACACCTGTAGAGCTCCTTTATAATCACCCTATTACGTTGTGGACGTTTGGTAGCACACAAAATGTTCCTCCGTAAACGGAGTTGCATAATCTCATAGTTGTAGGAACATGTATAAGTCATGAAGAAAGCAATAGCAACATACTAAACGATCAAGTGCTAAGCTAACGGAATGGATCAAGTCAATCACATCATTCTCTTAATGATGTGATCCCGTTAATCAAATGACAACACATGTCTATGGTCAGGAAACATAACCATCTTTGATCAACGAGCTAGTCAAGTAGAGACATACTAATGACATTATGTTTGTCTATGTATTCACACATGTATTATGTTTCCGGTTAATGCAATTCTAGAATGAATAATAAACATTTATGATGATATAAGGAAATCTATACCTACTAATAAAAGAAATAGGTATTCTTAGTCCGTCATGCTATTTTTTTTAAAAAACCCGTGATGTTTCTGACATTAAACCCGCAGTACATATCAAATGTTTTTTAAAATACTCATATCTTTTAAACCGTAACTCCAAATTTAACATATTATATATGAAATTTGATTAGAAAAATATGTAAAATCTAAATATGGTGTTATTTTACCTGTTAGCAATGTAAAAAATTACTATCTAGGTTGCAATGTTAATCAACAATGCATCATCCGTCTTTTTTTTCATACCAGTACTGATTCAGATTTGGGACGAACACCTCAGCAAAATCAGGATTGGACATCAAATTGAATATAAATTTGTTAGAGACACAAATAAATAAAGACATGCATGAAAAGAAATAAAAGGACCAAACAAAGATGGGATGTCCGCTATAAAATAAATAAAAGAGAAAATGCAGAGGAGATCCGAGAAAGATGAGATGTTGCACTATATATTCTCCTATATATAAGAAGAAAAAAGAGAGGGAATGCATGAAAAATGTAAGAAGAAGGCATGCATGATAAAAAATAAAATAAAAGACAAGTTTGATAAGAAATAAATAGTGATGAAATAGGGACCAATACCTATGACATGTATGACAAGAAATAGTGATGAAATAGGGGCGCAAGTATCCGCGTCAACATGAGACCATAAAAAATGTTCTTTTCTAGACAAAAAATCTCCTTTTGTGATTAAAACATCATGTGTCTTTTTAACAACTTTTTTAACTCTTCATGTATCTAAAAAATAGCTACAAATTCTCAGATTATAGAACATTTTTTGTAAATTAAGAGCGTGTGGTATTTTTTCTCCCGTTGAAACGCACGGGCCTTTTTGCTAGTAAATAATAACTTTATTATTGCCTCTAGGGCATATTTCCTTCAGTCTCCCACTTGCACTAGAGTCAATAATCTAGATTACATAGTAATGATTCTAACACCCATGGAGCCTTGGTGTCGATCATGCTTTGCTCATGGAAGAGGCTTAGTCAATGGGTCTGCCACATTCAGATCCGTATGTATCTTGCAAATTCTATGTCTCCCACCTGGACTTGGTCCCGGATGGAATTGAAGCGTCTCTTGATATGCTTGGTCCTCTTGTGAAATCTGGATTCCTTTGCCAAGGCAATTGCACCAGTATTGTCACAGAAGATCTTCATTGGTCCCGATGCACTAGGTATGACACCTAGATCGGATATGAACTCCTTCATCCAGACTCCTTCATTTGCTACTTTCGAAGCAGCTATGTACTCCGCTTCGCATGTAGATCCCGCCATGACACTTTGTTTAGGACTGCACCAACTGACAGCTCCACCGTTTAATATAAACACGTATCTGGTTTGCGATTTAGAATCGTCCGGATCAGTGTCAAAGCTTGCATCGACGTAACCATTTAGGACTAGCTCTTTGTCACCTCCATAAACGAGAAACATATCCCTAGTCCTTTTCAGGTATTTCAGGATGTTCTTGACCGCTGTCCAGTGATCCACTCCTGGATTACTTTGGTACCTCCCTGCTAAACTTATCGCTAAGCATACATCAGGTCTGGTACACGGCATTGCATACATGATAGAGCCTATGGCTAAAGCATAGGGAACATCTTTCATTTTCTCTCTATCTTCTGCTGTGGTCGGGCATTGAGTCTGACTCAACTTCACACCATGTAGTACAGGCAAGAACCCTTTCTTTGCTTGATCCATTTTGAACTTTTTCAAAACTTTATCAAGGTATGTGCTTTGTGAAAGTCCAATTAAGCGTCTTGATTTATCTCTATAGATCTTGATGCCTAATATGTAAGCAGCTTCACCGAGGTCTTTCATTGAAAAACTTTTATTCAAGTATCCTTTTATGCTTTTCAGAAATTCTATATCATTTCCAATCAATAATATGTCATCTACATGTAATATCAGAAATGCTACAGAGGTCCCACTCACTTTCTTGTAAATAAAGGCTTCTCCAAAAGTTTGTATAAAACCATATGCTTTGATCACACTATCAAAGCGTTTATTCCAACTCCGAGAGGCTTGCACTAGTCCATAAATGGATCGCTGGAGCTTGCACACTTTGTTAGCACCTTTTGGATCGACAACACCTTCTGGTTGCATCATATACAACTCTTCTTCCAGAAATCCAATCAGGAATGCAGTTTTGACATCCATTTGCCATATTTCATAATCATAAAATGCAGCAATTGCTAACATGATTCGGACAGACTTAAGCATAGCTACGGGTGAGAAAGTCTCATCGTAGTCAACTCCTTGAACTTGTCGAAAACCTTTCGCAACAAGTCGAGCTTTGTAGACAGTTACATTACCATCATCGTTACTCTTCTTCTTGAAGATCCATTTATTCTCGATGGCTTGCCGATCATCAGGCAAGTCAACCAAAGTCCATACTTTATTCTCATACATGTCCCCATCTCAGATTTCATGGCCTCAAACCATTTCACGGAATCTGGGCTCATCATCGCTTCCTCATAGTTCGTAGGTTCGCCATGGTCAAGTAACATGACTTCCAGAATAGGATTACCGTACCACTCTGGTACGGATCTCACTCTGGTCGACCTACGAGGTTCGGTAGTAACTTGATCTGAAGTTTCATGATCAATATCATTAGCTTCCTCACTGATTGGTGTAATCATCACAGGAACCAGTTTCTGTGATGAATTACTTTCCAAGGGAGCAGGTACAGTTACCTCATCAAGTTCTACTTTCCTCCCACTCACTTCTTTCGAGAGAAACTCCTTCTCTAGAAATGATCCAAATTTAGCAACAAAAGTCTTGCCTTTAGATCTGTGGTAAAAAGGTGTACCCAATAGTCTCCTTTGGGTATCGTATGAAGACACATTTCTCCGATTTGGGTTCGAGCTTATCTGGTTGAAGTTTCTTCACATAAGCATCGCATCCCCAAACTTTAAGAAACGACAACTTTGGTTTCTTGCCAAACCACAATTCATAAGGCGTCATCTCGACGGATTTTCGTGGTGCCCTATTTAACGTGAATGCGGCCGTCTCTAAAGCATAACCTCAAAACGATAGCGGTAAATCAGTAAGAGACATCATAGATCGCACCATATCTAGTAAAGTACGATTACGACGTTCGGACACACCATTACGTTGTGGTGTTCCGGGTGGCGTGAGTTGCGAAACTATCCCGCGTTGCTTCAACTGGAAACCAAACTCATAACTCAAATATTCTTCTCCACGATCAGATTGTAGAAACTTTATTTTCTTATTACGATGATTTTCAACTTCACTCTGAAATTCCTTGAACTTTTCAAATGTTTCAGACTTATGTTTCATTAAGTAGATATACCCATATCTGCTCAAATCATCTGTGAAGGTGAGAAAATAACGATACCCGCCGCGAGCCTCAATATTCATTGGACCACACACATCAGCATGTATGATTTCCAACAAATCAGTTGCTCGCTCCATAGTTCCGGAGAACGGCATTTTAGTCATCTTGCCCATGAGGCATGGTTCACAAGTACTAAGTGATTCATAATCAAGTGATTCCAGAAGTCCATCAGTATGGAGTTTCTTCATGCGCTTTACATTAATATGACCCAAACGGCAGTGCCACAAATAAGTTGCACTATCATTATCAACTCTGCATCTTTTGGCTTCAATATTATGAATATGTGTATCACTACTATCGAGATTTAATAAAAATAGACCACTCTTCAAGGGTGCATGACCATAAAATATATTACTCATATAAATAGAACAACCATTATTCTCTGATTTAAATGAATAACCGTCTCGCATCAAACAAGATCCAAATATAATGTTCATGCTCAACGCTGGCACCAAATAACAATTATTCAGGTCTAAAACTAATCCCGAAGGTAGATGTAGAGGTAGCGTGCCGACCGCGATTACATCGACTTTGGAACCATTTCCCACGCGCATCGTCACCTCGTCCTTAGCCAATCTTCGCTTAATCCGTAGTCCCTGTTTTGAGTTGCAAATATTAGCAACAGGACCAGTATCAAATACCCAGGTGCTACTGCGAGCATTAGTAAGGTACACATCAATAACATGTATATCATATATACCTTTGTTCACCTTGCCATCCTTCTTATCCGCCAAATACTTGGGGCAGTTCCGCTTCGGTGACGATCGCTTGCAAGTAGAAGCACTCAGTCTCAGGCTTAGGTCTAGATTTGGGTTTCTTCTCTTGAGCAGCAACTTGTTTGCCGTTCTTCTTGAAGTTCCCCTTCTTCTTCCCTTTACCCTCTTTCTTGAAACTGGTGGTCTTATTGACCATCAACACTTGATGCTCCTTTTTGATTTCTACCTCTGCAGCCTTTAGCATTGCGAAGAGCTCGGGAATAGTCTTGTCCATGCCTTGCATATTATAGTTCATCACGAAGCTTTTGTAGCTTGGTGGCAGTGATTGAAGAATTCTGTCAATGACACTATCATCAGGAAGATTAACTCCCAGTTGAATCAAGTGATTATTATACCTAGAAATTTTGAGTATATGTTCACTGAAAGAACTATTCTCTTCCATCTTGCAGCTATAGAACTTATTGGAGACTTCATATCTCTCAATCCGGGCATTTGCTTGAAATATTAACTTCAACTCCTGGAACATCTCATATGCTCCATGATGTTCAAAACGTTGTTGAAGTCCCGGTTCTAAGCCGTAAAGCATGGCACACTAAACTATCGAGTAGTCACCAGCTTTGCTCGCAGACGTTCTTAACGTTGTCAGTTGCATCTGCAGCAGGCCTGGCACCCAGCGGTGCTTCCAGGACGTAATTCTTCTGTGCAGCAATGAGGATAATCCTCAGGTTACGGACCAAGTCCGTGTAATTGCTACCATCATCTTTCAACTTAGCTTTCTCAAGGAACACATTAAATTTCAACGGAACAACAGCATGAGCCATCTATCTACGACAAACATAGACAATCAAAATACTATCAGGTACTAAGTTCATGATAAATTTAAGTTCAATTAATCATATTACTTAAGAACTCCCACTTAGATAGACATCCCTCTAATCATCTAAGTGATCACCTGATCCAAATCAACTAAATCATGTCCGATCATCACGTGAGATGGAGTAGTTTTCAATGGTGAACATCACTATGTTGATCATATCTACTATATGATTCACGCTTGACCTTTTGGTCTCAGTGTTCCGAGGCCATATCTGTATATGCTAGGCTCGTCAAGTTTAACCTGAGTATTTCGCGTGTGCAACTATTTTGCACCCGTTGTATTTGAACGTAGAGCCTATCACACCCGATCATCACGTGGTGTCTCAGCACGAAGAACTTTCGCAACGGTGCATACTCAGGGAGAACACTTTTACCTTGAAATTTAGTGAGAGATCATCTTATAATGCTACCGTCAATCAAAGCAAAATAAGATGCATAAAGGATAAACATCACATGCAATCAATATAAGTGATATGATATGGCCATCATCATCTTGTGTTTGTGATCTCCATCTTCGAAGCACCATCATGATCACCATCATCACCGGCGCGACACCTTGATCTCCATCGTAGCATCGTTGTCGTTTCGCCACCTATTGCTTCTACGACTATCGCTACCACTTAGTGATAAAGTAAAGCAATTACAGGGCGTTTGCATTGCATACAATAAAGCGACAACCATATGGCTCCTGCCAGTTGCCGATAACTCGGTTACAAAACATGATCATCTCATACAATAAAGTATAGCATCACGTCTTGACCATATCACATCACAACACGCCCTGCAAAAACAAGTTAGACGTCCTCTACTTTGTTGTTGCAAATTTTACGTTGCTGCTACGGGCTGAGCAAGAACCGGTCTTACCTACGCATCAAAACCACAACGATAGTTCGTCAAGTTAGTGTTGTTTTAACCTTCTCAAGGACCGGGCGTAGCCACACTCAGTTCAACTAAAGTTGGAGAAACTGACACCCGCCAGCCACCTGTGTGCAAAGCACGTCGGTAGAACCAGTCTCGCGTAAGCGTACGCGTAATGTCGGTCCGGGCCGCTTCATCCAACAATACCGCCGAACCAAAGTATGACATGCTGGTAAGCAGTATGACTTGTATCGCCCACAACTCACTTGTCTTCTACTCGTGCATATAACATCAACGCATAAAACCTAGGCTCGGATGCCACTGTTGGGGAACGTAGTAATTTCAAAAAAATTCCTACGCACACGCAAGATCATGGTGATGCATAGAAACGAGAGGGGAGAGTGTTGTCCATGTACCCTCGTAGACCGAAAGCGAAAGCGTTAGCACAACGTGGTTGATGTGGTCGTACGTCTTCACGGCCCGACCGATCAAGCACCGAAAGTACGGCACCTCCGAGTTCTTGCACACGTTCAGCTCGATGACGTCCCTCGAACTCCGATCCAGCCGAGTGTCGAGGGAGAGTTCCGTCAGCACGACAGCATGGTGACGATGATGATGTTCTACCGTCGCAGGGCTTTGCCTAAGCACCGCTACAATATTATCGAGGAGGACTATGGTGGAGGGGGTACTGCACATGGCTAAGAGAGCAATTATCTATTGTTGTTGTGTCTAGGGTGCCCCCTGCCCCCGTATATAAAGGAGCAAGGGGGGAGGTGCGGCTGGCCAGGAGGAGGCGCGCCAGGAGGAGTCCTACTCCCACCTGGAGTAGGACTCCCTCCCTTCCTTGTTGGATTAGGAGAAGGGGGAAAGAGGAGGGAGAGAGAGGAAGGAAAGGGGGGCGCCGCCCCCTCTCCTTGTCCTATTTGGACTAGGGGGAGGGGCGCGTGGCCCCGCCCTGGCCGCCTCTCCTCTTTTCCACTAAGGCCCACTATGGCCCATTAAGCCCCCGAGAGGTTCCGGTAACCCCTCGGTACTCCGGTAAAATCCCGATTTCAGCCGAAACACTTCTGATATCCAAATATAGGCTTCCAATATATCAATCTTCCTGCCTCGACCATTTCGAGACTCCTCGTCATGTCCGTGATCACATCCGGGACTCCGAACAACCTTCGGTACATCAAAACTCATAAACTCATAATATAACCGTCATCGAAACTTTAAGCGTGCGGACCCTACGGGTTCGAGAACTATGTAGACATGACCGAGACACGTCTCCGTTCAATAACCAATAGCGGAACCTGGATGCTCATATTTGCTCCTACATATTCTACGGAGATCTTTTTCAGTCAAACCGCATAACAACATATGTTGTTCCCTTTGTCATCGGTGCGTTACTTGCCCGAGATTCGGCCGTCGGTATCTCAATACCTAGTTCAATCTCGTCACCGGCAAGTCTCTTTACTTATTATGTAATGCATCATTCCGTAACTAACTCATTAGCTACATCGCTTGCAAGGCTTACAGTGATGTGCATTACCGAGAGGGCCCAGAGATACCTCTCCGACAATCGGAGTGACAAAACCTAATCTCGAAATACGCCAACTCAACATGTACCTTTGGAGACACCTGTAGAGCTCCTTTATAGTCACCCAGTTACGTTGTGACGTTTGGTAGCACACAAAGTGTTCCTCCGATAAACGGGAGTTGCATAATCTCATAGTTGTAGGAACATGTATAAGTCATGAAGAAAGCAATAGCAACATACTAAACAATCAAGTGCTAAGCTAACGGAATGGGTCAAGTCAATCACATCATTCTCTTAATGATGTGATCCCGTTAATCAAATGACAACACATGTCTATGGTCAGGAAACATAACCATCTTTGATCAACAAGCTAGTCAAGTAGAGGCATACTAGTGACACTATGTTTGTCTATGTATTCACACATGTATTATGTTTCCGATTAATACAATTCTAGCATGAATAATAAACATTTATCATGATATAAGGAAATAAATAATAACTTTATTATTGCCTCTAGGGCATATTTCCTTCAAATCTTTACCTCTCGACCATTTTGAAACTCCTCGTCATGTCCGTGATCTCATCCGGGACTCCAAACAATATTTGGTCACAAAATCACATAACTCATATAGTACAAAATCGACATCCAACGTTAAGCGTGCGAACCCTACGGGTTCAAGAACTATGTAGACGCGACCGAGAGACCTGTCGTTCAATAATCAATAGTGGAACCTGGATCCTCATATTGGCTCCCACATATTCTACAAAGATCTTTATCGGTCGAACCGGTATGACAACATGCATTATTCCCTTTGTCATCGGTATGTTACTTGCTCGAGATTCGATCATCGATATCTTTGCACCTAGTTCAATCTCATTAAAGGCAAGTCTCTTTACTCGTTCCGTAATGCATCATCCTGCAACTAACTCATTAGTCACTTTGCTTGAAAGGTTTCTTATGATGTGCATTACCGAGAGGGCCCAGAGATACCTCTCCGATATTCGGAGTGACAAATCCTAATCTCGATCTATGCCAACCCAACAAACACCTTTGGAGATACCTGCAGAGCATATTTGTAATCACCTAGTTACGTTGTGACGTTTGATAGCACACAACGCATTCTTCCGGTATCCGGGAGTTGCACAATCTCATAGTCGGAGGAATATGTATTAGACATGAAGAAAGCAATAGCAATAAAACTAAACGATCATTATGCTAAGCTAACGGATGGGTCTTGTCCATCACATCATTCTCCTAATGATGTGATCCCGTTCATCAAATGACAACACATGTCTATGGTTAGGAAACTTAACCATCTTCGATTAACGAGCTAGTCTAGTAGAGGCTTACTAGGGACACA
Organism: Aegilops speltoides; assembly: GCA_021437245.1. NCBI lineage: Eukaryota > Viridiplantae > Streptophyta > Magnoliopsida > Poales > Poaceae > Aegilops > Aegilops speltoides. The sequence goes on along the minus strand of CM038147.1, from coordinate 78,500,051 downwards.
GTGTTTTGTCTATGTATCCACACATGTATCAAGTTTCTGGTTAATACAATTCTAGCATGAATAATAAACATTTATCATGATATGAGGAAATATAAAATAACAACTTTATTATTGCCTCTAGGGCATATTTCCTTCAGTTTAATCCTCCTCGTTGGCACCCCGGGGGAAACCCCTAGTCTATGTCTTCCTGGTACGGCTGATGGCGGCGTAATCACGTCGTGGCCCTTCTTAAAGGCTTCATTTTTGGGGCTGCATGGTCGATTAGTGTTTGTTGCTCACTGTAGTGATGATGCTGGCGGTGGTGGTGCGGCCGCTTGGGGTCCACGGTGGTTGTTCGGTGGTGTTCTTTGGGGTTTGGCGGCGGTGCTTTTGGCGCCGGCGGGGAGGCAATCTGTTTTCCTCTCCTGGAGGTGTCTCGCCCTGGTGTCGTGCTCAAGACCCTCCCACGGTTGATGATCTGTTGCGGCGAGCTTCATGCTCTTGGTGATGTCTTGGTTCATCTTTGCCCTTTGATGGCGCAAGATGCCTCCCCAGCTGGCTAATCGTCCCGATTTTTCGTGGCGGAGCTCCTAGTAAAGGTATGTGTTTAGTGCACTGGTTGGTTGTGGATGCTCCTGAGTTGTGTTGTGGGGCTCGGCACGCACGCCAGTGTGGTGCGTTAGGCTTCTTGCAAAGTCCCGGTATTGTGATCCCTTCACGACACCCCACATGTACTTCTGTCTTTCGCGGTGATGATCTTTCTGTCAGCTAGGTGTGCCTTGTCTTGGGTGTATTTTTTATTTCTTCTTCCTTTACACTTGTTATACTTGTACATTTTCCGGTCCGGTATTTCTCATAAGCGGGACGAACTTATTCAGGTTTTTTTTATCATGTTTTTTATAAAGTAGGTCAGCCAAAGCTTAAGGGGTGACTCTTGATTTCGGCAGCTTTTTGAGCAATATATTCAAAAAATAAACACTTGTACCTCAAGAGTAGACTATGTGCATCAAGAGATGCAGACGCCGGGGTACGCCTCCTTTTCGAGAAAAAAAATATTCAAAAAATAAACACTTGTACTAAAATACACCATAGCACAGCCGGGGAAGGACAAGGAAGGAAGCTGCCGGGTGGCCTGGTGTCGATCGGCCAACGAGTAGACTATGGAGTATTCATAGATGAAGTGGATGACTCGCCGAGCTGTGAGCCGCGTCGTGGGCGGGGGTGGCTGCCGCGTGCGGCGAGCAAGCATTGGCAATGGCGCTCCGGCGGGTCAAGTCGCCGCAAGTATTTCACACCGCGTTCTGGCAGACCTGGCCTCGGGCCAAACCGCCAGAGTGCTCTAGTTAGTTAGTTTCTGCTCGTGGGAAGTATTCTAATCGATGAATGGAGCAGGTGGGCAGGCAAGCAATCATCCATGTACGCCGTGCTCCAGGTCATGCATGATCTCGTCGTCTAGCTCATGGCTAATTAACTACTCGAACGATTGAATATGACGAACGGACCGGCCACCTCCATCCGGTCAAGCGGCCGGGCGACGGGCGTGAGCCTATAAATCCGTCCACCGGCAGCCGAGTGTATGCCATCCTGTCACACACTCACTTGCGCAAACACCATCATCGCACTCGCACCCACGGTCAGTTATATTAGCTCTCGACGTTAGCAAGCGTACGGTACGATGGGGGGAAAGGGGTTTCATGCCGATAAGCTCCCGGAGAAGGAAGGTGATGGGTTGGTCGCCTCGGGTTGGGGACGGTTGAAACGTGCAGTGGGCATGGAATCGCCCGGCGGGGAAGCGGATCATCTACCCGACGACAGGTATGTTCATGATCCCACAACTCTCTGTGATGCGATCCTCTTCCCTCCTTCCTTTGAGGATCGATCTGCATCTTCCTTTACTTGGTATTAGTTTTCTCTAATTGGATTATCCATCTATCCTATCAAGTCACTACGATAGGGTAGGGAGGGATGGCGTCAAGATACCACGGTATGCTCATGCTCTGGCTTCTCTAATTTTCTCGACAATATGCTCTGCAGCTTCCTTTTCTTGAACCTTGTCTAACTTTCTTCTATCCTATTCCTATCACGCAGCATCAAATACAGTGACCCCGGTGTCTTCACTCAGGTTGGCGATTTTGCGCGTGCGGTGCCGATGATGGTACAGGCGGCTACGGCCAAGACGATAGCGGCAATGCTACACGTACAAACGATTTACAGGCTTTTACAGGATGGTTAATCTTGATTGGTCAATAGGTGAGCGGGGCGGCCCACTCCCTGAAAATCAGGGGGGGGAGAGGTTTGTGATTGGTTGTTAGATGAAAGAAGCATGTAAAAGCGTGTAAGTCTTTGTATGTCTAGCGAAAATGGAAGAAGTGGCTAGAAATAGACGGAGTTAAGTTATACCTACTCTACTTGGGCTTCAAAAAAAAAAGTGAACCTACTAGGCCATGTGGGCCAAAAGTTTTCCGGTTTCCCACTTCCTGCGTGGAGTGCGTCCAGCCCGTGGACTAAGAAAAAGGAGAAAAACGTTGCTAAAAAAAAACAAGAACCGTAGGGAAATTTTCTACCGCAGCTAGCTTTTAATTCGTCCGTAGACTAATCCAGCTACGGTGTAACCTTTTATACCAAAGAAATGGGAAGGGATAAAGAAGAGTAATGCTGCAAACCAACCTGTGATTGGATGGTTAGAGGGACTGTGGTATCCTCAGCCCATCAGGGTTTAAGTCCTGGTGCTCGCGTTTATTTCCGGATTTGTTTCAGGATTTCCGGCGATGCGCATTCAGTGAGAGGAGACTTTGTAAATTTCAAGATGATATGCCGGCTCAGTCTTTCGAAGGTGCTCATAAAGGTAGGGTGCGCGTGTATATGGATTGTTAACTGGGTATTATTTTGTGTATTCTTGTTTTGTACTAGGGCATGTTTGGTCAGAGTCTACCGTTCTTGGCCAACTATGTGGCAAGCCACAACTTTTATTGCGAGTAAATTGTTGCCATATGGTAAGAAACCTTGCTTATGGCATGTGAGGTGGGAGCGAACCAACCAGCTGTGATTGAATGATTAGGAGGACAGTGCACATCAGGACTCAAGTTTTGGTGCTCGCGTTATTTTAGATTTATTTTAGGATTTCTAACGATGCATGTTCAGTGGAAGGAGACGTTACCCTCGACTATGAGGCGTCTACGGTGACTTCATCAATCTATACCGGCTCAGTATCTCGGGGTGTTCGTGTGTGCGTTCATATAGGTGATTGTACGCGTGTATATATGATCGCATGTGTCTCAAAAAATATAACATATGAGGTGGGATGCTTATTAATTATGGCATGCCACAAATAAGGCAATGAAACAAACGAAAACTCACGGGAGCACGCAGATGCCTTTGCACACATCTGCCTAGCTATGTCGGTCACCCGATTGCCGGATGGGCATATGTGGCTCATGTTCAAAGCCAAACTGGCAGAAGCCAATAAACCCACACATCGACTTACATGTACGGGATCAATGGCTTTGCGGATCGCCTAGTGTATATTATCGGCCACTCGGCTTACGCATTTGTACGCCGTGTGTCGATGGCATGGCACTCGGCGACGACCTATGCTTCGACGTACCTCCACGTACGTCGTTAAACAGCATAAAAACGATCAGCGTATAGAAAAGACTCAACATATTTAGGTGCAAGCCGAGTGTTGACGTGAAGCGGATATCGAACACCAGGGCCACGTGGCCGTGCTCGTCCAAGTTGACGGCACCGTGACGGAAGGCGTGTAAGTTGTGCGCCACGCATGTACGCCGTGTGCCGCTAAAGGCCTGTTCGGAGTCCCTCCGGCTCCACGATTCCGCTCCCGGAGCAGACGGAGCAGTAGATTAAAATGTTGGAGCGAGCAAGCAGTAGCTCCATAGATCCTGGTATTTCAAGGAGCGGTGGTTTGCCGAACGGGCCCTAAGTATCCACACCGAACTCCGCCATCCCGTCGTCCCAACGTGTAGTCGAACGGATTCTGATGTCACTAGCTATTAATGGCGGCATAACGCCAGCCAACCATCGGCCACCAACCCTGCCGTCTCCCTGCCTACAAAGAACTCGGTAAATGACAAAGAACTCGGTAACGATAGAGTATACTCCTAGACAATGGAGGAAGTACTCCCTCCGTTCGGACTTACATGCATAGAAATTGATGTATATAGACATTTTTTAGTGTAGATACATTCATTTCTGCGACAAGTAATTCGAAACGGAGGGAGTAGTTGTTGACTTGCCCAGCTGTGAGCCGCGTCGTGGGTGGGGGAGGTGGCTGCCGCGCGCGGCGAGGAAGCATTGACAATGTCACAATGACTCTCCGTCGGGTCAAGTCGCCGCGAGTTCACATAAGGTTCTGGGCTGATCTAGCCTCGGGCCAAACTGCCAGAGTGTTCTCGTTGGTTAGCTTCGGCTTGTGGGAAGTATTTCTAGTCTGTCAATGGAGCAGCTGGGCAGGCAATCAATCATCCATGTACGCCGTGCTCCAGTTCATGATCTCGTCGTCTAGCTAGCTCATGGCCAATCACCCGAAGTCCCGAACCATAGAATATGACGAACGAACCGACCGGCTCCGTCCGGTCAAGCGGCCGGGCGACGAGCGTGAGCCCATAAATCCGTCCACCGGCAGCCAAGTCCCATCACACACACTCACCTTGAGCAAACACCATCGTCGCACCCACGGTTAGTTACCTTAGCTAGCTACGCACCTACTCACTAACCACCGTCCTTTCATGATGGGTCTGGCTTTCCTTGGATGCCTGGCCCGTTTTGTGTTCTTTCTGAATCTGTGGAATGTTGTCTCGTCTCTTCATCAATATATTTAATTTCTCATTTTGTTTGTTTGGTGCGGATTTCAAAAGTGCTGGTAAGTAATCTGAACTGTATAATGTTTTTAGAACGAACATTCGAGCTGAGCCCAACCTTGAATTTACAAAGTCATCAACAGCAGTGACGATTCTATATAAGTTATGGGGTCAGTTGAGTCCACAACTTTTGCAAAAAAAAAAAAGGCTACAATATATACACTATGAAAAAATATCCAAAAATTAGCGATGACCCACAGGTTCTTCTAGCTGGCTTTGCCACTGATCAACCGGAAGAGTGAATGAAACTTCCTGGTCCGAGAAAAGGTATCTCGCCTCCCTCGCTCTATGGCAACGATGGAGGACTATATGTGACGGCTCTTTGTTATTAGATGAGCATCGCTGCCCCCAGCTTACCATGTTTGTTTTGATCCTCCACATCGCCACTTTGGTGGGAGCAATGGTTGTGTTAGTCGAAGGAGCAAAGGCGGCGGGAGAACCAACCTGCATGGTCGTGTTAGCGGCAGGGTAGGCATGTGGGGCGGGAGTTTGACCACGTCCCCTACTGCCTTTGTCAGCTCTACGGCATCCGGCACGGCCGTGGCTCTTGACTACCAGAGAGTCGTAATGGCAACGATCGCGAAGGAGCAGCACGAAACCCCATGCAGCCATCGGCAACCAGGTGGCCACCACATGGTCGGCACGATGACATCTCTTTTCTCCTCCATCGGTACGGCGGTGGTGAAGCCCGTCGACCCGGAGACGCCACTATCTACGCATCTTATGGGTGGGTGCGCGGAGATGCCGCCCAACCCAGAGGTCGCGCTCAAGGTGTTTGTTGTCGTGACGGTGCTCTAGGCATGCTAGACTGTCGATGTCGATTTCCCATGCTTATGTGGATCCTAGCGGCGATGCTCTAGCGACTAGCGTGGGTGTGTGCTAGATCTTGTAGTGTGGCTTTGTGGGGCTCGATCTCGTCGATGGGGCCTATGGTGCAAGATTTCAGGGTGACATCACGAAGTTGTTGTGGTGGGCGGATCCACGAGGTTTTTCTTAGATAGAAGAAATCAACAATATTAGACAGATTGCTGAGATTAGATTTATCTTTATTTTATTTCTTTATTGTGCTTCTTAATTTTCTATTCCGCTATTCTGACGAATAATTTTTATTGTTTTTTGTCTTTATGTTGTCTTACTTTCTACTTGTGCTAAGTCATGGCGTGATACAAAGTCCCTCATAGAGAATTTCTTTAAGTCTTCTTGTTTTTATTTGTTCATATGAAGGGAATTATTTGTGATTTTTCAATAGGGGAATCCAAATGAAACCCATTTTTGTGCAGTCTACCTGGAATGCTTTTGCATAGTAGGAATTGGTTAGAAATAGGTTTTCCTTTTCATCTAGGAAATGAAACCAGCACTGTAGCAACCCAACATTATAGCGACCCAACACTGCAGCAGACAGGGTTTTTGCCCAACATTTTTTAATACACATTTAACATTTTTTTAATGTATGAATGTTTTCTAAATACACGATGAACATTTTTATAATGCACGCAGAACTTTTTGTAATATACGGTGAATATTTTTTTAATAAATTGAACTATTTTGTAATACACTTGTAAACATATGTTGAATGTTTTTGCAAAAATATGTTAAACAATTTATAATGCAAGGTGATCTTTTTTGTAATATACCATGACATTTCCTAAAATATACGATGAACCTTTTGTATAATACACTAAAAAGATAAGAAAAGGAATATAATTGAAAAAAGTAAACATCTAATAAATAGAACAACCAAAAAAGGAAAAAAAAACATTGCCCGGCCCAACTGGAGGCTTAGGGGGGCTCGCTCTCAGCGACGCAAGTACTATTTACCGCGGCAAATAGGATCCCCTACATACACACCATCCGGACATCCTATTTGACGCTAATTACTCCCTCTGTTCCTTTTTACTCTACATATAAGATTTGTGTGAAGTCAAACTTCGCACAGTTTGACCAACTTTACAGAAAAAATATCAATAATTCGAAATCAATATCACTAGATGTCTAATGAATTTAATTTGCATATCATATAACTTTACTATGGTAGATGTAATTTTTTATGCAAATATGGTCAAACTTTACGGAGTTTGACTTCAGACAAATCTTATCTGCGGGGCAACGAGGACCGGAGGTGCGAAAGTAGTCGAGTTGTCGCACAGGGAAGCAGTTAGACCGGTCATCCCAATTAGCACTTGTGTTGCAGTGAGTGATTGCTCTAGTTTCTTTCTAATTTTTTTACTAGTTCTCGAAAGGTTTTTATTTTTAACATTATTTTTTGTACTTAAGATTTTTAGAAAATTTGAGAAAATTTTGAAAAAATTGAAGATTTTTCTAAAACATTTGTGAATATTTTTGAAAACTTTTGTAAACATTCTTAGAATTTTGGACATTTTGTTGGAATTTTGGCAACTTTTTTTAAACAAGGTGAATAATTTATAAATAATTTTTTTGAAATAAACTCCTTATAGAGAAAACAATAGAACAAAAAATCTAGACAGGTAACCCTCTGATAGCTTCCCAAAACCGGAAAAACTAAAACTGGAACGTTCCCAAAATCAAAATGTTGTACACAGTGGTAGCTCCCTCGTGTAGGAGCTCGCTTTGTGTGTTTGGTCCGACAATGAGAGGCGAACAGGATTCTCCGACGACCATGACGCAACCACCCTGCAGTGTAGCCAGATAGAGATCGCCGACCGGCCGGGAGACGACCCCGGGGCACATCACATGCCGGTGCGGCACGCAGCTTGGCCTCCCAAAAGAAGGCATGTCCGATCTAGCTCGCGCACAGTCAACAGCCCTGATTTCCACGGCAAACAACCCAACTTGAAAAGCTACGCACATACTCCACTGAAGGCAGGAGCACGCACGCACGGAGCCCGGACCGGTCCAGCACCGTATCTTCAGCGCCGACCGCCGTTGATCAAACGAGAGCTGGTGCCGGCGGCCGGACCAGCCAATCAACCGCACGTCAACCTGCCGACCGAATCTTTACGATCCATCGCTCCTCTCCATGCTCCATGGAGAGGCTCGGTGCACTGCACCGACGCATCGAATGACAGCAGCCTGTCGGTGTGGTGTGGTCACTGCGCACTGCTCAAATGCTTTGAGCTTCCAAACAGACACGTGCGGTCTCGCGGATTCCGGCCGGCGCCGGTCGTGCGTGCTTTCTTGTGGACACGAACCGACGGGCCGATCTTTTCGTTCATTCGTTGTACCCGGCTGGTGATCGATCACCTGTGTCTGCCGATTCCGAGAACCTCCGAACTTTTTTTTTGAGGGAAGAGAACCTCCGAACTTGCTGGCGCGTCGGTGGTCCGTCTAGACTTGATACCAGGTAGTACCGACACGGCCCCTCCCGCACGGATGATGCAGGGTTCAATGGACCGGCTGCTAGCTAATCACAAAACAAGTCAATCCACTTGGAGTTAAATAAATATCTTATCCTGGCCCGCACGGGCGTTCTTTATTTGAAGTTGTTTTCCTCGACTGGTGTTGCATGCGCATCATGTGCCCCTCTCTTGATTCTCCAACGAAAGCCTGATCTTTATTCTCGAAGACCGTCAATACTCTGAGGTCGTCGTCTTCTGTGGGGTGTTTCTCTGCGGTATTTTTGGTGAGGAGATCCTCGCCGCTCTTGGCCACTTGCCGGAGTATCCAACATGCTCTAAGGCTATGGGTTGGTATGGTATCAGGTGTTGTGTGTATTTTGCATGACCTATCGAGCCATCCTTCCAGAACGGTTCCACGCCCCGTAATGGGCTTCGATTTCTTTACTATTGGATCGGGCGACTGACGAGGGTGCATCCTTTTTGCCCGGACAAGGGGTTGAGTGAAAACTGGTGGCTCCCAAGGTGCTGCCTGAGTTTTCCAGGCGCTTTCCATTGCGCAGTACTTCTGTACTATGGTTGCCAAGTCAGCGAAGTGTAATACACGACGACGATTAATGGCATTGAGGATTCCCTTGTCCGTGCAATTGTTGCAGAATAGTGAGATCGCATCTTCATCGCGGCAAATTTTGATCTTGTCTTTGACAAGGAGGAATCTGGCCCAAAAGTGATGGACCGTTTCTTGAGACTATTGTCTTATGTACATAAGATCGCATGTATCTGGGTGGGTGGGTGGATTTAAGTCCGAACCCTGACCCAATTTGGGATCCGGAGTTTGAGAAACTTCCGAACTTAATAGTTCGGGCTCCGGGATATCAACTGATTTTTCAGGCCTGTCGTCCGATTCTAGGTTCGGAGGGCAGGGCGTGTTGTTCCGTAGACGGGTATCCGGCTCTTCAAGCCCGGAAATCCGAACATAGTTCGTCCTCAATATAGAGGGAGAGTTGTTGTTTCGCTCCTCGATTACCGCTACCTGATGGGTGATTGGTGGAGATTTGATTTCTCTCTGATCAGGTTTAAGCCCAATCGATCGTAGTCTATAGCGACCCCCAGGGCGGCAATGCGATCAAGGAGTTCGTTTAAAGACAATGACTCCGCCGGATCCATTCGTTTGGAGTGTTCGGAGCCAACACGAGGCGATTCTCGATGACCCGAGAAGTCATCATTGGCTCGACGACCGAACGGGCAGTCATGGTAAAGCCGCCCAGCCGAAGGGTTTGACCTGGGGCCAGGGTTTCTCCAGAGGTGATACTGTCCTTGACAACAAGGCAAGCCATCAATCCTATCTTAGACGTCACAGTGGAAACTCTCAAAGAAAGCACCAATGTCGGTGTAAAAACCGGCGGATCTCAGGTAGGGGGTCCCGAACTGTGTGTCTAAGGTTGATGGTAACAGGAGGCAGGGGACACGATGTTTACCCAGGTTCAGGCCCTCTCTATGGAGGTAATACCCTACTTCCTGCTTGATTGATCTTGATGAATATGAGTATTACAAGAGTTGATCTACCACGAGATCGTAATGGCTAAAACCCTAGAAGTCTAGCATGTATGATTATGATTGCCTCTACGGACTAAGCCCTCCGGTTTATATAGACACCCGAGGGAACTAGGGTTGTACAAAGTCGGTTACAGATAAAGGAATCTTCATATCCAGGCGTCAAGCTTGCCTTCCATCCCAAGGAGAGTCCCATCCGGACACAGGTGAGAGTCTTCAGTCTTCTACCTTCAAAGCCCATCAGTCCGGCCCATGTCAACAGGTCGGACGTCCGAGGACCCCTTAATCCAGGACTCCCTCAGCGGCCGATCCAATCTATGTGTCGCGGCGGCGGTGGTTGTGGTAGGCGGTGACAGCTGCAGGTGTGGCGCGTCACTGTACCGCAAAGGGCGGTGGCTGCGGTAGGCGGCGGCGCGCCATCGGGTGTCTGATCGGCAGCGGCGAAATGGAGGGCCTGGTGGACTGTTCGGCGGCGCCTCTGGTTAGATCTGATCTGGCCAGTGCATTCGGCGGTGGTGGCCATCTCCTTCGTCGGAGGTGGTCGGCATGAGGCTGGATAGCCAGATCTCGAGATCCGTCATCTAGTCCCGGCTGCGAGTCGGGAAGACAGAGTTGCCGGTGAAAACCGAGCGGATGGCAGGCGATGGCGGTGTTCTGCGTTGTTACCTTGATGAAGGCATCGTCGTGTAACTTCTATCGACCCACTCGTGCTGCCCCGGTGGAAACCCTAGGATCTGGTCTTCCAGATCGGATGATGGCGGTACGGTGGTGTCGTTTCTCTTTTTGGAGCATCGTCGGTGGAGCAGCACTAGAAAACAGAGGCAGGAGGTGGAGCGGCTTCGTCTTGCACGAAGCTTCAATGGAGATGTCAAGTCATGCCTAGCCGGCAGGTGCTACGTTATGTCATGCCTGGTCGGAAAGTGCTACGCACGATGATACGTCTACAACGTATCTATAATTTATGAAGTATTCATGCTATTATATTATCCATCTAGGATGTTTTATATGCATTTATATGCTATTTTATATGATTTTTGGGACTAACCTATTAACCTAGAGCCCAATGCCAGTTTATGTTTTCTCCTTGTTTTTGAGTTTCACGGAAAAGGAATACCAAACGGAGTCCAATTGACGTCCCAATTTTTGATGAATTTTATGGACCAAAAGAAGACCCTGGAGTGCAAGAGTTGGGCCAGAAGAGTCCCGGGCTGCCCACGAGGGTGGGGGCGTGCCCACCCCCCTGGGGCGCGCCCCCTGCCTCGTGGACAGCCCGGAGACCCCCCTGACTTGAAATCAACGCCAACCTCTCGTATAAATATAGAAACCTTCGAGAAATAACCTAGATCGGAAGTTCTTCCGCCGCAAGCCTCTGTTGCCATGAGAAATCAATCTAGGCCCTCTTGGCACCCTGCCGGAGGGGGCCATCATCACCGGAGGCCATGGAGGAGGATCCCGGAGGGGCCATCATCGCCATGAAGGCCATGGACCAGAGGGAGAACCTCTCCCCATCCAGGAGGGAGGCCATGGAGGAGGAAGCACAAGGGGGGGCTCTCCTCCTCCCTCTCGGTGGCGCCGGAGTGCCATCGGGAGGGAATCATCACCGCGGTGATCGTCTTCATCATCATCACCATCCTCATCTCTTTTACGCGGTCCACTCTCCCGCACCCCGCTGTAATCCCTACTTGAACATGGTGCTTTATGCCACATATTATGATCCAATGATGTGTTGCCATCCTATGATGTTTTGAGTAGATATCTTTTGTCTTTGGGTTGATTGATGATCTAGATTGGTACGAGTTGTATGTTTTATTTTGGTGATGTCCTATTGTGCCCTCCGTGTCGCGCAAGCGTGAGGGATTCCCGTTGTAGGGTGTTGCAATACGTTCATGATTCGCTTATAGTGGGTTGCTTGAGTGACAGAAGCATAAACCCGAGTAAGGGGGTTGTGGCGTATGGGATAAAGGGGACTTGATGCTTTAATGCTATGGTTGGATTTTACCTTAATGATCTTTAGTAGTTGTGGATGCTTGCTAGACTTCCAATCATAAGTGCATATGATCCAAGAAGAGAAAGTATGTTAGCTTATGCCTCTCCCTCATATGAAATTGCAATAGTGATTACCGGTCTTGTTAACAATTTCCTAGGATAATTCCGCACACCGATCCATCATTATTCCACACTCGCTATTTATAATATTTAGTAATATATTCTAACTTTATGATAACAGCACCTACTTTTATATTTTAGTTCTCTGATATCTTGCAAAATTATCCTCTTCATACCCACAACGTAGTTTTATTTCTCGTATCTAGTTGTAAGCAAACATTCGGTGTACGTAGAGTCATATTAGTGACAGATAGGACTTGAGAGAATATTGATCTTACATTTAGCTTCTTGTGGGTTCGACACTTCATACTTATCACTTAAACATTTGGAAATTGCTACGATGATTCCCTGCACTTGGGGATTATCACACGACAGATTCTCGAAAATCCTCGCATCTGGATGGACGAGCGCATGGTGGTGGTGCCATTGGGCGTAGTGGTGGCATAGACGGATGGATGGACTGGCAAGGATGATGTAGATCTCTCTTCTGAAGATGGTCCAGCGGTCCGATGATGATGGCGGCTTCTAAAACATGTGCATGTGGTATACGCTTTAGGTTTGCTGCACGGACTATTCATTCTGATATGTTATGTGGATGGATCGGCGACGACACCAGTTTTAGATATGGGGAGTGAGAACACTCCACATTATCGAGTTTTGTAGGTGTGAGTAGTGGCTTTAGGTGGCTTGATGTATGTTCTTGCTAGACCTATGTTGAATAATAAATAAAGATGGATGTATGCATCGATTGATGCAGAGGCTGGGGTTTTTAACCCCCTTTAAAAAAACTAGCTATTAATGGCGGCATAACACCAGCCATCTGTCGGCCAACTACCCTCCCGCCTCCCTGCCTACAAATCTGCATCCCCTCCCCATAGCCATTAATGTGCGTTATTAGGGAATACAGGGTATCGATTTTATAGATTGGAAGGTCGAGGTTCAATTCAGACGAGGCGTATGAATTCGAGTGAGGGGGTTACGGACTACGGGTCCTCAAGGCGCCGACCCACCAATATGGGCCGGACTGGTGGAGCCGCACAGCGATGGAAGATCTACGAAGCCGTGGTGTGTCCTCCAAGTTAAGGATAGGCAGGATCTTTTTATCTCTTATTGTAATCTACCTCCGATAACCCTAACCCTATCGGTATCTATATAAACCGGGGGTTGTAGTCTTTACAGGGGAGGCATTCATCACCTCATCACCTTAGGGTTTAGCTCATGCTGATTTCGAGGTAGACCTACTCTATAAACAATATCATATATCCAATATAATCAAGCAAGACATAGGGTATTACCTCTTCGAGAGGGCCTGAACCTGGGTAAACACACTGTTTGTCATCCCTTGTTCCCCATTGATCCTAAATCCACAGCTCAGGACCCCCTACCGCGAGGTCTGCCGATTTTGACACGACATCGAGGTTTAAAATATATTTCACTCGTGTGATGTCCAACATTGTGTAGACTTAAACCATGGGAGAGCAACATTTGTACTAAAATATCACACCATAGCCACAGATGGGGAAGGATGAGGAAGGAAGGAATACTACTAGAATTTCTGAGTGCCGTAAAAACTCGGCGAAAGCCGTTTCACACTCGACAGAGAGTTTGCCAAGTGTAGTTCTCGGCTAAGGCTACTCGGCCCGAAACCTTCCGGCAAAGCTGACTTCGCCGAGGGTCCTCCGTCGAGGACTCGACAAAGGCTTCCCATTGACTAGGTTCTCGGCCAATGTTTCCCATTGGCTCCTATTTGTCGGGTGCTTTTGACTAGATCCTCAGCATATTATAGATAAGCCGAGTACCTTTGACTAGGTTCTCGGCAAATGTACCCACCATTTTGGGCTGCAACTATAAACGGTCCTATCACGTGGCTCCTATTTACTGGGTCCCTTTGAATAGGTTCTAGACATACTACGTAAGCGGACTTCTTTCATGTTTGTTGAGTACGTTCTGCGTGGGGTTCGATAGTGCCTCCCATGTGTCGTGTCCTGCTGTTCATCAGCAGACAAACTCGGCAAACACTTCTTTTACCGTGATTATGTGTTCTGTTACTCGGCAAACAACAAAGAACTAGGTACTGATAGAGTATAGACATGGAGGAAGTAGTTGTTGACTTGCCTAGCTATGAGCCGCGTCATGGGTTGACCAGGTGGTTGCCGCGCGCGGCGAGGAAGCATTGACAATGTCACAATGACTCTCTGTCGGATCAAGTCGCCACGAGTTCACACAAGGTTCTGGGCTGATCTAGTCTCGGGCCAAACTGCCAGAGTGTTCTTGTTGGTTACCTTCTTTTTTTTGCTGGCTCAAACTTGTATTAGTCAATCAAAGTCTCATTACAATCTTCAGCAACTATCTCCAACATCTCAGGAGGACCTGACCCTAACCAGGTCATAGTCCTTTTATTTGTACGACCAAAAGCAGCTAACCTGTCGCTCGCTTTATTCTGCGAACGAGTGACATGAGTAATACAAGTTTGATGAGAAATAACTAACCCTCTAATCTCGTTTTTTTAGAAAAGGAGGATGACCCCCGGCCTCTGCATCTGGGCGATGCATACGGCCACTTTATTAATTATTCTCACAAGACCTTACAAAGTAATACAACAGTAAGACTAAAGCCGCCGTCTAAGCACCTCTATCCGGTGATGAAGGCGCAGATAGCTGGGCCTAATACCAAACAGACATCGCAGCCAAACCTAACATCTAAGACCTGAGAACCCATCCAGGACGCCTGCCGGGCATGGGTCTCACCGGTCCGGCGTGCACTCAGATGCCGCCGCCGCCAACTGCCACCGCTCCATCTTCAGAACTATACTGATGCATCAACCTTGCTCGGTCTAGCTATCGTCGACGCCACCACGGCGCCAAACGGTACCTCCTCCTGCAAGACAAACAGTTGAGCACGTCGCGGTCGCCATCGATACACCTCGGCGCCATGCTGCCAGGTATCACCAGCCGACACAGCTTGAAGTCCTTGGAAGATCTGTCGTGCATAGCACCTGCCGACCAGGCATGACAAAGCGTAGCACCTGTCGGTCAGGCATGACTTGACATCACCCCCGAAGCTCCATGCAAGACGAAGCCGCTCCACCTCCTGCCTTTGACATCCAGCGCTGATCCGCAAACGATGCTCCCAAGAGAGAAACCACACCGCACTACCGCCATCGTCCGATCTGGAACACCAGATCCTAGGATTTCCCCCGGAGCAGCACGAGTGGGTCGACAATAGTTACACGACGATGCCTTCATCAAGGTAACAGCGAGAACGCCGCCATCGCCTGCCGTCGGCTCGGTTTTCACCGGCAACCATGTCTCCCCTACTCGCAGCCGGGACAAGATGATGGATCTCGAGATCCGATCACCAAGCCTCTGGCCGGCCATCTCGGGAAGAAGATGACCACCATGTCCAGCAGTCTCACCACGCCGGGCACGCGTCGCTGCCGGCACCCCCATGGTGCCTAGAGTGCGACAAGCCCCGACGAATCCCATGCCTCGCCAGCCGCCATGGCCCAGACCCCGGCACCACCAGATCCAGATCGGATCGGGGTCCAGGGCCCCAAGCCGCAACCGCCACGGAGGCAGCACCACTGGACGGTGCCTAGCCCTCCAGCCCGCCGCCGGAGCTCCGCCGCGCCACGCCGCCAAGCCGCCGCCGAGAACTCGCGCCGCCGCCAGAGAAGCCACAGCCGCCGCGCGTTGGAGAGGCCTCAAGCCGCAGCTGCACCGCCGCCAGGCAGGGCCGCCGCCACCCAGCACACCCTCCATCGCTCCGCTAGGCCTCGCCCAGCCCAGCGCCGTCCCGCGCCGGACGCCAACCGCGAGAAGAGGGGCAAGATCCCCGCCGCCACCAACGCCGGCCGGTCTTTGCCCGGTGGCGCTGTGCGGTGGCGGCGGGGGGAGAGAGATTGACGGGGAGGGGGACGAGGGGCGGCGGCTAGGGTTTCCCCCGAGGACGCTCGCGGGAGCGACTCGGGGGTCAATGTTGTTTTCACCCAGTTCTACAAGTGTCAGTAATAATAATTCGCAGGCTGCACTACTGACTCCATGGTCATGTATGCTTTACCTTTCACCGGATCCGCACCATTGTCATGTTTGATTGCCAAGAGTGACTCAAAATAGCTTTGTAAGTATCTGACAGACACCTCCAATGGCGGGGCCGGTTATGGAACCACCTCATTGCGAACGTACCAAGCTCTCCAGAAAACAAGAAGTAACATACATCCTCTCCAATTCACTTCGTGGTGCAAGGATCTGCAGTAACCACTCCTTCCCATAGTTAACTATTGATTGTAGACGAGGGAGGCTCCGGAACTTAGCCATTTCCAGGTATAAATCTCTCCCGAATTGACATCTCAAAAACGGATGATAGTTGTCCTCGGTATCTAGACCACATACTGGACATCTGCTAGTAGTTTCCAGACCAATCTTATGCTTTATTTTCCACGTAGGCAACCCATCAGTTGCTACCCTCCAAGCAAAGGTTGAAACTGTAGGTGGTACTCCACACTTCCAAATGAACTTCCAACAACTCCTTACTCCCGACGGCGATGAACTAGATGATACTGCATTAGCCCGATGTTCCTCGTCGAACGCCAAGTGATAGGCGCTTTTAACAGAGAAAACTTCCAGCTTGTCCAGCCACCAAGCAATGATATCCTCACCCCGTCTCGGGGACGCTTTAATCTTCAAAATCTCCTCCACGTCCGCATGAACAAAATATTGATTAAGGGTATGAATCTTCCAAGAACCATCATCATTCAGTAAGTCAGAGACAAAACGGATGCGGCAAACGCCCTGTCTAGAAATCGGTTTATAAGAAAAGGGACGTGGGATCCAGTTATCCCTCCACACTCCAGATCAAGCCTTTCTTCAATAACTCCAAACCGTGACTAATAGCCGACCATGAGGATGAAGCATTTCCAGTGAACACCGTATCCTCGGCTTGTGGTTACCTTTGGCTTGTGGGAAGTATTCTAATCTATCAATTGGAGCAGGTGGGCAGGCAGGCAAGCAATCATCCATGTACGCCGTACTCCAGATCATGATCTCCTCGTCTAGCTAGCTCATAGCCAACCACCCCAACCATAGAATATGATGAACGAACCGACCGGCTCCGCCCGGTCAAGCGACCGGGCGACGAGCATGAGCCTATAAAATCCGTCCACCAGCAGCCAAGTGCAATCACACACACTCAGCTTGAGCAAACACCATCGTCGCACCCACGGTTAGTTACCTTAGCTATACGCACCTACTCACTAACCACCGTCCTTTCATGATGGGTCTGGCTTTACTTGGATGCCTGGCCCGTTTTGCGTTCTTTCTGAATCTGTGGAATGTTGTCTCGTCTCTTCACCAATATATTTAATTTCTCATTTTGTTTGTTTGGTGCGGATTTCACAAGTGCCGATGAGTTATCTGAACTGTATAATATTTTTGGAACGAACATTCGAGCTGAGCCCAACCTTGAATTTACAAAGTCATCAACAGCAGTGACGATTCTATATACAAGTTATGGGGTCGGTTGACTCCACAACTTTTGCAAAAAAAAAATAGGCTACAATATATACACTATGAAAAAATATCCAAAAATTAGCGATGACCCACAGGTTCTTCTGGCTGGCTTTGCCACTGATCAACCGGAAGAGTGAATGAAACTTCCTTGTCCGAAAAAAGGTATCTCGCCTCCCTCGCTCTATGGCAACGATGGAGGACTATATGTGACGGCTCTTTGTTATTCAATGAGCATCACTGCCCCCAGCTTACCATGTTTATTTTGATCCTCCACATCGCCACTTCGGTGGAGCGATGGCCGTGTTAGTCGGAGGAACAAAGGCGGCGGGACAACCAACCTGGATGGTCGTGTTAGCGGCAGGGTAGGCATCTGGGGCGGGAATTTGATGACGTCCCTTACTGCCTTTGTCAGCTCTACGGCATCCGGCACGGCCGTGGCTCTTGACTACCAGAGAGTCGTAATGGCGAGGCTGCGAGAGGAGTGATAACCCACAAGTATAGGGGATCTATCGTAGTCCTTTCGATAAGTAAGAGTGTCGAACCCAACAAGGAGCAGAAGGAAATGATAAGCGGTTTTCAGCAAGGTATTCTCTGCAAGTACTGAAATAAGTGGTAACAGATAGTTTTGTGATAAGATAAATGGTAACGAGCAACAAGTAATAAAAGTAAATAAAGTGCAGCAAGGTGGCTCAATCCTTTTTGTAGCAAAGGAAAAGCCCGGACAAACTCTTATAATAGGAAAAGCGCTCCTGAGGACACATGGGAATATCGTCAAGCTAGTTTTCATCATGCTCATATGATTCGCGTTCGGTACTTTGATAATTTGATATGTGGGTGGACCAGTGCTTGGGTACTGCCCTTACTTGGACAAGCATCCCACTTATGATTAACCTCTATTGCAAGCATCCGCAACTACAACAAAAGTATTAAGGTAAACCTAACCATAGCATGAAACATATGGATCCAAATTAGCCCCTTACGAAGCAACGCATAAGCTAGGGTTTAAGCTTCTGTCACTCTAGCAACCCATCATCTACTTATTACTTCCCAATGCCTTCCTCTAGGCCCAAATAATGGTGAAGTGTTATGTAGTCGACGTTCACATAACACCACTAGAGGTTAGACAACATACATGTTATCAAAATATCGAACGAATACCAAATTCACATGACTACTAATAGCAAGACTTCTCCCTTGTCCTCAGGAACAAACATAACTATTCACAAAGCATATTCATGTTCATAATCAGAGGGGATATAATGTGCATAAAGGATCTGAACATATGATCTTCCACCAAATAAACCAACTAGCATCAACTACAAGGAGTAATCAACACTACTAGCAACCTACTAGCACCAATCGCGGACTTGGAGACAAGAATTGGATACAAGAGATGAACTAGGGTTTGGAGATGAGATGGTGCTGGTGAAGATGTTGATGGAGATTGCCCTCTCCCGATGAGAGGAGCGTTGGTGATGACGATGGTGATGATTTCCCCCTCCCGGAGGGAAGTGTCCCCGGCAGAACAGCTCTGCCGGAGCCCTAGATTGGTTCCGCCAAGGTTCCGCCTCGTGGCTGCGGAGTCTCGTCCCGAAAGGTTCCTTATTATTTTTTCTCATCAAAAGACTTCATATAGGAGAAGATGGGCATCGGAGATCCACCAGGGGGCCCACGAGGTAGGGGGGTGCGCCCAGGGGGGGGCGCGCCCGCCACCCTCGTGAGCAGGGTGTGGGCCCCCTGGCCTTCATCTTAGGCGACGATTTTTCTTTATTTCTTTTAAGATATTCCGTGGAGTTTCAGGACTTTTGGAGCTGCGCAGAATAGGTCTCCAATATTTGCTCCTTTTCCAGCCAGAATTCCAGCTGCCGGCATTCCCCCTCTTCATGGTAAACCTTGTAAAATAAGAGAGAATAACCATAAGTATTGTGACATAACGTGAAATAACAGCCCATAATGCAATAAATATCGATATAAAAGCATGATGCAAAATGGACGTATCAACTCCCCCAAGCTTAGACCTCGCTTGTCCTCAAGCGAAAAGCCGATAACAATAAATATGTCCTCATGTTTAGAAGTAGAGGCATCGATAAAAATAAAATACGGACATGAAGGCATCATGATTATTTTCATAACAGCAACATATATAGATTTATCGTATGAATACTTATTTTCAAGTGAGGATCTTTTCACAAAGCCAAAGTATGAATCAGAAACCTTATTGGGCACCAACAATTATAATCTCAGTCATTGAAGCAATTGCAATTTATCATAACATCGGAAAGAGTCTATGTCAGAGCTCAAAAGCAAGCCCACATACTCAACTATCACTTAGTCCTTCATAATTGCTAACACTCACGCGATACTTGTGGTTACGGAGTTTTAATCGGACACAGAGAAAGATAGGGGCTTGTAGTTTTGCCCCACAACCTTTTATCTCAAGGGTAATGTCAACAATAATAAATCATGCTACCCCACATCCAATTATATATATATATATATATATATATATATATACAAATTTATACTACCATCCCTTGTAGTTACCACCTAGCTAGCTGCCCTCCACGTGTCCTCTCCCCTCAGATGTACCATCGAGCTAACCGGGTCCATGGATAAGGTTAACGGATGCTAGTAATCCAATAGGCAACAACTAATTCAGTTTTTTTAATTAAATAATCCGGCAAGCTATTGGCGCTGGTTTAACTGCCTCCTCAATTCTTGGCGACGTACATTGAACAACTTGCTGATCGTTTTTTGTTAGGTGGAGAGCAGTTTCTTAGTCATAGTAGATACGTTTTTGGGGGGGGAGGGGGGGGTTGGAGCAGATAACTAGTTTTAGTTTAAAAAAGGCAGTATGAGAACGTTATATCTTTTCTAGATTTTGTACACTCCTGTGTACTTGTAGTATGAAGTATTAACATGTAATTATTGAAGTATGGAGTATGGAGTATGGAGTATTGACATATTTTACATAAAATATCTTAGCATATGAAGTATTACCCCACAAAGGTAGTATTATGTAGGAGTATGTGGTATACTTCTTTTTTGAAGCATCTAGGGAAGTGTACATACTACTCTCAGTTGTAGTATGGAGTATATTTCTAAAATTTAGTATGGAGTATGTGTGCATGTGTTTTTTAAACAGGAGTATATACTTTTTTTTACTTCTGAAAATTCATATTTACTTTTCTTTGAACCAAACTACTGAGTAGTATATTCATCCAAACAAGAGTATATGCAGAAAGTAGGGCGGAGAATATGAAGAAAGAACTTAGTATGGAATATATTTCTTGTTAATAAAGTATGTAGTATACATAGATCGTGTTGATGGGTACAACAATACAAATAGGTCATAATTGATGACTCATGTACTCCTGACAATGAATGACCATATATACACCACTGCCTAGTATCCTTTCAGTTTGCTTTTGGCCAAATCCAAATCGATCTAGACGGAGGTGTAGTCTAATCACAATGCATGGCCGCTCATGCAAGGACGACTTATATATACGCGGACGCCGATGCCGGCGGTGTGGCCTCGGAGTGAACGCGGCGCGGATGTCATCACCGGCAGCGGCGCGCGTTGGTGCGATGTTCTCAATACACGGACATGGTTGCCGCCGGCGGCGCGGCCTCGCTGTGATCCCATCAAAAATTTAGCGACGACCACCAACTCCAAAATGCCAAGGAAGTTCTCGACTAGTTCGATCTTCAATGACTAATGTTCAAACTGCAGATTGGTGTATTAAAGATTAGTATATGTGCACATATTAGAAGCAATATGCATGGATTTGCATGAAGAAAAGAAGAATAGATGAACATGCGTACCTTGTTTCCCTTTGGTGACCCTGTATGATACGTGCAGCCATAGTATATCCCTGAATGAACGCGATGCCACCAGCGAGCGGCAAAACATACGGTGAGGTAGTTATATAGTAACAACACAAAATCCCAAGAAAATAGGGAACATCTGGTGGGTTTTAATCAGGCTGACTAAACCCGTTTATATGGGAAACTACAACCCGCGAACAAGTGCACGTATCTAGATGAGATGGACGGCAATGAGGATAGAGGTAACTACCATTATGTGATAGTATATACTCTACTTTATTATTTTTATTACGTTCGTATACTATATCTAAGATACTCCAAAGTGAGTTATATGAAAAAATTGCAAGTGAGCTCATAGTTTTATTGTATTTGTGAAATACGTACATATTTGTACGCGAAATGAAGTATGCACAAAATATGATACATACTACCAAAAAAGTAGTATATATACTACCTAAACATTCTTATATACTACATACTACACGTACATACTCTCCGATATAATAGATACTACCTAGAACGTACGAAACAAAAGTGGGAGTAACTACACCCGGTAGTAGGAAAAAATTGTCATATATATATATATATATATATATATATATATATATATATATATATATATATATATATATATATATATATATATATATATATCATGTTCTTTCCAACATGCTGAGCTTGCCAAAGGATAAAATGAAAAAGGAAAGGTGAAGATCACCGGTACTCTTGCATAAAGTAGAGGATAATAATAAAAGATAGGCCCTTCGCAGAGGGAAGCAGAGGTTGCCATGCGCTTTTAGGGTTGATGCACAAAATCTTAATGCAAAAGAATGTCACTTTACATTGCCCCTTGTATGTGAACCTCTATTATGCAGCCCGTCGCTTTTATTGCGTCCACAACAAGTTCGTGCAAAGTTTATTTTCTCCGCATTAATAAGTCATGCATATTTAGAGAGCAATTTTTATTGCTTGCACCGATGACAACTTACTTGAAGGATCTTACTCAATCCATAGGTAGATATGGTGCACTCTCATGGCAAAACTGGTTTAAGGGTATTTGGAAGCACAAGTAGTATTTCTACTTAGTGCTGAGAATTTGGCTAGCATGAGGGGGAAAGGCAAGCTCAACACGGTAGAGGAACCATGAAACCATACTTTATGTCAGATGTAAGAAAACATAACTCATTATATTGTCTTCCTTGTCCAACATCAACTCTTTAGCATGTCATATTTTAATGAGTGCTCCTCATCATAAAAGATGTCAATGATAATATATCTATATGTGAAACCTCTCTCTCCTTATTACTTCCTATTAATTGCAACGATGACCAAAGCTATATTTGCCAACTCCCAATAACTTTTAATCATCATACTCTTTCTATGTGGAGTCATTACTTTCACTAAGATCAATATAAACTCTTTGTTTCTTTTTATTCTTTTCTTTATTCACACAAGATCATGGCAAAGTAATCAAGCCCTTGACTCAACACTAATCTTTGTTATATAAAGCTCACGGACTCGATTGCATAGAGGGGTCATAAAGCAAAACTCAAAACTAGATCGTGCCATGACTTTATTCTAATAAATCAAGATACTACTAATAGGATGGAACTAAGAAAAACGGTAAAGATAGGAGTTGTGATGGTGATACGATACCGGGGCACCTCCCCCAAGCTTGGCAGTCGCCAAGGGGAGTGCCCATACCCATGTGATTATATCTCCTTCTTTGTTGTTGGCGGTGGAGGAGTTGTTGATGATGGAAGCTTGTCGTCCACCTTCCATGGCATAGGCTCACCCTCATAGAAGGATGATCGAGTCTCCGGAATCCTCAAATCTACAATGGAAACAGCTCGAAACGAAAACAGAGGATATTTGCGTGATACGGTCGTCAAAACCTTCGGGAGAAGATATAATGAATTTTTACTAACCAAAATACGTATCGTGCAAGAAAACGGAGTCCGGCGGGCACACGGGGTGCTCACGAGGTAGGGGGCGCGCCCAGGGGTAGGGCGCGCCCTCCACCCTCGTGGAGGCCTCGTGTCCTCCCCGGACTGCTACTTATTTTTCTATCTTTCTAAATATTCCAAAACGGAGAAATATTGCTTTAAAAATTGTTTTGGGGTCGGTTTACTTACCGTACCACATACCTATTCCTTTTCGGAGTCTAGAACATTCTGGAAAGTGTCCCTTATGTATTCCTCCGGAGTTACGGTTTCAATAATATTGGTTTCAACATTTATGGGATTACCTGAGATATAATGTTTGATTCTTTGACCGTTTACCACCTTCGGATTTGTGCCTGCGAAGTTGTTGATTTTTATGGCACCGGAACGATAGACCTCCTCGATAACGTAAGGACCTTCCCATTTGAAAGTTTTCCTGCAAAAAATCTTAAACGAGAGTTGTATAGCAATACATAGTCACCTACATTAAACTCACGCTTTTGTATCCTTTTATCATGCCACCTTTTAACTTTTTCTTTAAACAGCTTGGCATTTTCATAAGCTTGGGTTCTCCATTCATCAAGTGAGCTAATATCAAACAACCTCTTCTCACCGGCAAGTTTGAATTCATAATTGAGCTCTTTGATAGCCCAGTATGCCTTATGTTCTAATTCAAGAGGTAAATGACATGCTTTTCCATAAACTATTTTATACGAAGACATACCCATAGGATTTTTGTACGCAGTTCTATAGGCCCATAATGCATCATTCAGTTTTTTGGACCAATTCTTTCTAGACCTATTGACAGTCTTTTGCAAAATTAATTTGAGCTCTCTATTGCTCAACTCTACCTGACCACTAGACTGCGGGTGATAAGGAGATGCAATTCTATGATTAACATCATATTTAGCAAGCATCTTACGGAAAGCACCATGAATAAAGTGTGAACCACCATCAGTCATTAAGTATCTAGGGACTCCAAACCTCGGAAAAATAACTTCCTTAAGCATTTTAATAGAAGTGTTATGATCAGCACTACTAGTTGGAATAGCTTCTACCCACTTAGTAACATAATCAACAGCAAGTAAAATATGTGTATATCCATTAGAGGCAGGAAAAGGTCCCATATAATCAAAGCCCCAAACATCAAATGGTTCAATAACAAGTGAATAATTCATAGGCATTTCTTGACGTCTACTAATATTACCAATTCTTTGACATTTACCACAAGACAAAACAGACTTACGGGCATCCTTGAAGAGAGTAGGCCAATAAAAACCAGATTGCAATACCTTATGTGAAGTTCTATCTCCAGCGTGGTGTCCTCCATAGGCTTCGGAGTGACACTTGCGTAGGATCTGTTCCTGTTCAGGCTCAGGTACACAACGTCTAATAACACCATCTACTCCTTTATAAAGATGTGGATCATCCCAAAAGTAATGTCTCAAATCATAAAAGAACTTTTTCTTTTCTTGGTATGTGAAGCTAGGTGGTATAAATTTAGCAACAATATAATTAGCATAATCAGCATACCACGGAGTGCTACGAGAAGTACTTATGACATTTAATTGCTCGTCCGGAAAGCTATCATCAATTGGTAGTGGGTCATCAAGAACATTCTCTAGCCTAGATAAGTTGTCTACAACGGGGTTCTCAGCTCCTTTTCTATCAACAATATGTAAATCAAATTCTTGAAGCAAGAGAACCCATCTAATGAGTCTAGGTTTTGCATCTTTCTTTTCCATAAGATATTTAATAGCAGCATGATCTGTATGAATAGTTACTCTAGAATCAACAATATAGGGTCTGAATTTATCACAAGCAAATACAACCGCTAAAAGTTCCTTTTCGGTAGTAGCATAATTTCTTTGAGCATTATCTAGAGTCTTACTAGCATAATGGATAACACTTAACTTCTTATCGACTCTTTGCCCTAGAACAGCACCTACAGCATAATCACTAGCATCACACATAATTTCAAAGGGTAAATTCCAATCAGGTGGGTGAACAATAGGTGCAGAGACTAATGCTTTCTTAAGTATTTCAAATGCTTCTACACAATCATCATCAAAGACAAATGGTACATCTTTTTGTAATAAATTAGTCAGAGGCCGAGAAATTTTCGATAAGTCCTTAATGAACCTCCTATAAAATCCGGCGTGACCAAGGAAACTTCTTATACCTTTGATGTCCTTGGGACATGGCATCTTTTCAATAGCGTCAACCTTGGCTTTATCAACTTCAATACCTCTTTCAGGAACTTTGTGCCCCAAGACTATACCTTCATTAACCATAAAGTGGCACTTTTCCCAATTCAAGACAAGATTAGTTTCTTCACATCTCTGCAAAACTCGATCAAGATTGCTCAAGCGGTCATCAAAAGAGGAACCATAGATGGAAAAGTCGTCCATGAAAACCTCACAAATCTTTTCACAAAAATCAGAGAATATAGCCATCATGCATCTTTGAAAGGTAGCAGGTGCATTACATAAACCAAAAGGCATACGTCTATAAGCAAAAGTACCATAAGGGCATGTAAAAGTAGTCTTTGATTGATCTTTAGCCGACACAGGTATTTGAGAGAAACCAAAATAACCACCTAGAAAGCAATAATGTGTATGTTTGCATAATCTTTCTAGCATTTGATCAATGAAAGGTAAGGGGTAATGATCTTTCTTAGTAGCTTTATTTAATTTGCGGAAATCAATTACCATCCTATAACCTGTGATAATTCTTTGCGGGATCAATTCATATTTATCATTAGGGGCAACAGTAATACCTCCCTTCTTAGGGACACAATGGACAGGACTTACCCACTGACTATCAGCAACGGGATAAATTATACCTGCCTCCAGAAGCTTGAGTATTTCTTTTCTTACCACTTCTTTCATTTTAGGATTCAAACGTCGTTGAGGATCACGAACTGGTTTGGCATCCGCTTCCAAATTTATTTTATGTTGACATAGAGTGGGACTAATGCCCTTAAGATCATCAAGAATATATCCAATAGCGGCATGGTGCTTTTTCAGAGTTTTCAATAATCTTTCTTCTTCATGCTCTGAAAGGTTAGAACTAATAATAACAGGATATATTTTCTTTTCATCAAGATAAGCATACTTATGATTATCGGGCAATGGTTTAAGCTCAAACACGGGATCACCCTTGGGTGGAGGAGGATCCCCGAGGATTTCAACAGGCAAATTGTGTTTCAGAATAGGTTTCTGTTCAAAGAATACTTCATCTATTTCCCTTCTTTCATTCATGAACATCTCATTTTCATGGTCTAGCAAATAGTGTTCTAAAGGATCACTAGGAGGTACGGCAATAGAAGCAAGACCAATAATTTCATCCTTACTAGGCAATTCTTCCTCACGATGTTGTTTACTAAATTTAGAGAAATTAAACTCATGAACCATATCATCCAAGCCAATAGTAACAACATTCTTTTTGCAGTCTATCGTAGCATTAACAGTATTCAAGAAGGGTCTACCAAATATAATGGGACAAAAGCTATCTTGTGGAGAACCAAGAACAAGGAAATCAGCGGGATATTTGGTTTTTCCACACAAGACTTCAACATCTCTAACAATTCCCATTGCAGATATAGTATCTCTATTGGCAAGTTTAATTGTAACATCAATATCTTCTAACTCAGCAGGTGCAATCTCATGCATAATTTCTTTGTATAAGCCAATGGGTATAACACTAGCACTAGCACCCATATCACACAAGCCATGATAACAATGATCTCCTATTTTAACAGAGATAACAGGCACACCTACCACAGGTCTATGTTTATCTCTATCACAGGGTTTAGCAATTCTAGCAGTTTCACCAGTGAATTGAATAACATGCCCATCAATATTATAAGACAAGAGATCTTTAACAATAGCAATATTGGGTTCTACTTTGACTTGCTCAGGAGGTGTATAAGTCCTAATATTGCTTTTACGAACAACAGTTGAAGCTTTGGCATGATCCTTCATTCTAACAGGGAAAGGTGGTTTCTCAACATAAGAGGTAGGAACAATAGGATCATTATAAGCGATGGTTTCTTCTTCAACTTTAATAGGTGCAACTACTTTTACTTCTATGGGAGGATGATATTTAAACCACTTCTCCTTGGGGAGATCAACATAAGTAGCAAAAGATTCACAGAAAGAAGCTACTATCTCAGAGTCAAGTCCATATTTAGTGCTAAACTTATGGAAAATATCGGTATCCATAAAAGATTTAACACAATCAAACTTAGGTGTCATACATGACTCCTTACCTTCGTCGAGGTCCCAATCTTCAGAGTTGCATTTAATTCTATCCAATAAATTCCATCTGAATTCAATAGGCTTCATCATAAAAGAGCCAGCACAAGAAGT
This sequence comes from Aegilops speltoides, assembly GCA_021437245.1. NCBI lineage: Eukaryota > Viridiplantae > Streptophyta > Magnoliopsida > Poales > Poaceae > Aegilops > Aegilops speltoides. Next base: position 78,472,567 of record CM038147.1, on the reverse strand, counting down.
ATCGAGCATGGTTTTATTATTATCAGAGAGCCGAGCATAAAAATTCTGAAGAATTGTCAATTTTGAGAGCTCATGATTGGGGCATGAATATAACATGGATTTAAGCCTCCCCCAAGCTTGAGCGATGCTTTCTCCTTCGCGAGGCCAAAAATTATATATATAATTGCGATCACGATGAACAAGATGCATAGGGTAATACTTTTGATGAAATTCCAATTTCATTCTTTTATAGTTCCATGATCTCGTATCATCACATAGCCTATACCATGTCGATGTCTCTCCTTCAAAGATAAAGGAAAGCCTTCTTCTTAACAACATCATCGGGTATACCTGCAAGCTTAAATAATCCACAAATATCATCCAAATAGCGTAGATACTCGTCGGGATGCTTTGTCCCATTTCCTGTAAAAGTATTAGCCAGCAGTTTTTCCATAATACCTGAAGGAAATTCAAAAGGAGTTTCATTTTCAATAGGTTCAGTAGGTTGAGGAGCAACTCTTTGCTCTACTGGACGGGGTGAAGATACCCCGAACAAGCCCCTCAGAGATTCACTTTCCATAGTAACAAGTGACAGAAAATTTCAACACACTATGTAAATTTTTCCTTACCAAATTCCACTTACCAAAGGCGCTACACTCCCCGGCAACGGCGCCAAAAAGAGTCTTGATGACCCACAAGTATAGGAGATCTATCATAGTCCTTTCGATAAGTAAGAGTGTCGAACCCAACGAGGAGCAGAAGGAAATGATAAGCGGTTTTCAGCAAGGTATTCTCTGCAAGTACTGAAATAAGTGGTAACAGATAGTTTTGTGATAAGATAAATGGTAACGAGCAACAAGTAACAAAAGTAAATAAAGTGCAGCAAGGTGGCCCAATCCTTTTTGTAGCAAAGGACAAGCCCGGACAAACTCTTATAATAGGAAAAGCGCTCCCGGGGACACATGGGAATACCGTCAAGCTAGTTTTCATCACGCTCATATGATTCGCGTTCGGTACTTTGATAATTTGATATGTGGGTGGACCGGTGCTTGGGTACTGCCCTTACTTGGACAAGCATCCCACTTATGATTAACCTCTATTGCAAGCATCCGCAACTACAACAAAAGTATTAAGGTAAACCTAACCATAGCATGAAACATATGGATCCAAATCAGCCCCTTACGAAGCAACGCATAAACTAGGGTTTAAGCTTCTGTCACTCTAGCAACCCATCATCTACTTATTACTTCCCAATGCCTTCCTCTAGGCCCAAATAATGGTGAAGTGTTATGTAGTCGACGTTCACATAACACCACTAGAGGTTAGACAACATACATCTTATCAAAATATCGAACGAATACCAAATTCACATGACTACTAATAGCAAGACTTCTCCCTTGTCCTTAGGAACAAACATAACTATTCACAAAGCATATTCATGTTCATAATCAGAGGGGATATAATGTGCATAAAGGATCTGAACATATGATCTTCCACCAAATAAACCAACTAGCATCAACTACAAGGAGTAATCAACACTACTAGCAACCTACTAGCACCAACCCCGGACTTGGAGACAAGAATTGGATACAAGACATGAACTAGGGTTTGGAGATGAGATGGTGCTGGTGAAGATGTTGATGGAGATTGCCCTCTCCCGATGAGAGGAGCGTTGGTGATGATTTCCCCCTCCCGGAGGGAAGTGTCCCCGGCAGAACAGCTCTGCCAGAGCCCTAGATTGGTTCCGCCAAAGTTCCGCCTCGTGGCGGCGGAGTCTCGTCCCGAAAGGTTGCTTATTATTTTTTTCTCATCGAAAGACTTCATATAGGAGAAGATGGGCATCGGAGAGCCACCAGGGGGCCCACGAGGTAGGGGGCGTGCCCAGGGGGGAGGGGCGCGCCCGCCACCCTCGTGAGCAGGGTGTGGGCCCCCTGGCCTTCATCTTAGGTGACGATTTTTCTTTATTTCTTTTAAGATATTCCGTGGAGTTTCAGGACTTTTGAAGGTGCGCAGAATAGGTCTCCAATATTTGCTCCTTTTCACCCGAATTCCATTGCGGCATTCCCCTCTTCATGGTAAACCTTGTAAAATAAGAGAGAATAACCATAAGTATTGTGACATAACGTGAAATAACAGCCCATAATGCAATAAATATCGATATAAAAGCATGATGCAAAATGGACGTGTCAAGGAGCAGCACGAAACCCTGTGCAGCCATGGGCAACTAGGTGGCCTCCACATGGTCGGCACGATGACATCTCCTTTCTCCTTCGTCGGTACGGCGGTGGTGAAGCCCGTCGACCTGGAGATGCCACTATCTTCGCATCCTATGGGCGGGTGCGTGGAGATGCCGCCCAACCCAAAGGTCACACACTCACGCTCAAGGTGTTTGTTGTCGCGACGGTGCTCTAGGCATGCAAGATTGTCGACGTCGACTTCACATGCTTATGTGGATCCTAGTGGCGACGCTCTTGTGTGGGTGTGTGCTGGATCTTGTGGTGTGGCTTTGTGGGGCTCGATGTCGTCAATGGGGCCTATGGTGCAAGATTTCAGGGTGACATCACGAAGTTGTTGTGGTGGGCGGATCCACGAGGTTTTTCTTAGATAGAAGAAATCAACAATATTAGACAGATTGCTGAGATTAGATTTATCTTTATTTTATTTCTTTATTGTGCTTCTTAATTTTCTATTCCGCTATTCTGACGAATAATTTTTATTGTTTTTTGTCTTTATGTTGTCTTACTTTCTACTTGTGCTAAGTCATGGCGTGATACAAAGTCCCTCATAGAGAATTTCTTTAAGTCTTCTTGTTTTTATTTGTTCATATGAAGGGAATTATTTGTGATTTTTCAATAGGGGAATCCAAATGAAACCCATTTTTGTGCAGTCTACCTGGAATGCTTTTGCATAGTAGGAATTGGTTAGAAATAGGTTTTCCTTTTCATCTAGGAAATGAAACCAGCACTGTAGCAACCCAACATTATAGCGACCCAACACTGCAGCAGACAGGGTTTTTGCCCAACATTTTTTAATACACATTTAACATTTTTTTAATGTATGAATGTTTTCTAAATACACGATGAACATTTTTATAATGCACGCAGAACTTTTTTGTAATATACGGTGAATATTTTTTTAATAAATTGAACTATTTTGTAATACACTTGTAAACATATGTTGAATGTTTTTGCAAAAATATGTTAAACAATTTATAATGCAAGGTGATCTTTTTTGTAATATACCATGACATTTCCTAAAATATACGATGAACCTTTTGTATAATACACTAAAAAGATAAGAAAAGGAATATAATTGAAAAAAGTAAACATCTAATAAATAGAACAACCAAAAAAAGGAAAAAAAAAAAAACATTGCCCGTCCCAACTGGAGGCTTAGGGGGGGCTCGCTCTCAGCGACGCAAGTACTATTTACCGCGGCAAATAGGATCCCCTACATACACACCATCCGGACATCCTATTTGACGCTAATTACTCCCTCTGTTCCTTTTTACTCTACATATAAGATTTGTGTGAAGTCAAACTTCGCACAGTTTGACCAACTTTACAGAAAAAATATCAATAATTCGAAATCAATATCACTAGATGTCTAATGAATTTAATTTGCATATCATATAACTTTACTATGGTAGATGTAATTTTTTATGCAAATATGGTCAAACTTTACGGAGTTTGACTTCAGACAAATCTTATCTGCGGGGCAACGAGGACCGGAGGTGCGAAAGTAGTCGAGTTGTCGCACAGGGAAGCAGTTAGACCGGTCATCCCAATTAGCACTTGTGTTGCAGTGAGTGATTGCTCTAGTTTCTTTCTAATTTTTTACTAGTTCTCGAAAGGTTTTATTTTTAACATTATTTTTGTACTTAAGATTTTTAGAAAATTTGAGAAAATTTTGAAAAAATTGAAGATTTTTCTAAAACATTTGTGAATATTTTTGAAAACTTTTGTAAACATTCTTAGAATTTTGGACATTTTGTTGGAATTTTGGCAACTTTTTTTAAACAAGGTGAATAATTTATAAATAATTTTTTTGAAATAAACTCCTTATAGAGAAAACAATAGAACAAAAAATCTAGACAGGTAACCCTCTGATAGCTTCCCAAAACCGGAAAAACTAAAACTGGAACGTTCCCAAAATCAAAATGTTGTACACAGTGGTAGCTCCCTCGTGTAGGAGCTCGCTTTGTGTGTTTGGTCCGACAATGAGAGGCGAACAGGATTCTCCGACGACCATGACGCAACCACCCTGCAGTGTAGCCAGATAGAGATCGCCGACCGGCCGGGAGACGACCCCGGGGCACATCACATGCCGGTGCGGCACGCAGCTTGGCCTCCCAAAAGAAGGCATGTCCGATCTAGCTCGCGCACAGTCAACAGCCCTGATTTCCACGGCAAACAACCCAACGAAAAGCTACGCACATACTCCACTGAAGGCAGGAGCACGCACGCACGGAGCCCGGACCGGTCCAGCACCGTATCTTCAGCGCCGACCGCCGTTGATCAAACGAGAGCTGGTGCCGGCGGCCGGACCAGCCAATCAACCGCACGTCAACCTGCCGACCGAATCTTTACGATCCATCGCTCCTCTCCATGCTCCATGGAGAGGCTCGGTGCACTGCACCGACGCATCGAATGACAGCAGCCTGTCGGTGTGGTGTGGTCACTGCGCACTGCTCAAATGCTTTGAGCTTCCAAACAGACACGTGCGGTCTCGCGGATTCCGGCCGGCGCCGGTCGTGCGTGCTTTCTTGTGGACACGAACCGACGGGCCGATCTTTTCGTTCATTCGTTGTACCCGGCTGGTGATCGATCACCTGTGTCTGCCGATTCCGAGAACCTCCGAACTTTTTTTTTTTGAGGGAAGAGAACCTCCGAACTTGCTGGCGCGTCGGTGGTCGGTCCGTCTAGACTTGATACCAGGTAGTACCGACACGGCCCCTCCCGCACGGATGATGCAGGGTTCAATGGACCGGCTGCTAGCTAATCACAAAACAAGTCAATCCACTTGGAGTTAAAAACCTGATCCTGGCCCGCATGGGCGTTCTAAAGTGTACCTTTGGTTGTTTTTCCGCGGGTGGTGTTGCATGCGCATCATGTGTCCCTCTCTTGATTCTCCAACGAAAGCCTTGCCATTTATCCCGCAAAAAGAAAAGAAACCTTTGACCTTTGGTCTTGCGATGCCACATGCAGCTGCTGCTGATGAGCTGCACATCACCCAGCTGCCTGTCAACTAAGCCACGCTATCTACTGCCTAAAAATTCCGAGTAAGGTAGTACTAGTACAGTATCATTTTGTGCTCCTTTCGCGGTAGCATCAATTGTGCGCGTTCATTGATCGTGACATCTTGTCGTGCCACACGGAAACTGTGTAAGGTACTTGGACAAGCCAGGGCCCTCATTCGGTCGTATGTTGTATCAGAAACATTTCGCCTTTAGCTAAGCTTGGTGGAAATTGACGTTGCGAGCACGCCCAAATTCTTGCGGGATGTAAAGTGCAAAATTTACAAGTTTGGATTTGGAGTTGACATAAATGGACGTTTCCCTCGGATAATGAATGGCATCTCCCCAAGAGAATGTGCCCATGCGTCGAATCTGTCACTTGGATTTTATGATACATCCATATTACTTGTCGGCCTCCACCGGGAGACGAATGAGTATCACCAAACTTCTCCTGAAATCCGAACCTTCCAAATTTTAGCTCTAAAAATCCACTTTGATCTTCATTCAAGTAAGTTTGATGAATATCCCTATGACAGCAAAATGATCGGGATACTGGTTCTTTTACACATGCGGCTCCACACCGCAACCAGCAAAACCTGCCCGCAAAGATCCCGACGGGGGCTAATGATTGGGGTTAGCTATTTGGGATAGGCTTATGACAACCCAAGGTACACGTAAGCCTACAGAGTCTACACCATAAAGTATCGAGGCATTGATGGTGAAGTAACAAAGTGAAGGCCACTCGGATGACTCCGTGACTACGCTTCACTCGAACGGATCTACATCGCGGCTTCACTGAACTGGGTTTTCACTCGAACGACAGAAGTGGAACAACTAGGGAAAAACTGAAGAGAGACCACCGCAGCGGAAGCGTTACCAGGAATTAAGACTTTTGTTACTCACTGTGGTGGTTTGTTTGATTATCATGTTAATGATCCTTATAACGTAGAAGAGGGAGAGGGTTACCGCACTGTTTATAAGCTACACTCTTCCACTTAGGCAGGGGTTTGCACTCACTATAATCCAGAAATATATACACAGAGAGAAAGCTCCCGGAGCATGGGACGTAGGGTCTTTACCTCCGCCGTGAGGGGCCTGAACCTGCAAAACTTCTCTGTATCACACGTGAACCTAGCGAGATCCGGCTATTTCCCCACCCCTCTCTTATACTGTCAGAATTCCCCGCACGACAGATACGGTGTCTGGTCTGCGGGTTAGCATTGGAGATGGCCTAAGGAGTCGGATTTCATGGTTGCAGCATGAAGCTGTGGTGGGCGGATCCACGAGGTTTATTTTAGATCGAATAAATGTTTCTTCTATCTATAATATTAGAAAATTGCTGAGATTATTTATTTATTTATTTATTTATTTTCTTTCTTAAAATTCTACTCCGCTGCTCCGACGAATAATTTTTTAGTGCTCCTTGTCTTTATCTTATCTCACTTTCTACTTGTGCTAAGTCATGGCGTGATACAAAGTCCCTGGTAGAGAACTTCTTTGGATCTTCTTGTTTGTTCATATGAAGGGAATTGTATACGATTTTTAAAATAGGGGAATCCAAATGAAACCCGTTTTTGTGCAGTATATCTGGAATGTTTTTGTATAATAGGAATTGATTAGAAATACGTATTCCTCTTCATCTAGGAAAAGATATACGAACCCAACAATGTAGTGTCCCAACACGATAACATCAAGTTCACTGTAGCAGACCGGTTTATTGGTCGGTTTTTAGTTCCAGCATTTTTAAGTACACATTAAAAAAAATTAATATATTTTGAATCTTATATGAATATATGATAAACATTTATTTTGCACGCAGAACTTTTTTGTAATATACGGCGAATGTTTTTAAATGCAAATTTCTTATAATATACATTGTGTAGTTCTTAAATACACATTCCACATTTTGTAAAAATAGTTTGAACATCTTATAATGCACGGTGATCATTTTTTGTAATATACTATTAACATTATCTGAAATATATGATGAACATTTTTTTGGTAATCCACGGTGAACTTTTTTGTATAATACACTAATAAGTCAAGAAATGAAAAAGAAACAAAAAATAAGTTACTCCCTCCGAGCTATAATATGTTTTTTTTTTTGAGAAATATCATGGTTTTAGTTCAACTTAAAGAAGTCATAGACAGAACAGGAGGAAAAAAAAGGGGATGATGGCCCGGCCCAACTGGAGGCGTCAGGAGACACGCTCTCAGTGAAGCCAGCACTATTTGCCGCCTATGTTTTTTATCCTAAAAACATTTGCCGCCTATGGTTGGGAAATAGAGGATCCCACTACATGCATGACCATCCGGACATCCTATTTGACGCTAGTTACGTAAGTAGTCGACCTTTTCCACAAGGAGCACTCAGGCAGATCGTCTCATTTAGCAAAATCGTGTTGTGGCGAGCAATGGTTCTTTGTTTTTCATAATAATAATAAAAAATCAATTTTACTAGTAATTGGACAGGTTTTATTCTTTCAGTAAATATAAAAACATGATTGCTTACCTTGAAGTGAAGATTTTAAAAAAAAATTGACAACATTTTGAAAAATGTGAAGATTTCTACAACATGTGTCAATATTTTTAGAAACTTTTTAAAACATTCTTAAAATTTGAGGACGTTTTCAAAAATTTCAGAACTTTTTGTAAACACTGTGAATAATTTATAAAGAAAAAATAAAAAAGAAATTGAAAGAACCGGTATAGAAAAGGAAAACAAAAAAGCCTAGACACACTCTGATAAAAACTGGAAAATTAAAACTAGCTCCTTCGCGTAGTACTTCCTCCGTCCCAAAATTTTTATCTTAGATTGTCTAAATGCAAATGTGTCAAGTCACGTTTTAGTATTAGATATATTCGTATCTAAACTAATCTAAGACAAGAATTATGGGACGGAGAGAGTACTAACTGCATTTGTGTGTTTGGTCGACGATGGGAGGCAGATAGGATTCGCCCACGACCATGACGCAACCACCATGCGTCCATGCAGTGTAGCCAGAGAGAGATCGCCGACCGGCCGGGCCGGGAGACGACCCGCCCTGCCCCGGGGCACACAGCTCTGCCTCCCAAAACAACGCATGCTCGATCTAGCTCGCGCACGGTCAGCACGCACACCGAAGTCAGGAGCGTGCACCGACCCAGCACCCTATCTTCATTGATCAATTAAAGCGAGCGAGAGGCAGGGCCGGTGGCCGGACGAGCCAATCAACCGGCACTTAGTATCGCGCATCGTCAACCTGGCGACCAAAAATCTTTGCTCGCCGTCACCGCACTCCCACTCCATGGAGAGACTCGGTGGAGTTCACGGTTTGTAGGAAAGCGAGGTGCAGTGCACGCATCGGATGCCAGGGGCTGCTCAGTGGTCACCACGCACTACGGGTTGAGCTTCCAAAGGGACACGTGTGGCTTCGCAGATTCCAGCCGGGGCCGGTCCTGCGTGCTTTCTTGTGGACACAAACGACGGGCCGGTCTTTTCATGACTAAGCGGGTGGGTCGGTTTCGTTCGGGTACCCGGCTAGTGATTAGCTGGAACCTCCGAACTTGCTTTTGTTTTTGGCGCGTCGGTGGTCCTGTTAGAGTTGTGTCGAATATAGTGTCTGGTGGGTTCTGGTTGAACATGAATAGATCGTGTTTACATAGGATGTGGAGTCGTGTCCTAGTAGGACACTTGTATCTAAGCCTCTTATATAGTGAGGGTAGACACACGATGTAACCTATGCCAACATAATAGCACAGGCGCGCAAGGGGAGCCGACGGCTTGTGCCGGCGCTCGGGTGGCCGGTGTGCGGTATTGTGACGGTGTCACGGGGAGGAGCGCCCGTTGTCAGACCCCGGGGATGTAGCCATATCGGCGAACCTCGTTAACAAATCTCGGTGTCGTGCTCGTGTGATTGCTTGGTCCTCGAATGATCGACGGTATGCCTCGGATTTATTCTAACAAGTGGTATCAGAGCTAGGTTGTCCGGAGGTTGTGGATTGTTGATCTAGAGGAGGTATCGAGTCTGAGATGCAGCCGGTTGCGGCGTGGCTCTCGACAAGATTGGAGAAAAGCAAGATCAGCGGAAGGCGCGTGTGCGCATGACAGCAGAAGGCGAGACGTGCGGCGATCGATTGATGGATCGGTCGGGCGAGCGTATAGCCCATCAGCGCGTACATAAGCGGCGGCGGCGGGATACGTGCAATAGCCAGGTGTCTCGACGAGATCCGTTCGATCAACACGTTGCGAGCAGTGGCGGAGCGGTCCAAGGCCTGGTGCATGTGGCAGATGTGGCCTCTGAAAGCACGGAGCGTGGCCCATATGGCTGGACGCCTAGGTGTTGGATGGTTCAATCTGGAGAGTTGCAAGCTGTGTTCAGGTGTGCGGGTAGAGCATGAAGACGCGAGTTTTGTTTTGGACAAAAAGGAAGGAGACCGAGTCTCCAAATGACACTGATATAGGCACGCAATGAACTGGCGAATAGAAAGAATCGCAAGGGATAATCCGTTGGAAAGCAAAAGGTCATGGCAAGGCAAAGCTACCATTGGAAGTTTTGTGCAAGGGAGCCGATCCACCACGTGAAGGCCAAAGATTTTAATTCTCTTGGTTTTGCTCTAGTAGCACGCAGAGGTTCTGTCCGTGTGTTTGGGGCGTTGTGTGGAAAGCTCGGATAATTTTTTGCAGGGTCAGCCATACAAAGAACTATGGCGCCAATGGGCACCAAGTTTGAGGTGGAGAAGTTCACGGAACTGAAAACCTTGGGTTATGGCAGACAAGAGTGAGAAATTTGTTGACACAACATGGATGCTTGAAGGCGTTGCGGGAAGTCATGTCAGCTGTGATGGAATTACTATGTGATGGATGGAAATTCACGGAAGATGATTTGGAAGCCTCGAGCGTGTCATACAGTCGAACGAGTTTGGCTTGGTCGGACTAGGCAGTCTGACGGATCGACGCAAGTCAGTTGGTACAGAAGACGGTGGTGAAATCGGCGACGACGACATAGGTGCGTGATGCTGATGGTGACCGACTTCTGGGCGTGGAAACACGTGGCGCAAGCCTGAGGGCTTGTGTGGCTTCGACAAGACTATGGCGCGGGATTGATTCAAGACGATGCACATGAGAGCTTGAAGTCGACGGGGCGCGTGGGTGGACTAATCATCTACCATGGAGTCATGTTGAAGGTGGAGCTGGATTGAGGGGTTACGGTGTAAGGATCCAGGGAATCGAAGCCTATTCAGCAAGGGGGAAAAGCGAGTGTGTAGGATCGAAAGTATGTCTAGGGGGGTGATTAGACTACTTGACAATATAAAAATTATGCCTTTTGACAAAGAACAGTTTTTGGCAGATTCACAATTATGATCAAGTCAAGCATCACCCTACACATGCAATTCTAGAGTATAGGCAGTGGAAAGTAAATTGCACATGTAGTAAAGAGAGGTGGAGAAGAGCAAACGCAATTTTGGAGACGCGGTGATTTTTCTCGTGGTTCCGATAGGTGGTGCTATCGTACTTCCACGTTGATGGAGACTTCAACCCACGGAGGGTAACGGCTGCGAGAGTCCACGGAGGCTCCACCCACGAAGGGTCCACGAAGAAGCAACCTTGTCTATTCCATCATGGCTCACGCCCACGGAGGACTAGCCTTACTCGGGGTAGATCTTCACGAAGTAGGCGATCTCCTTGCCCTTACAAACTTCTTGGTTCAACTCCACATCTCGACGGAGGCTCCCAAGCGATACCTAACCAATCTAGGAGGCACCACCCTCCAAAAGGTAATAGATGGTGTTGATGATGATGAACTCCATGCTCTTGTGCTTCAAATGATAATCTCCCCAACACTCAACTCTCCTCACTGATTTGGCTGTGGTGGAAGAAAGGATTGAGTGGAAAGCAACTTGGGAAGGCTAGAGATCAAGCTTCATATGGTGGGAGTGGAGCAACTTGATCTCAACACAAGGGTAGGTAGTTCTCTTCTCGAAATGTAAGGTAGGAGTGGTAGTTCTTTCGATGGCTCTCTCCACGAATGAAGAGGGGTGGAGGGGTATTTATAGCCTCCACACAAAATCCAACCGTTACACACATTTGACCAATCTCGGTGGGACCGAAGTTGACAACTCGGTGAGACCGAAAGTTCAAATAATGTGAGCGTTGGGATTTTCAGTGGGACCGAAAATACAATCTCGGTTAGTCCAATTCGTGCAAAGACAGGAGCTTGCCAATTTCGGTGGGACCGACTTCATCATCTCGGTGACACCGATTTGATGATGAATGTTCTGAAGCTTGGCAACTCAAGTTTGGTGAGACCGAGTTCGAATCGGAAAATCCGAGTTTTCTAGGGTTTGGCTTTTGGGTGAGGTGGTTCATCTCGGTGTGGTGAGTTTGGAATATCGGTGGGACCGAGATTACTTATGAGTGTATATGGCGGTGAAAGTTCTTGATAGTTTAGGAGATGTATCACTAAGCACTTGAGCAACAGATCATTATCATAACCTCATCCCTTTTAATAGTATTAGCTTTCCTATGGACTCAATGTGATCTTGGATCACTAAACCAAAATGGAGTCTTGAGCATTTGCCAATGCTTGCCTTAGCATTTTGAGGGGTCCACTTCTTGATCCTTGCCATACCCATATCATTGAACTTTCGAAATGATTCTCAAGTAACTATTAGTTCAATGATATATATATTGTTATTAATTACCAAAACCACCCGGGGATTAGTTGCACTTTCAATCTCCCCCTTTTTGGTAATTGATGACAACATATAGATCAAAGCTTCGACAAAGAATATAATCAATGAATAATATCGTCGCTTTGAGAAGTATGTGATAAGTAAGAGCTCCCCCTAAATTTGTGCATTATTTAAGATTTGCGTTTGAATGCAAATGCACAATCGATTAGGATCATGGGTCACTCTTCCATGTCACATACATCTTGGTGAAGCGCACAAAATGATAAGAATGAACAGCATGCACCCAATCACCAAGACATGAGTAAATGGTCATACAAGATAGGAATAGCATATGATAAGCATTAAGCACACATTAAAGCATAGCATAGTATGACCAAGCACTCATTAAGGTAGAATCAAACGGAGTATCAAACACACTGAATGTCTCGAAAACCAAAAGTATCTCAAAGAAACCGCAAATGAACGAAAGAGCAAAAGCGCAAAGACAACAACACTCTCTCTCTCGAAGTCCTATGATCTATACATTTCTCCCCTTTGGCAACAAGTTACCAAAAGTTGAAACAGCATAGAGCTAAGCGTCACTTTGGGGACTCTCTGGCGGCTCCGTCTGCGGGTTGATGTCGGAGTGGATATGACAAAGATCGGCGAAGACTTGGTGATGTCTTTGATGGAGGAGTGGTCTTTGGAGCTAGAGTTGGAGTAGGAGCAACTGATGGAACTGTGGGAGGTCTTTGCAAGCTGTAGTTACGTGTCACCATTGGAATAGCTGCTGATCGGGTCTGTGGGAACCGGAGCGATCTGTTGATAAGCATCTGGACTAAGTCATCTGCATCTCACGCATAAGCTCTTCCTTCTCCCGCTTTTCTTCCTCAATGTCTGCCTCAAGCTTGTTGACAGTCACTTGCACTTTAGTCAGCTTCACGTCTAGAGCGTGGATCTTGTCCTCAACAATCCTCTCTAAGCTCTCCTAAGACTGTACAATGCTGGCCAGGCGTTGTTCAATCCTTTGGGTAGCTTCAAGAATCTGCTCTCCGAAACTCTTTGGTTTACCTGCTGCTGCTGCTGCTTCCTTGTCAGCTTTGGCTTTCTTGGCAGCTTCAATCTTGGCTTGACCTTCGACAGATGTCGGATCCTCCTCATCCATCACAACAACAATGTCCTCATGCTCTGGCTGCAGTGGTAAATGTTCTCTATCCAACAAGAATGTGCCCGTGCCAAACTTGGCATTGATAAGCATCTGAATCTGTGGGGCAAATCCACACGACCTTTTCTGGTCAGCTGCAGTCCTCTTAATGGTCTCAACCATCAAGTCCATCACCTTGAAAGGTGCTTTCTCATCAAGTATGTGCAGCATGTTGATAGAGTATCCTCTGATCATGCGATGATCTCCAGACTTGGGCATCAAGGTATGCCTCAGAATAGTATTAGTGGTAGGTAGGCCTCCCTGGAGATAGTAAACTGAGCCGAGCTTCCAGATTCCCAAATCCTTAGCTGGAACCTCTTTGTACATGTTCTTCATGGATTCATGATTCTTCTTTGGAATCCCATATACATCAATATCATCATCTCGTTGCACTGGAGCATTCAGAAGTTCTGCCCATTCTTCAACAGATGAAGAAAATCTTTGACCTTCAGTCATCCATGTAATCTTTCCATCAGGGTAGAAGTGAGCTGTGGCATAGAATTGCACTATCATCTCATCGTTCCAATTGGTCAACTTCTGACCTACAAAGTCTGCAACACCACAAGCGGTGAAACTTTCATGCACATGTGGAAAGAAGTCTCTGTGCTCTTATTTGTCAATGTACTTCCGATCAACATATCTTGTGTCTGCGACTATGGGCTTCTTGTCCATCAAGATCGTCTCATAGAAGTCCCGCTGCTCTCGGTGTGAAATCTGGGATCTACAAAGTAGTTCTTCTCCTCACGGCATATGGGTCGATTGTCTCCATAGCCCGAGACCTCTATCTTTCCTTGCCTTCATATCCTCGGCTTGAGGATGAGCATCATTATGTAGTGGCAGTTTCGACGAAGTTTCAAAAAACTGGTCCTTCATCATCCGACACACTGGTGGCACATCATCCTTGTTCTTTTTCGACGCTGGAATGTTCTGTTGTCTTCTTGGGCTTGGCGGCGAGGCTTTCTTTGGAGCTGCCTTAGCTGGAGCAGATTGCTTGGGCTTTGATGTGGCTCCAGCCTTAATGGCATCACCCATGAGCTTAGGCTTCTGAGGAGGCTGGGGTGCTTCCTCATCCTCATCTTCTGCTGCTGCATCATCATGCACTAATCTCTTTCTCTTGGAAGTTTTCTTCACTTTGCTTGCAGCTGCCTCTCCCAAATTCAGCTTCTTAGCAACAGTTGATTGCTTTACTTTGCTGGTGCCCTTCTTAGTTTGCTGACCTTGTGGCTCTTTGGCAACAACCTTCCTCTTAGGCTTTGAGGTTACCTCTTCCTCAACGACAAAATCTGAGTCCTCATCATCTGAGTTCCTCTTCTTTCTGGCTCTGGTGGCTGCAGGAGGCAAACCACTTGGTGTACTCCTCTCACCATCATCGATGAGCTGCTAGGATCGGGACTAGTGCCCGCCTCGAATATCTGCAATGGGTGTCTCGACCTGTTCGATCATCCTTGGCATCGACATGGTGACAACCCGTGAATAGATAAGGTGTAGGCAGAGAAGAAGAGTCATCACAAATTGCGAAGTTTTGCAAAAAAATGAGTTCAAATTCTAGTATTAGGTTTTCACAGAAGACATTTCGGTCGACCGAGTTTAAGATTCGGTGAATCCAAGTGTTTAAACAGAAGCTTTCACACCACTTTCGGTTGGACGAAGTGGGTTTCGATCTGCCGAAAACACTAGGGTTTCACAGAATCGTCATTTCGTCACACCGATTTGCACAACTCGGTTGGACCGAAGGGTGCAGGTGCAATGGCCATAGGCCAAATCGGTCATACCGAAAATGTAAAATCGGTCTCACCGAGATGTGTTCGCGGAAACCTAACCCTAAAACTTTTACTCGAATCTAGTCCAAACGAACTAATCGGTGTACGGAAGATTTCAATCGTGGCAAGATTCAGGCAAACCAAACGTGCATTGAATCGGAGATGGGAGCACGAGTGGGATCAAACTCACCCTAACTTGGTGGAGTTTCTCTCGGCGGCAACGGCGCGGAGAAGATGTCCGCTGACGGCGACGGAGACTGCGGCGAGGCGCGACAAAGCGCGACGGCGACGATCCGGAGACCAAGGCGGCGGCAAAGAAGGGTGTGGGGCGGCGTTTGAAGTAGAAATCAACGCGCGCCCTCGGACTATATATACCCTTTGTCGTCGGTGGGACCGAGTTGTAAAACTTCGGTGGCACGAGATGGATAACTGCTAGGCGTTATGCACTTCGTCACGCCGAAAATCACAACTCGGTTTCACCGAGGTGAAAACCTAGATCGATCTAAATGCTTTCGGTTTGACCGAGTTTGAGTGAGTTGGTCCGACCGAAATCAATTAGAAGGTTTTGGAAGTTAGCCTTTGACGGATCGGTGGCTCGAGTGCTCCTCACCGGAGGTTCGGAAATGACTTGTTCAAAATTTGTGATGTAAGCATGAATAGAATTTTGAGACAAGAAAGCATAGATAGCTAGGGGAGGTACTTAGGCATTCTTGTTCATCCATTTGGTCAGAAAAATCAAAACGACCAAAACAACAAATGGATGTCCTCGAATGGATAAAATCATGCATCCAACATGCTCACACAATAAGATAGCAAATGAAATATGTGTCAAACATGCACAATCAAAACTCTAGCTACTATCACACAATTTGTCGATGACTAGGTCATCTTTATATGAGTATATTGACTTAGGAGCCAAATGAGAACATTTGATCATAGGTCATACTCATCGTTTAAGCACAAGTGGGGTTACCACTTTTACATAAAGCATTGATGTGTTCACATCATTTGAAGATGCTTTAGCTCAATTTTTAGAGCAAAGCTCTCCCTAGATGTGAGAACCCCTTTTAAAGGGTCAAACTAACCTTGGGTTGTCGTAGAAGACTTCATGTAGATGTTGAAGATGTGGATGCTCAATGTTGATGAAGATCATCAAGAGTTGGGAGCAATCCTTTGGATTCGGGCACTTTCAATACCTACATGGGTTAGTCCCACAAGGAACAAACAAGGATATCCATGGACATAGATTGAAGTTCACAATAGATGATGTCCATGAAAGCAATGATTACCTTGTCCCTTGACTTACCAACAAGAGGGTTTGTGACTCCATGAACTAGTGCACAATGTGGAAGTTGATTGCACAAGTTTTTGCCAAAATGAATGTGAGTGAAGTATGTTGGCGGAGTCACCCTCAAGAACTTTCTAGTTCTTCTTCTTCGGGATCCACATCATCTTGATGGGAATCCTTGGGGTTGTAGTTGAGCTTGACGAAGTAGAACTTGACGTTTCCTTGGGAACCCACTTGACCATGGCTTGAGGTGCTTTAACAAATGCATCAATCTCCTCTTGAAGCTTGTCCTTGCCTTTTAGCTTGTGGTCTTGTGGTGGAAGGTCATCTTGAGCTTGTTCCACATTGGAAGAGGTAGGATCATACTTCTCCTTTTGAAGAACAAACTGTGGAGTAGGATATTGACCTTCTTCCCATTCAACACCCTCGGCGTTGAACTTTCGCTCAAAACCAATTCCTTGATTCTTCGGTGCCTTCCTTGCTTGCGAACAATTTCCTCAAAGTTCTTGCTTCCGCAAGGCTCTTGTAGACACCTTTCTCTATAATCCCTTTCAATAAACTATTTTCTTGCTCAAGTGTAACTTGGCTTGAAACATTGTTAGTGGAATCAAGAGAACTACTAGAAGCAACAATATTGGATTTAGCATGGTTATTGTTACTACTAGAGAAAGAATTTTTCTTATGCTTGTCATGCTTAGTCTTAATGGGTGGCAAGAAATTAGACAAGAGAAGTCGTTTGGCAAGATATGAAGAACTCTTCTTTCAAGATCGTCATTGATTGCTTTTAGAAACTCATGTTCTTGCTCTAGAGTGAGCTTCTCAAGTGTAGCTTCTCATGAGATCTTAGGAGCTCTCTATGATCTTCTTGAGTTGTTTCATGAGCTAACTTAAGAGTGTTTAGTTCTTTAGTTAGACGCTCAATCTCCTTCATAGCATTGTCATTCGACTCTTCTCGACTATAAAGACTACTAGCATGTTCATCATTACTAGGCTCACTAGATTTATCAAGCAAGAGCTCATCTTCACCAAGCAAGTCATCCTCATCACTATTGAAGTCAATGAATTCAGGCGTGATACCTTGGGGCCTTTAGCCATGAAGCATCTTCCAATTCCCTCATTTGGTGAATCAAATAAGTCGAGGAGTTGGAGTTGGAGGATACGAGAGCAAGACCGCAACACCTTCATCTTGACTGTAGTCGGAGTTGGAGTGATAGCTTCTTTCGGATTGATTGTCGGAGTCGGAGCCGGAGACCCATTCACCTACATGAGCTTGATGTTTTCTTCTTGTGTAGCTCCTTGATGACTTGTCTTTCCTCTCCGAATCCTTGCTTCTCCGAGAGGGTCTTCGTTCATAACGATCATCTCTACTCCTTCTATCTTTCCGAGGTGACTCATCTCTTGAGCTTCTTCTTCTTCTTGGAGATTCTTCTCTTCTCTTGTGGGGAGACGAACACTCATTTGAGTAGTGTCCGGGTCTTCCACAATTGTAGCAGTTTCGATCACGACTAGAAGATCTCTTTTCATCATATGATCTAGACTTTGAGCTTCTCTCTTTGCTTCTACTCTTGTAGAATTTGTTGAAGTTCTTCACCATTAGGCTTATCTCTTCATTGAAACTAACTTGTCACTTGAGGTTGTGGGAGCATCACTTGTAGCTTTGTAAGCACCACTTGACTTGTTGTGAAGCTCTTCCTTATCCTTAAGTGTCATCTCATGAGCAACAATTCTTCCAATGACTTGGTTGGCTTGAGATTCTTGTAGTTTGGCATCATTTGGATCAAAGTGCACACGGTGTCATACTTTCCATCCAAAGCTCGAGAATCTTCTTGATGATGAATCGGTCGGTCATTTCTTCGCTTCCTAAGTGGCAATCTCATTTGTGATGAGAGCAAGCCTAGAGTACATTTCAATGACTCCTTCACCTTCCTTCATCTTGAACTTGTCAAGTTGACCTTGAAGAACATCTAGCTTTGATTCCTTACGGACTCGGTACCTTCGTGCATTTCAACCAAAGTATCCCAAATCTCTTTTGCATTCTCAAGACGGCTGATTTTGTTGAACTCCTCGGGACACAAGGCATTGAAGAGAATGTCACAAGCTTGAGCATTGTTTTGCAACATCCGCAATTCTTCCGCTAGAAGCCGCGATCCGAACTTTTCCTTCCTCAAGAATTCACCTTGCATACCAACACAAATAATGCCCCATGCGGCTGGGTTATGGCCAAGAATATGCATTTTCATTTTATGCTTCCAACTAGCAAAATTTGTACCATCAAAGTAAGGACCTCTCTGAAAATTACCCTCACTAGACGCCATACTCTCCTAGGTTGTGAAACCAAGCTTATGGAGTCCAATGCAATGGAAACCAATACAATGGAGACCAAAGCTCGATACCACTTGTAGGATCGAAAGTATGTCTAGAGGGGGTGATTAGACTACTTGACAATATAAAATTTTGCCTTTTGACAAAGAACAGTTTTGGCAGATTCACAATTATGATCAAGTCAAGCATCACCCTACACATGCAATTCTAGAGTATAGGCAGCGGAAAGTAAATTGCACATGTAGTAAAGAGAGGTGGAGAAGAGCAAACGCAATTTTGGAGACGCGGTGATTTTTCTCGTGGTTCCGATAGGTGGTGCTATCGTACTTCCACGTTGATGGAGACTTCAACCCACGGAGGGTAACGGCTGCGAGAGTCCACGGAGGGCTCCACCCACGAAGGGTCCACGAAGAAGCAACCTTGTCTATTCCATCATGGCCTACGCCCACGGAGGACTAGCCTTACTCGGGGTAGATCTTCACGAAGTAGGCGATCTCCTTGCCCTTACAAACTTCTTGGTTCAACTCCACATCTCGACGGAGGCTCCCAAGCGATACCTAACCAATCTAGGAGGCACCACCCTCCAAAAGGTAATAGATGGTGTTGATGATGATGAACTCCATGCTCTTGTGCTTCAAATGATAATCTCCCCAACACTCAACTCTCCTCACTGATTTGGCTGTGGTGGAAGAAAGGATTGAGTGGAAAGCAACTTGGGAAGGCTAGAGATCAAGCTTCATATGGTGGGAGTGGAGCAACTTGATCTCAACACAAGGGTAGGTAGTTCTCTTCTCAGAAATGTAAGGTAGGAGTGGTAGTTCTTTCGATGGCTCTCTCCACGATTAAAGAGGGGTGGAGGGTATTTATAGCCTCCACACAAAATCCAACCGTTACACACATTTGACCAATCTCGGTGGGACCGAAGTTGACAACTCGGTGAGACCGAAAGTTCAAATAATGTGAGCGTTGGGATTTTCGTGGGACCGAAAATACAATCTCGGTTAGTCCGATTCGTGCAAAGACAGAGCTTGCCAATTTCGGTGGGACCGACTTCATCATCTCGGTGACACCGATTTGATGACGTAGTTCTGAAGCTTGGCAACTCAAGTTTCGGTGAGACCGAGTTGAATCGGAAAATCCGAGTTTTCTAGGGTTTGGCTTTTGGTGAGGTGGTTCATCTCGGTGTGATGAGTTTGGAATATCGGTGGGACCGAGATTACTTATGAGTGTATATGGCGGTGAAAGTTGCGATAGTTTAGGAGATGTATCACTAAGCACTTGAGCAACCAGATCATTATCATAACCTCATCCCTTTTAATAGTATTGGCTTTCCTATGGACTCAATGTGATCTTGGATCACTAAACCAAAAATGGAGTCTTGAGCTTTTGCCAATGCTTGCCTTAGCATTTTGAGGGTCCACTTCTTGATCCTTGCCATACCCATATCATGAACTTTCTGAAATGATTCTCAAGTAACTATTAGTTCAATGATATATATGTTGTTATTAATTACCAAAACCACCCGGGAATTAGTTGCACTTTTAGAGTGACACGCAGTTCGGACTGGAGCCCAGTGGTCTGATGGAAGCGTGAAACTCGTCATCGATCGGTGATGATCGGTGGTACTCTGCAGTGGGAGTTGAGTGGTGTGGTTTCGCGACCCTTGAGACTCGACCGGGACAGCGGAGGCTCGACGCGGTAATAACGGCGAGGCGTGCGGTACGCACGGGGCATGGAGACGGGCCAGGGCTCTGGTGGTCATACATGTGGTGAGACAACTGCGAATTTGACTCGGGATGATTACAAGCAACGGTGAAATTCCTTCAAGTTTCAGACAGGCAGTCAAGAAAGGAGTGGTGATGTTGAGTTCAGGTAACTCTTATGTGTGACACCCAATATTGTGAGTTGTTCACTTTCATGCAGGTCAGTGATCGGTGTGTGATGGCATTAAACGGATACTCTGGAAGTTGGGAGCACAAACTAGAGTAACAAGGAACTTAATTTTGCTCAAGTGTTGACCGTGGTCAAGAAAAGAAGGGACTACAAGTTGCAGGTGGAGTCACATGGAGCCTTTGGAGTAGCAGCGGTGCTCATGGGATAAGCTCAAGTCTAATGTACATGAAAGTTTGACGCATTGACGAATTCAAGGTGGTGGAGAATATTCGCCAAGGTGGAGTTTGTTAGAGTTGTGTCGAATATAGTGTACAAGGTAGGTTACAGTTGGACTTGTAGTTGTATCGTGTTTACATAGGATATGGAGTCGTGTCCTAGTAGGACACTTGTATCCTAGGCCTCTCTTATATAGCGAGGGTAGACACACGATGTAACCTATGCCAACATAATAGCACAGCGCGCGCAAGGGGAGCCGACGGCTTGTGCCGGCGCTCGGGTGGCCGGTGTGCGATATTGTGACGGTGTCACGGGGAGGAGCGCCCGTTGTCAGGCCCCGGAGATGTAGCCATATCGGCGAACCTCGTTAACAAATCTCGGTGTCGTGCTCGTGTTATTGCTTGGTCCTCGAATGATCGACGGTATGCCTCGGATTTATTCTAACAGGTCCGTCTAGACTTGATACCAGGTAGTACCGACACGGCCCCTCCCGCACGGATGATGCAGGGTTCAATGAACCGGCTGCTGCTAATCACAAAACAACTCGATCCACTTAGACCTAAATACTTGATCCTGGCCCGCACGGGCGTTCTAAAGTGTCTCCTTGGTTTGTTTTCCTCGACTGGTGGTGCGTCCTTGGTTGCTGCTGCATGGGTATCAAACAAGTAGTATCATGTATCCCTCCCTTGATTCTTCAACGGAAGCCTTTTCTCCTTTGGGGTTACAATGCCACATGCATGGCACCTGCTGTTTCTTTTTTCCGAGGGAGCACCTGCTGATGATGAGCTGCACCTAAATTCCGAGTAAGGTAGTACAGTACTCCCTTGGTCCCCATAATGTAAGAACATTTTTGACACTAGTGTAGTGTCAAAAACATTCTTATATTATTATTATGAGACAGAGGGAGTATCATTTTGCGCTCCTTTCGCGGTAGCATCGATCGTGCGTGCGCGTCCATTGATCGTGGCATCGTGTCTGTCGTGCCACACGGAAACTGTCCATGCATGGTACCCGGACAGGTCACCAAGTCAGGGCGCTCATTTGGTCGTATCAGACACATTTCACCGTTTGCTGAGCTTAGTGGAAATTGACGTTTGCAACCACGCCCAACTTTTTGACAAACGGATCAGTGTAGTTACCCTGCCTCCCGTCAGAAGTTGCATTTGCACACGCATACACATACGAGTCGAAAGAGTGGACGCGTGAGAGATATATATACACATTATTACTACGCAGAGTTATTTACTAAAAACCACCATGATAGGGGCTAGGGTAACAATTTGATTAATGTCATATCTGGGACAGGGCACAAGAAACCATCGTTTTTGTGCCCAACGAATAACACAGAGCACCAATAGTCGAATAACCTCACGAAAACAGCCAAACTGACCGGTTGGGCCCACCTGTAAGGCTGACGTGGCATGCCTATGTGGAAGTTTTTGCTGAGATGGACCTAGGTCCCACCCGTCATCCACCCATTGCCTTCTTCCTCATCTCTTCGACAGGTCACACATACATGAGCGGCAGGGAAGGTGCAGAGGAGCTCGCCGTCGGCGGCCAGGAGCGGTGCATGCCACCATGCTCCTGCAAGAGAAAAAGGAGGCCACCACACTCGGGTGGTGGAGAGGTGCTCGTCCGCGTCGCCCGCCCTACTTGACTGGAAGAGAAAAAAAGGAGGGCAGGTGTGTGGCGGCGACGCCTCGGTTGCTGAACGGCGGCGGCGGTCGGAGTTGGCGGCGTGGAGCTCCACGGTGGCGCTCCTGAGTGGGAGCAAGGAGGCGGGGTCGCACGGCAGGGGAGCGCATGATGCGGGCGCGGAGCAGGTGGCACGACCTGCTGCTGACGCTGCTCCCGCTCAATGCGTCCCTGCCTCCTTCCTTCGTTCCCTGCCACGCAGCCATTGACGTCAAAGTAAGAAATTGTGGTGCCTCTGTCTTGCTGTCCATGCCGAGCGGGGCCGCAAGCAGAGCTCCGGCGAGATCCCGCGTCGGCCATGTCCTCGTCCACCTCCGACGGGCAGCCACTTCCACGACGCGGCCCTCAGATGGGAGCTGGTCTCCCGGCGCGACGGCCTGGGCAGACGTTGCCGCTGTGCACGTCCTCTGTGGTGGCGGCGCTGGTGATGTTCGTGGTTTAGCATCCACAACGTGTTCGGTTAAATGCCCATAGAAAAAAGAGAAAGAAATAAAAATAAAAGGTGAAAAAAAGACTTTAGTCTTTGACAGGTGGGACTCTCGTCCATGACAGCATATTGTCCACGCAAGCACACCACGTCATCCCGACGGCAGGACCCACCTGTCAGTTTCACTGTTTTTGCTGCCAAATTCGAACATCAGTGCTCCGCATTACGCATTAGGCACATTTTCGATGGTTTTTGTGCCCTACCTTCAGTGTGATACCAAGTTGTTACCCTAACCCCAAATGTGGTGGTTTTGGGTAAATAACTCACGCACTGAGATAAGCAGATGAATGTACCCGTGCTAGAGCATAGCCGGCAGGGGCTCCGCGTCGGGAAGCACGGTGACCATGCGTGTGACACGGCACGATGCCACGGTCCCCGGTCGGCGCGCGCGTTCACAAAGATACCAGCCGAGAGCACCACGATCGACACAACAACCGGCTCCGGTCACCGGTCTCCCCACCACCACCACTACGGCAAAGAGACGCAACGCCGGCCTACGCCCACGAGCACGTCCTCGCATAGCCCGGCACACGCAAGGGAATGTGGCCGCCGCACAGCCGCTGCTTCCCACATGGCTGCTTGTGCGATGCACGGACCACGGTTACCATGCGCCGTCGTCGGCGTCGGTAAGGAGCCCCGCGCGTGCATGCTATATATACATCGCGCATCAGTCTCGTGTTCCCTGATCCCCTCCGCCATTCACCAAGGTGATATTGACTTTCACTAACAAATATCGATCGATCCCTTGACATGACTTGATTTCAACCTGACGCCCGCGTGCAGATGCACGAGACGAGCTGAACCGGGACGGCCACCGCCATGGTAGTCACACTCACACGACATTCGTGGTCACCTACGAGGACGGTGATGGGGTCTGGCTGCTCCTCGGTGACGTGCCATGGGGGACATCAGAACAATAGGACAGTGATTCATTCTCGTAGATGCATACGTGCCCTGACATCAGAACAATAGGATCTTTTTTACCATGCATCTACAAACTGTCCTACTAGTAGTATATCGAACTGACGAAGGTGTTTAATTCATCACCTGCAGGGACTTTGCAAGGTGGGCTAAACGGCTCAGAGCAACTCTAATGGGGCGACCCATTTCGTCCGCCCGCGTCCGTTTGGGTCATCGCGGACAAAAATGGCGGCCCAACGCGCCGATCCAAACGGACGCGCGTCCGTTCTTCGTCCGCCGGGGACCCATTCCCGGCCCAATTTTGAGCCTGATTTGCGTCGGCGCGGACACGAGACGGACGCGCGCGCGCCTACTCTTCTCCCGGGCCCGCCGGTCGGTGGCAGCCACCACCATTTCCCTCCATTTTCCGCAAAAACGCTCCCGTCCGCGCGCGCTCGCTCCCGTCACAACCATGGACGACGCCATCAATCTCGATCTCGACCTCGACGCTGCCGCCGACCTCGCCTCGTCCGGCGCCGACGCCCCCTCCGGGAAAGGCAAGCCTCGTGCCCGCAAGAATCGCCGCCGCGACCAAAGCCGAAGAGCGGCGACGCCAACAACGGCAAGCGAAGTCGGCCAAGAGGAAGGGCGGAGGCACGCCGCGGACGCGAGGATGAGGCCGCCAGCGAGCCGCCGCCGTGGCCGCCAGCAGCAGAGTTCACCAATGCCCGTGTCGCGGCGGCAACGCGAGGCGCTCTACATGCTAGTGGTAAACCCTAGCCAAGCCTGACCTCGTCAAGCGCGCCGCGCTGCCAAGACCCGGCTTCGTTGGCGTTTCCTCGGATGGTGCTGCCCGAGTCACCCCGCGCGTCGGCTTGCAACCCGGTTCCCGGCTTCCACGTCTACCCACAGGCCTCCCTCCTCTCCGGGGAGTGCTCACCCGACGTGAGCGTGGTCGCGCCTTCCACGCCTGCGCCAGCATGAACTGTGTTGATTTTTTCTGAAGCCGGCATTGTATGCCGGCGCTGGCATGGTGCCGGCATGAGACATGGCCGCTGGCATAATCGGCCGCGGGCCCTTTTTATTTAAAAATTGAATGCGGGCATGAAATGAGTCGGCGTGTTGGGCGCATTAACGACCCAAACGCAAAACTGGGCGGACGTCGGGCGAGGGGCCGACCAAAACGGACAAAAAGCGGACAAATGCGCCGGCCGCTTTGGAGTTGCTCTCAAGAAACTCACGTAAACCTACGTGCTGTACCAAAGCATGGGAAAATTTTCTTTCTTCCGTTTCCGTAGTGCACGACCGTTCTGTACAAGTCGAGTACGGAGCTTAGCACACCTATCCTGTCAGTGCTACTACTGTTCTGAAGATGTTGAGTGCACGTAGGTAGTACCAGTGCAGTACTGTGTCACGTTTTAATTTGCAAGTGGCCATTTTGTATCGGAAGGCCGGACTGTTCTGTTCGCGACGACTGGGTGCAAACGTGACCGACAAAAGTACTGTTCGTAAAGTTGAGCTTGTAGCTGTACAAACATCACTCTCCCCGATCGCCACAGTTCGTACGTATCTAACGTGAGATGTGGCACACTTCTCTGTCAAAGAAAGATGCAGCGCGGTTCCCATTGGGCACTTGCAGAAAACGTCACATCGATCGGAGCCGGGCAGGTGCATGCACGTACAGAGCGGCCGGAAGACCGCGCGATCTGGGCCGTGCATGGCTGGGTGCGTGACGCCGACCGACGACTAGTCGGTGTTGGTGCACGTGCGGTGTGCCGTCGCAAGAGCACGAATTCCGGTGGACGCGGCTCGTTTTTCTTCTTCAGAATAATGGACGTGTCTTTTGGTCGGCTAGTGCAGTTGCTCAACACTCCAACTCTCCAAGACCAGCAGCTAGAGCGTGATTTTGTTCGTCGAGATAAGCAACTGAAACATGACTGGATCATGAAATATCGGCAAAAAGAAAACATAGACTAGCGCGCACGTGGTGAGACTAAAACGCAACAAGATGCAGCTGTTTTCTTTCTTTTCTTTTTTCCTTTTGTGTGTACAGAGATACAGCTGCACAGTGCTGGAACGGTGTTTTAGTGTCTGACTATTGGCACTGAATATATAGCTTAGAGCATCTTCAATAGATGATTCAAATGTAAAAGTAACTAATTTTTGGACCATCTGAGGCCAAAAGCGCAGCTCACGCCGCCATCCCGTACGCCGCTGCCCCGTCCGCGCCGCCCCGTCCACCGCAGCTCCGACTCGCGGCAGCTCCGCCTGCCCCTGCCCTCCGCCAGTAGCTCGACCCGCCCAGCTGCGTCTCGTCATCGCCCAAGACGCCGCCGCTGCCCAGAGCTCCGCCACGCCTGCTCCGTCCGCCACCGCCCTCCGGCTCCGACCGCCGGCTCCGTCCGCCATCGCCTGCGACGCGCCGCCGCCAGTAGCTCGCCACGCACGGCTCCGTCTCGTCACCGCCTCGCCTGCTCTGCTCGCCATCGCCCCTCAGCTCCAGCCCGCCCGGCTCCGTCCGCCACCTCCCCGGCCGCACGCCGCCGCCGCTCCACCGCTCTCAACGCTCTCCGATGGCGCCGAAGAAGACGCCGAAGAAATTTACATCTTCATTTTGGACCATCTATTGGAGTTGCTTTTTTGGACCATCAATTTGGACCATCTGTTGGAGTTGAGCTTTTTCCGGAGCTTCAAAATGCACCTTTTGGCGGTCCAAAATTTACATCTTCGGTTTTGGACCGTCAAATTTTGAACCATCGATTGGAGATGCTCTTAAGCTGGTTGCCAGCTGCCACATCCAGTGTCGATCGCATACAGTGTTCTCAATTAACAGATCCAGCCCATAAAAGAAGAGAACATGATACGAGCGCCAACGCAGAATGTTAAGCTAGATGATACGCGGATCTCCGAATTTCATATATGTACACACATGTTGCTTTCGGGATCACGGCATCCCAATTTGTTTCTATGCTCCCGACAGCTCAGAAATGCAAGTTTACGCCGCCTCTGATCCGAGCCGGTCAAACAAACAATCAATCAAATGCATGGTCCCGGCCGGCAGCTTGTTTTACCTGTTTGTTTTTCCAAATCCGCAATGTTTCCCTGGCAGCGTGCTCACTCACCACACTCTTGTTTTGATTTTATACCCCAACTTGCACAAAACCTGATGTCGACTCGAACGGCAATTATCAGATCCCATGAAACTCTTCTCACAAGCTGAACTTGTCACCCAGTTCAACGGGGAGTGATACGAGGTCGTTGGCGTCCTCCCACGCGCGATCCGGATAGTTCGGCGACTGATGATTGCTTCCATGGATTTTCATGGACTCCCATCCATGCATGATTCCATCCACTCAAGAAGAAAAATGAAACAAGTAGAGTACTCCTGGTGGTGCTGGTGCAACCGGTCGACACCTGGTCCGTCCATGTCCATGACTAACTAAGACGTCTGTCCGATCCAGGGCTCCGCAGACTCAAGAAGGTTCGAACTCTGGGCTTGTG
This sequence comes from Aegilops speltoides, assembly GCA_021437245.1. NCBI lineage: Eukaryota > Viridiplantae > Streptophyta > Magnoliopsida > Poales > Poaceae > Aegilops > Aegilops speltoides. The sequence continues at coordinate 78,445,432 of CM038147.1, read as the reverse complement.
CGAAGAACTCAACCTCTCGACCTCGCCAACTCATCGCCCTACAGCCTAGCCTAGCCGGATTCGCGTGAGCAAGGAAAAAGATGAACACAAGAGTTTACCCAGGTTCGGACCACCTTGCGGTGTAATACCCTACTCATGTTTGTGGTGGATTAGCCTCGCGAGGGGCCGAGGATGAACTAGTATAGTGGACGAATAGCCTCCTGAGGATGAAGGTTCGTCGGGGTGAGAATCTCCCTTATCTATGGTGGTGGCTAACCTATATTTATAGTGGTCTTGGTTCTCTTCCCCCAAAATGTAGGCGGGAAGGGATCCCACAACGGCCAATTTGAAAGGGAACAAGTAGTACATCTTATCCTGACAAAAGGTGGTCTTCCGCTGCAAAGCTTCTGGTTGTGACGCCGCGGTGGGCTCGGTGATGACATCCATCCTGGTGGTATTGCTCTCATTGCACCAGAATGGAGACCTTTGTCAGATTCCTCGGGAACCCATGCCTGTGCTTGCCTCCTTAGCAGCAAAGAGGAAATTGCCTCCTCTGTGCCCGCTGGCGCCCGCCTGGCCTGGGTCGTCATGGCTTGCGTCATTGCAACCTCATGAGGCCAGGTACCTACATAGAAATCTCCGCTCCTCAGGAGGCAGTCTGGGAAGGCCGCTCCCTCAGGAGGTCTTGACGTCGTCCGGCCAGCGAGGCTTGGCCCCCCGCGAGGGTCTTGTCTCGGTAGTCTTGGAGATGAGCCGTACAAGGCCGTCGAAGAAGCCACACTGTTGGCTGCAGGCAGGCAAGTCTGGGTACCCTGGTTCCCAAAACGCCGACAATGTCCGACTCCACACAAATCTTCCAGGGCGGCTCGTAAGCGGCGTCATCCATTGCCAGCACACATGCATCATTGTCATTAGCCCGCAACATCACCCACGCAGTAATCCGACACGGGGCCCACACTAAACCCATACCTCGTGAGCACCTCGCGCCAGTCCACTCCACTGATGCCCAGGGGCGGAGCCAGGACCAAAAGTGAGAGGGTGCTAAG